>JAAFCF010005931.1:6093653-6214704 GCA_013389785.1 Helicorthomorpha holstii
AAAAAATTCTGAACGGATCACCATTTGTTGGCGGGATTAAAACAAATTCGGAAGTTCTTAAATGCTTCTTCCTCACCCAGCTTAATTCGAAATCATAAATAATCAAAGGTCCAATTGGTTACTAGTGTCTTACTTGATTTTTAAAATTACTGCAATATGAAAGATACTTACTCGTGATGTCTGACCTGCTGTAAATGAAACCTCTTCTCAGGATCTTTTTGTAACATACCTAATAGATTTGATACATTCAAATAAATCCTTCATTATTAAGCATCATACTATCAGATAATGCACCTTGAACTAAATTTTGAAGAGTAGAATCCAACTCTTCTGGCATAGTAAAAACTCCTTTGCCAATATTCTCATACAATTTATAGATATTATTTCCTTCAAATGGATATTTTCCTGTTGTTATGTTGTACCTATAAATAATATTTAAGAACAATTACAGTTAATAATTGATTAAAAAAAAAAAACAGATAGCCTAAACATACAGTGTAACTCCCGAAGACCAAACATCTACTTTAAATCCAGAAAAACATTCTACACCATTTGCAATTTCAGGTGGTTGAAAAGCCGGAGAACCCTGGCTGGTTCGGCACGTATCATCCATTGAAAAAGGATCTAAAGCCTGTATTGTTAAAACTGTCAGAATGGTTTATCAAAATGTTATAAAAAAATCAACAACCTCAGCAACGCCTAAATCAGATATTTTTAGGGTGTCGTTCGTAGTCAGAAGTAAATTACTTGGCTTGATATCCTGATGAACAATCCTTTGACTATGAAGATACTCTAACCCGTCTAAAAGTTGACGAAAGTATCTATAAATTAACCATCATGTTTTCAAAGTGCTTTTGTAAATGAAATTGCCTGGTTTAATTATACCCATGTGCTTGCCAAATAGGAAATTTATTATCGCTCACACTATCAAGCAACTCTTGTAACCCACTTACGCAATATTCCATTATCATGTACCTAAAAACGAGAACACATTAGTACGACACATATTTATACAATAACAGTGCATGGAATTTTATAAACATTTTTTGTTTTTCTTCATTATATAGTACGTCGATTAATTTAATGACATTTTTGTGATTCAATTTCCTTAGTAGACGAATTTCCCTAAATTGACAGAAAGCATGTCAGTAAACATTTCAAATAAATCATAAATATTACAAACCTTTGCACATTCTGTTCACCATTTGGTATTCTTCTGAGCTTTTTTCTTTGAAGAATTTTGACTGCAAGTCTGCATAAAGTCACCGAGTCGAGCACCTCCTTAACTTTACCGTACGACCCTTCACCCAGCAGGTCTCCCATCAGGTACTTTCCTATCATTTTTGCTTTCTTTTTACGGGCTTGGTAGATGACCTGATCAGATTCAACTCTCTGAAACATGATCGCAGAATCATCGTTCATCCAATCGCTTTGATTATTAATATCGTCCTCTGCAAGCAAGTCATTATAGCCAACATCACCGTCGTCGTCGGTACTCATCACCGGTAACTCAGCTGCAAAATGTTCTCCACCAACCGCCTCCTCCATAATACCTCCAAAAAATTTTTAACATTTGTTTGTAGAGCAAAATAAAGCTCCACAATATTTAGTATTACTATAAAATCTAAATATTACAAAAGGAAAAAAAAAATTCTTTGAACAATCCAGGAGTTCCAAGACTTCGCAACCGACAGAACAATTTACGTAACATTAATATAGCAAACCTGCGGCCATCTAGCGATTATTTCATAAGCTATGATGATCAATGAAATCGTTACATAAAATCAAATCGCGCTCATGTCAAAAATAATTGGAAGATTTTTATCTTAATACTGAGTTTATACATTTTTAAGTCACTAAAACTAGGAAAATTAATGGGTTTCAATTGTCAAAATGGATTTTTAATTAACTTTTTGAAGCTCAACGCACAGTAACGTAGTTGATGATTTTGCTTGTTGAATACTGGTGCATTGCTTTTCTAATGTTTTTTTTTTTCATGTAATTTTTTTTAAACCTAATATACTTCTTGTATCCTTGTTAAAAGTTAAACAAACTTTTTTCACTGTTTTTTTTCTTCGTATGTGAGCTGTGACTTCGGATCCACCTACTTCTTACGTAATTATAGTGTTGGCTCCCCTCCTCTTGCGCTTTTGCCTTTTGATGAGAACTGAAAGGTCTCCTAACAGTTGTTTCGTCGTTTTATATCGATTTATTTTCCTTAAAACTGTCAAATAATATTAAAATGATGCTATTTTCAAGTTTACGGCAATGTAAGTAGCATTTTAACTTGTAACATACTGTACTTTAAATTTTTACAATTCTAAAATGCAATTATTTAAAAAAAAATTGCTTCATAAATAGCTGGTCTGTCACGTAGTTCAACTTGCGTTAGATGTTCAAGCTCTTTACCTGCACTAAAAAAAGCAATACAAAGTGAACTAAATGGAATTAAAGAAGCAGGAACATGGAAAGAAGAAAGGATTATTACATCGAAACAAGGAGTTAATATCTCAGTTAAAGGACGATCAGGATCCATCATTAATTTCTGCGCAAATAATTACCTGGGATTGTCAGTGAGTGCACCGTATGGTTGGCCAAAAAAACTGAAACGTAACCAATTATATATTTCGCTATTTATAATTCATTTTTGAATGACAAGTTTTTTTGGCAGCAATATGTTGGCTAGAACATCGTTTTAGCTTTCTACTGTTCAGGATGTTAAATTATTATTTTAAAATTATGATTTTATTTAGAGTCATCCAGAAGTTGTTGCAGCTGCTAAAAAAGCCCTAGATACTCATGGAGCTGGTCTTAGTTCAGTTAGATTTATCTGCGGTACTCAGGTAAGCTATCAAATGCTTTATCAATTAATGTTTATTTACTGTAGTTAATGTTTTTGAACTAGGATATACATCGTGATCTTGAAAAGAAAATTGCTCAATTTCATGGACGTGAAGACGCTATTTTATATCCTAGCTGCTTTGATGCTAATGCTGGAATTTTCGAAGTGCTGCTCAGCAGTGAAGATGCTATCATTTCTGACGAATTAAATCATGCTTCGATTATTGACGGTATTCGGTTGTGTAAAGCTCAACGTTTTCGTTATTCTCACCGAAATATGAAAGGTTAAGCTACAAAAGTACGTTAATAGTCATGTAATAGTTTTATAATAGAGTTCAAGTATTGTTTAGAACTGGAAGGTATGCTAAAGGAAACTCAAAGTGCTCGAAAACGACTTATTGCAACTGACGGTGTTTTTAGCATGGATGGTAACGTTGCTCCATTAAAGTAATTTCGATATTTTTTTGGTATTTTGGTATGATTATCAATGTAATAATATTTATGTGTAATTGGTGTTACAGAGAAATATGCGATTTAGCTGATAAATACAATGCCAGTGTTTTCGTGGACGAATGTCATGCTACTGGATTTTTTGGTGAAACTGGAAGGTATTCAGTATTTGGTGGAAATGTATTGGTTTTTAATGTTTGTAAACTGTTAATATTTTCTGCAGAGGGACTGAAGAATTCAAGAAAGTGGCAGGAAAAGTTGACATTATCAATTCAACATTAGGTAAAGCTTTAGGTGGTGCTGCTGGAGGTTATACTACTGGTCCAAAAGAATTAGTTGCTCTTTTAAGGCAAAGATCAAGACCATATCTATTCTCTAACTCTCTGCCTCCTCCAGTTGTTGCCTGTGCCAGCAAAGTTAGTTTTTCAACGTTTTAGTAACTAAAATTAATTTAGTATACGAATGAAAATTGGTTTCTAATCAGGCTTTAGATTTGATTATGAAAAGCTCTGAGTATCCTCAAAAAGTAATTGCAAATACTCGTCGATTTCGTTCAAGAATGACCGAAGCTGGATTTAACATTGCTGTATGTTGATACATCAACTATAAAATGTTGTTACCGTTATATACGAATTTTGTAAATAATAAATTAATTCAGGGAGAAGATCATCCTATTTGCCCCGTGATGCTAGGTGATGCTCGTTTAGCTTCAGTATTTGCTGACAGCATGCTTGGTAAGTTTGATCATCATTTAAATTAGTTGCTTAAATAAATTTATTAATTTGATACGAAAAATATTATAATAGAAAGAGGGATATACGTTATTGGATTTAGTTACCCTGTTGTTCCTAAAGGTAATTTAATTATATAGTATGTGTTGCCATAGAAGATTAAACAAACTATTAAAAAATATCTTGATAAATTTTAGGCAAAGCTAGAATTCGCGTTCAGATGTCTGCAGCACATTCTTTGGAAGATGTCGATAAAACAGTTGATGCTTTTATTCAAGTTGGCCGACAGCATAAAGTAATCAACTAAATTGCTAATTGCTTGATTTTGGCGATGTCGTCATTATTATTATAGATATTTCTACGGGTACTTGGTACTGTACTTATTTATAAAATGTGGTAAAGTAACTTTTCGGAGAAAAACAAAAGCACAGATAAAAGCTAGCATAATATTTTTTTTATAATAATATATTTATACGCCACATTTGATATTTTGCATGCAGTATTACGAAAAAGACCAAATAAATATTTGATTAAAAGTTTCTATTAATTTTATCCTAATCTAATATTTGAGTCGTTCACAAGCAAAGTGAATAAAGTCATATTTGCACTTGGACCGGTTCAGAATTGTAAATAGCTTTGACATGTTATATAGCGCCCTCTATTAGCTAATGATATAAAAATTGTAAATGCAAATTTACTCAATAACTCATAGAGGGCGCTGCAAATCCTAAACAAGCTATTTACAATTCCAAAGTGGTCCAAATGACAATGGTACTTGATCCACTTTGCTTGTGAACGACTCATTTACAAACTTAACACTTCCATGTTAAGAATTTAAGATTAAAATATAATATCAATTCCTTCGAGTTTTGAATATTCATTTTATTTTGTTAACAATTTGAAACAATTGATTATTAGTAAGTGTAAATTTTCTTATAGAAATAATTATCAAAATAAGTAATCGGTACCGTTTTAAAATTTAAAAACAACGGCAAATTGGTGTTAGATATATTTGGAGAGGGTATATATAGAAAAGGAAGCAGAGTTAGTATACTAGGATATGGTTACAATGCTTGCTTCAGGGATTACAAACGGAGCAGAAATTTGCTCGATATTTATACATCCTTGGGAAGGTCTGAGACAAGAGCCGTTTAACGCTCTAGCAGGGCGCACTCGTAATTTGAGTGGCAGGTTAAAAGAAATGTGGCCTTGGCAGGGAAGCGTTAAGCGCAGGAATTCCATTTCGGTGGAACGATGCTATGTGAACCTGCTTTAGTTGGAAAAAACCTGTGGCTTGCCAGATTAGTTCAATTTGCAAGGTGGTGGACATCATGGTTCATCATAACTCAATTCAGACTACTCTGTAACCATTTCCTTTTTTAATTTTTTAATAAATTGAGTTAAAGCAAAATTCTTTGAAAGATTACACATGTAAACAATTATAAACTATAGACGTTATAACTTGAAACATTATTTTATTTCTCGTTTTATTAATACCCAGCCATTTTTGTAATGGCACAACAACCAGTACAATATAACAGCATTTATTTTAATAGCCATACATAATGTACAAAGCAAGCGATATTTTAGTTGCAATTTTGTTTGTGATGGCGCTTTTCGCCGGCCTATACTTTTGTGAGCTTATTGATATGGGTTTTGGGTTTTCTATGTAAATGTTGATCTTAATTTTGTGTTTATAAAGTTAATTTCTGATTTTTTGTCATCTAATTTAGTAAGAAATTGGTATTTTAAACATTTGTGAATTTCAATGCTACATGTAAAATATAATTACCTGATTATGATATAAAAATGCAGAACGATTTGAAAGGTTTGTATTGCTTTTAACGTTAAGTTTATTGTTTTGTTTGTAATGTTGTTCAATTTTAGCTGTTTTATCTAAACTCATCAACCAAAGTACCGATGTTGTACGACCAGCTTGTAAACGTTGTGGATATGGTAACTTCAAATTTAAGATTTTTTTTAAATGTTCTGTAGTTACTAGTTTGTAATTTTACGATTGTAACAGCCGGACACCTGACTTACCAATGTCGTAACTTTATTAAAGTGAATCC
The DNA here is from genome assembly GCA_013389785.1 of Helicorthomorpha holstii. Classification (NCBI taxonomy): domain Eukaryota; kingdom Metazoa; phylum Arthropoda; class Diplopoda; order Polydesmida; family Paradoxosomatidae; genus Helicorthomorpha; species Helicorthomorpha holstii. The sequence continues at coordinate 6,099,748 of JAAFCF010005931.1, forward strand.
AAACAAAGACATTGTTTTGGATATTAGTAGTACGAGTTCAGACTCGAGTGATGAAGAATTAACGTCAAGTGTGCTGAGAGATCCTCAAGGTATTTTATTTTAATTCTGGATGCAACGTACAATGAAGTTCAAACTTGCTTATTTGTTTTTAAAGTACCAGAGAATACGAAATCTGAAAGTAAAAGATCCAAAGAAAAGAAGAAACACTCTTCTTCAAAGAAAAAACGGTAACGACTATTCTTTATTACTTTACCTAAATATGAAGCTATAATTCTTTCCCTTTTACTAACTTTCCCGTATTTCAATATACGTAAAAAAAGTAATGTACTGTAATAAGTTATCCATGTATTTGTTTGAAAAAGAAAAGGAGTTAATGTACCGCTCTCAGGAACTTCTCAAAATAAAAGTTTGACTTCATTTCCTTTTATTTGATCGTGTTATACACATTATATGGCTAAAATCCAAGTGCGGAAATTTAATTTCATAAATTTATTTACATTTTTTAATTAGTTTTTATAATTTTAAACTTCTTGTTTAATGCAATGCAATAGAACAACAAAATTACGAATGAAATGGCAGTGTTGCAGAAGCGTGGGGATAAATGACTATTCTAATCGTGATCAATTTATTATTAAAATTGAAATGACATCTTGAAATAGCAATAAAATAACTAACCTAACTTAGAAAAATGACTAAATTAACCTGACATAATTTAACCTAATTAAAACGAAAGGAATGAAATTCACATTTTACGGTTATTACGATTGACAACACAGGTGCCATTTTTGTTGTCGATACGGTAATACATTTAAGCGAGAAGTTTACATGGAAGTTATTAATTAAAAAGCATAAATAAACACTTAAAATTAACATTTCGCAATCAGATTTTATCTAACGAATGTGTCTATCATAAAAAGATTAAAAATATTTGCATTAAAGATTGATTTTGAGAGGTTTCTGAGAGCGGTACATTAAAGCCAAAGAGAATAACCGATTACATTTAGTCATTATTTACATTAAATAATGTTTCTTAATTAATTGCAGCAAAAGGTCACGATCACCATCATCTTCGTCTGATTCATCTGACGAAAGAAAAATTAAAAAAAAGAAGAAATCAAAGTCTTCTCATCATAAAGAAAGAGAGATTTCCTCACCGAATAAGAAGTCTTCTAAACACAAACATAAGAGGAAAAGCAAAACGAAGAAGCACGAAAAGCATAAGAAACATTCCCATAAGCACCGTAAACAAAGATCCCCATCTAGCAATGAAAGTAGCGACAGTAATACCGATTAGTTTTTACATAAACTATGAAAAATTTGATTGCAATTTAATGTATTGTAATTTGTACGCGGCGCAGTATTTCAGACCTTACACAACGATTTGGTACAACATTTTTTTAATTATTTTATAAAATACAACAAAATAGCTGGAATTGAAATTCAATATGAACGTCGTGTAGTAGGGAAAGTAATCTTTACAAAACGTGTAAAATGGATATCTCAGCCGCTGAAAAATCTAAAATGTTTTAATGAAGAATTTGTAATTATTAATGGAATTGTCATATTATTAATTGCAAAGAGCTTACATGATCATTAAGAACATAATAAATATATTCCAGATTGCTATGAATACACGAAAATGTCGAAGCGCTTCCAAAAATTCTCGAACTTTATCACCTGTGAACGTTAAAAATAATGTTATTTAGTTTTTGGATCATAAAAATTAATGGCATTATATGCGAGTTATTTTTATAATTTAATGAATAAAATGTTGTTTTTGTATTTCAGTAACAACATGACATGCTGTTGTGTACATTTTTACTGATTAAATTAATTTCGCAACTTAATGTCTCAATTATATTATTAAAAATTGTACCAAGTGATGGTTCCCTTGCAGTATCAACGAACCCAACATCATAGTCTTTTCTGGTCCTGCAATTATTAAAATTCTACATAAATTTACTTGTTCATCTGTCAGATGTTATATGGACATGTCACTTTGCAAAATTTGCATCAAGTTTTTACATACTGTACAAGATTCAGTACTTACAATTTAAAATTAATAACTGCCCCGGCGTTCATGAATAGAGTTCTGTAGTAATTATCATTATTAATCACTTATCTAGACGAAATTATAATAAAGCAAAACTGAAGTTTATACTGTATCTTACATGGCGATGATGACCTCAGAAATCATAGTGTCGCAAAAATTGTTGAAAACTGTTTATAGCAACTATTATAAATAAATTAAAATGTACATAAACCTGTCAGCAAGGTTATCCAAAATGAAATAAGTTGGTATGAAATCATCAATGAGTCAGAAATCATAAGAAAATAATGTTTACGTTTGTAATTTGTTTATCTGTCAACTGAAGTTGCGTATATATTTACTTAAATCCACTTGTTTTCGTGTCAAGTATTTTATGCGATTCTATATTCAGGCAAATTATACTTTCATTGACGTCATTCACCCTTTTCTTAATCTTAATTAAATTAATTTTATGAGTTGATATTATTAATAATAAAAGATCAATTATAACACAAGCTAAAGTACAAAAAAATAATTAATTAAAACGTAATTTAATTAAAATATTTTACCGCAATTCCAATTTACCACAGGGAGCGCTACAAACGCCGAATGTATCCACGTTGTATTGTTCCCTTGTTGGTGGTGGGTAATTTCCTCAAGAAATTGAATATTATGCCCAGTTAATTTATGAATTTATTAAAGAATAACTTGGAATACTGCGATTGTTTTACTAGCTAGTAATGATTGCTGAGCCTGAAGTCTTGTCTACGAGGTAAGTCTCATGATTATCATTTTGAATTAATATGGTATGCAATGTGCGTGGTTTAATGCATGGGAAATTTTTGCGCCTATTGCCGGCACTTTAAATCTAACTTGGCCATCTATTCTTGGGAAATCTTCATAGCAAACGTCGCCAAGATAGTGTAAAATGTAATGGTATTAAGTCTTGTATATTGTATAATACGGTGTTATACATCACATCCTTTGTCAGCAAAGATTGGCACGCAAAACCGTTTTGTGTTATTTGATTTCTTGTATGTTATGAAATTCAGTTGGCGAAAATATTAATTTTGTAGCCGTAAAATGTATCAGTTTTGATAGTTGTATGTGTAAACCGTGTTCTTCAATATGGTGAATAATGATAACGTGGCTAGCGTGTGACCTGCTGGCTATTGTTATCGTGATACGATTACTAAAGTTAATTAAGTCCATAGTCATGTCAGTAGTTCATAATATGTTTCTTATAATCGTTTTGAAGTTATTTTAATGTTTTAATAAACTTTTTAGTTATCATATTACTTCTGGCAATCATTTTAATTGTAACTTAAAGTAATTATTTTGATAATTTCATCGTATATTATTTTGTCTCATTCATATTACTGTAATGTGTTATTATTTGCCATGATTAAAATTTATTAATTAATATGTTTTTTCTTTAATAATTTAGCCCTTGGGGTACCGACGGACTTCTTAAAGATTTGCCATCATCTGATTTCATTAAATCTTATAACAGTGACATCTTAGAATTTGAAATTCCAATTGATGATATAGAATCTGACAGGTTTTTATCGTATAATTTTGTGATTTAATTACCTATTGCAAACAGCAAGTTTAACTTTATTCCTTATATTTTATTATTAGATGTCGGGACATGAGGCCGGAAAATAGTTCTTCTTGCAGTCACAGTTCTAATAGCTCACAATATAGTGAAGACTTTTCTTTAGATACTATGTATAGATCAACCGATACAAGCAGTCATATTTCTGATCATGACTATCCAAGCACAACATTAAGTTTATTGGATGATAATAGTATGCCATGTAAGCTACTTTGGTGTTAATATAACAACTTGTCACTACGTTTTTGTTTTGCAGTTTGTACTGAAGACTTCGACAGTTGGACAGATGACAATTTTGTATCATTTGGCAGTGATATTTTATCACCGTTTTTATTAATGAATGAAAATGAATGCGAAGAAGTGGAAACAACAGTTACCACGTGTCCATCACCTCCAAAAACAAAAACAATAGATCCTTTAGCAGATAATACCTCTTGGTAAGAGTCCTTTTAAAGCACCTTTTTAATTTTAAACTATATCTTTCAAGTGTATAACTAACTTGAATTGAGAATAAGTTATTTGAAGTATTGTAACTTAATATTAAATGGAATTCAGTGTTATTGTATAACCACGCCAACTATTCATATTTGTTTTAAATTACGAGCTACATTAATGCATTGATTGGTAAGTCAATTGCTTTTTGTTGAGCTGTAATTAAGTAGTATTGAATTTTTTGATGTGAGTTGTTGAAATGTTCAGCATGGTGACACAAATTCTCTTTGTAGACACAATTAGACATTTCAAAACAAAATTTGTGTAATGATTCGTTTTTACATTAAAATTTCTTACGATTAGGTCCAGCATGTCTGTAAATGAGCAACGATTAGCAATAGAATACCTCACAAATATAATTAGTAGTCAGCTGGGCCTTAGAGAACAATTAGATATCATTCGCATTATTCAACCAACTGCCAGAGTGTCACCAACTGATACCGAATTTGTTATAGGTAATTTTGGCGTGTACCAACTTTAGGGGTTAATATTATGTTATTGACTTCTTACATATATTTTTGTTAATTTATATATATAGATTTAAATTTATTGAATGACCACAAATTATGTCGTGTTCGAGACTACCTAAGAAAAGTGCAAGGTAATCAGCGTAATGAAAAAAAGGGAAGCGGAAAGCACAACAACAATCATCGTTACGATCAACCAACATACAAGTCCGGTTGTTCATCAAATGACTTATCTACATCAAAAAGTGAAAAAACAAAGAGCAAAAGAACAAAGGTGGTTGTTTATTGAATTCATTACTTAATAAAATGATGGAGATGATACATGTATTATTATTATTTAGGTTCATAAAGAAAAAGAAAGGCGAAAAGCAGTAAGTCCTAGAAAGTGCAAGGAACACCGGCAGATTTTGAAAGAACGTCGAAGTGGCCTTTTTGTTCGGGAAGAAGTGATGTCCCTAAGCACCGAAATGATGATGATAGATGAAGATTCAGATATAGACATATTGGGATAGCATTTGGTCAAACTTCGTCAATGTATTTTTTTTATAATACAAGGCAGGTAAACTTATTAAGAGCCAATTTATACGTGATCCATCAAATATCAGCCACCATAATTATGTTTCCTATTTCGTATTAATTCCCATAATACACTGTACGATATTTTAATATTGCATTTTCAAAATTTTATACTCGATTTCAGGAAATATGAAAAAATGTTAATCATCTTAAGTTATGGATTGTGTAAAAGATTTTATATATTTTTGATTATGTTTACGTGGTATTTGGCTATTTAATTAATAAAATACAAAATCTGCCTGTTAACTTAAATTTTCGTTAGTAATATGGACGATTGATTGTGAGTTTGAAAATAAATAAAAGTTATAAATCAGCAGAAACAAATTTTGTTCAGTACCGATATTTTTATTTTTTCTCGCAAGTTTCATATTCAACCTGCTTCTAGATAAATTATTAAAAATCAATTTTCTGTTAGTGACGAGATACAGTATATAGAGAGTTTTAACTTTAGCATAAGTTAATAAAATTAACAAGTTAGTTAAGTATAACTAGTGAAAACAAATTTCAAATATTGTAATTTTATTGATTTCCTGTTTAATCATCAGAGTGCGCTGTAGCCTGCAGGGCTTTATGAATGTCTCTGGTTTAAACCGCTTAAAAAGAAAATAACAGGTTCTAATAACTAAATATAACGTTTGTTAAAACACAAAATGATAATAAAATATCAAACACAAAGTTGTTTTTCAACAAAAACAAGCGAAACTACGTACGAAGTTTAAATTTAAAATGCTGTTTTACCACAGTGACGTAATGTAACATTGACGTCAGAAGTTACCCGGATTGGATTACATTAGTTTTTGTGCGAGTCCCGAGGAGTGCTGATTTGGCTTGTTCTTCAACTTATTATTTTTCAATCGTTATTGGTGTGAGTGCGTGTTTGTGAGTGATTTGAATTGTTTTTTAAATGAAGAATTGGATTTAGAAGGATAAAACAGGGTGACTATCACCTTGGAAAAGCCGAAATTGGTGAGTAAAATGATTGATTTTGAGTCCATGGAGTTCGTAATTTGATGTAACACACGGTCGAAGAGTAGTGCGAGCGAAAGTCCCTCAAGGCCTTTCGTTGCTATTCTAAATACCGTATCGCCATAATAAACTCTTCCTATGCCTATGACTATGCCTATCATAAGTATTTTGTAGTAGAAAGGAGAGAAACGCGATGTACGTAACCGATTAAATATGGATTCTTTCTTTTTTAACCGGCTAATGTTCAAGTATTTAAGTGAGTGAAGAAGGATGAGAAAATGATATTCGCGTGGCGTCAAATATTTTCTTCGTAAGACAGTACCATGTTACATTCGGTTACCGATTTTTTAGCTGATGAGAAAAAAATGATTGTAGTGTTAAGGGCGTATAACTATGAGTATGTAGTGTATGAATGCTAAACAGATTCTAATACTGACGCCGGTTTGTCTTTACTTTATTCATTCAATCTCCATTATGTAATTCAGTTTCACTTACGGTATTGAAAATTATCAATGATCAAACAATTCCGTTAAATGTTATGTACTGTATTTGTAAGAGTAATCACTAGTTTGGCGAAACCAGCATTTGACTAATTAACTGTTCTGAGTAAGGTTGATCTAGTGATTATTGTTGATTACGCCAACTAGAAAAACGTTATCTTTTATCTTTAGTTATTGGAATTGATGTCCTCAGCTCTAGTTAAAATGTAGTTTAGTGACTTTCCTATTTAAATGTTACGCGAAAAAAAGCAATTCTGTTACGTTCAAGCTACTTAGTTGATTGGTATACAGTAAAGATAAGTATAGGACTGGTAAGTTATTAATTATTTTGTGTACTATCAAATATAATAGTATGTATTTAACATTATTATTGTGTAAGTTCAGTATTGTGTAATTAGTGCATACTGTAGTGCGTTTAACTTTAGTGCTTTTGATGAGCAGTTATTTTCAACAAATATGTCATTGAATTATAATTTGGTTTTAATATGTTAATTGACAAGTTTCATTTTATTTAACCTCTTAAAATCAAGGTTTTATTGTACCGTACAATATTTTGTTTTACGGATTTACAGTCTTATTTGCCTATAATAGTGTATGTTGTCATTTAGTTTGACTCCTACGCGATTTCAAAAGCATTGCCTAGCATAAATGTCATTATGTAAATGACATTCCGTTGATAATGTAGTACAAACTAAGAAAATATGACGATTTATGGGTCACGTCATCTAAATCTTTTAGTGTCATAAAAATAAAACATTATGAATTTAATGTTTAAGTTGTGGTTCTCTAATAAGCTTTAAATTTTTTCTGAAAATGAGAGGGAAAATTCTCTTATGGACATTAACGACTGAAAAAAGGGACGTAGGGTACTTTTTGGAGGCAAAAGAGTGTTGACCACTTGTCTTGAAGTTTTTTATAGTTTTGTTTTTACGTTTTAGCTTGGATTGAGACTTGAGAGAAAGAGGGGAGGCAGTTTGCAATCTATTATTTTGTTTGTCCGGTCATTGGTCATGTTTTACCGATGTTTAGCTGTGTTCTGTATAAGGGTCAAGGGCGGTTAAAGATGTTAGCCCATTGGCTTAGTTTATGTCTATTTATTTAATTGGACCAAACCGTTACTCAAACCCCTGTTACAACATGGGTTAAGTGGTACAGTACATGAATCATGATGCTTTACAAGTTTAAAATCTAGTCAAATCATGTAGAATGTGAAAGTAAAACGAAATTTAAGTTAGTCGTGTGTTGATATAAGATTATTATAATTAACTTTTTATTTAGAGTGTTAATTACGTCACAAATACCTTCAGCTTAATATTTGATCCAAGGTTTACTAGCTCTTATTTTACCGTCACACCTTTCCCATTTGTAAAAATCGATTACTAAATCATTTTTTTTAATCCACATTTTTGTTCAGTCGATTTTTATAATTAAAATCTGCAAGAGTAGTAACATTTTGGAATTCTTAAAGATATTTAATGGGACTATTACATTTGACTTATACAGGGATTTTATATGTATTCGAGTACGCTTAAAAGTCGTAAAAATAACTTTTCAACGTTTGGCTATTTTAGTTTAATTTCATTTCGGCGAATACAAAAAAAATTTTGCGGTTTTTTTTTCGCACTTAATGTCGTAGCATATATAACGTCAGAGTTTTTAAACGTAATAAAGTATTCAAGGGCGAGCGTTAAGAGATCGATGGACGCTTAATTTATAGTGGGCTGTTTATAGATATTGACGTCAAGTCAGCTCGATAGACGTTGTAGCAACGAGCGTTTAACGACCAATTGTTGCGATCTTTTCGCTCACATTTTTGTTTGTATACTCTTAGCCTTTGAGTTTGTGAAAAATGTTACGCAAATAATTAAAGGTCAGGAAGGAAACGGTTCTAAATAACAGAAACAACGCGGAAAAATAGTAATTTTATATAGGAATTGTTTCACCTAAACTCGTGAAAACAAATGTCAGAGCCATTTTGAGCTGCTCATTGTCCAAGGAAATAATTTAGTTATACTAAAGTTGCAACATATTTATTGGATTAATTAAATGTTCTGCGTTATCGATCGATTTTTACTTGCTTTTTTTTGTGTATTTGCACTGATGCAGTCAAGTATTTTTCTTTTGAGTACTTTTTGCTTCTTACAGTAGTCTCGAATGACTTTACTAAGAATCTATTGTACTGAATATCGTCTTGTTTTGTGAGCAAAATTACTCTTAGAATGGATACAATTACGATTTGAGTAGATCACAATAGGAAGTATAAATGATATTGTTTGATTTACGGTGCTCTGTGTTGAAGTTATCGAATTTGAAACCTTCATTCATAACATGTAAATAATGTACAGGGATTGTATTACCAAACGACCGTACACTATATTCTATGATCTTGTGCTTTCATCGATTTGTCGTGCTGCATTTCTATAGTACACGTGAAATCTAAAAAGCATAATGTTAACATAGTTGAACTTTAGATATTAGAATGTGTTTTATTTATGGTGAATTGAATTTGAGCAAAAAGTAATGCCGTTAAGAAGAGGGGTCATATCAAAGTGAATGCACCGAAATTGGGTGTAATATTTCACGAAAAATTAAGGTTTTAAATTAAAAAGTCTGCAAAGTAAAAAAATGATGCAAAATAGTTTCATAGTTTAGTTAAGTCAAACAAGAAAGTTTTGGTTAGATTAATGCTAGTTTTATTAAGGTATTTCTTTAAACAAACATAAAGCCACTCTTTTAGAAGTGCATGAAAATACTCATAAATTAATAATAGTTTATTATTAGCTATTACTATTGGAATACAGTGTGTTCTTTATGCTGCTGGGAATTTAAAAGATGTGCTAAGAGATTAATTCAGTTTAAGTTAATTGTGACGATAAAAATATTTTTTTCTGCCTGTGACGTTTAAAGCTCTTTATCCACTGCAATTGGATTGTTGTACAAATACTAATACAGTAAAAACGTTTTATAGTATTTATCTAGTACTAGTAGGGTTTTTTCCTGTTGATGCGCCTGGTAATTCAGTGCTTGACATGTCGATGTTGCAATGTATTGTGGTGTTGCAATTCCATAATTATAATTCTTTGACGTTGGACCGTAACATTTAAATATTGCAAAAAATGTAGATTGACAATGGCAGAGTTAACTTGGCACTTGACGTCTTTTGTAATTAGTTTTTTTTAATATTCTAACTTTAAAAAGTTGTTTACCTGTGTGAAAAGGATTCGCACCTTCATTTAAGATAATGCTCTGTCGCTGATAAGTTTTTGTATTCGCTCACGGTGTGTGAAAGTCCCCCTTCCCCTTATGCATCGCTCCTGAGTCGTGGGTACTCCTCCCATCAATTTTGTTTTTTCTTTATCCCAAATTATTACGTTTTTTTACTCTTGCCAACATTTTTTTCCACTTGTACTTTTTAGGGATGTTTTTTTTTTTCCTCCTTTGTTAAATTCTTTTCCGTTGAACTTTGCGCTGTGACTAAGTGAATTCTTATCTGAACCCCTCTTGTTCAATGATAAACATGTGTTGAGGGTTATTTTTACACCACTGAACTCGCAACATGGCTGCCAACCAGCAGATGCCACAATTCACACTTGCGAACTAGCCATTCACACTGTAGATGTCCTAAAGGAGTCAAGTGAAACAAAAAATTAGTCTGTGAAATAGATGTGAACTCAAGTGAAACTTTGAAGAAAATTGTTATAAAATAAAAACAGATTTTTCCTTGCTTTAATAACAATTTTTCCCACGAATATTCATATAAGCAGGCGACGTTTATTGTTTTGTTGTTTTTCTTCTTTTCACTAAGTTAAGATGAACTTTTTCTTCATAAATTAAATTTTTTAATGGTCCCTATCAATCCACCATGCTTGATAGCAAATGGGGGTTGTTTTGGCATTAAAAAAATGAAGGAAGAATGGTCGGTTATCATTCATAAATGTTGTTGCTTGGTGTTTATGAATGGATTTGATTGTGAAAAACTCTTAGCCATAACGTGATTTTAATGTTTGTTGCGGTCGATGCGGAATAATTTTTCTCTATAATATTGTACAAAGTGCTAAGGGACGTTTTTAGGAGGGGAAGAAAGTGTGTAATAAGATGATTCTATAACGTGTTTATTGTAATACTGTGCTTGTATACAGTATATTGAGAGTTTCCAACCATCTGTTGAAATGTACAAAACTGGCCTTTTCTTTTTTCTTCCTGTTGTGATGCTTTTTTTAAAAGGGTTGTTCTGCTCATTAAAAGTGGGGAATCGTTGCCTCCTCTACCCTATTTTGGAGTGCGATGTATCATACAATATACAGTATATATTTTTTTTCTGATTTTTTTTTATAACTTGAGACTCGAGAGGATGCGATTGGCGGTAACCTAGGGTCGTTCTTATGTACGAGAGCTTGATTTTTTTTATATACAAGAACTTGTGTTTCTAAAGGCAATCATTGTTGGAGTCCCAATTAAATGGTTTTCCAGTAATTCGTGGTGACAGATGTCGAAATTATTTTTTTTTCTTGTACATTGGCTGGAAATAAAAATCGATACTGTGTTATTGAATGTGAAACTTGAAGATGAGTGAAATTGAATTTAAAAGCAATTCGACTAATGAAAAACTTGTTCCAGCTGTCAAATATTGTTTTCGGTTTTACGATTTGCAATTAATTGACTAATAAAAATGTCAGTTTGTTGGAATGAAGAAAATGCACTGTTTTGTTTTTAAAAAAATACTCAATACATAGTAACGTTATTGTTCATTGCATTCGTATCGATTTAATTGGCGATGAACAATACAAGTTAGTATAAAATTTATAAATTACAATAGTGAATTTTTATTGCTGTATTTTCTTCTGAGAGCTTGTAAAATTTGAATTGAGTGGTTAAACAAACTTTGCATAGTTTACCCAATGGCTACTCGGAGATCCACAGACACAATACACAGATAAGTTACCAGTAATAAGACTTTGATAAACCTAGTAAGGTTAGTTAACCAGATTGCACTAAAAGTGGTTTACGTACTTGAAAGGTTTATTTATTTTCGCAAACAATTTTTTTTAGATTGCGCTACATTAGAGAAAGTAATAAATAAAATTAATTTTTTTTTAAATTAAAAGGGCGTAAGTTTAAACTGTTAGTAATACAGTAAATAACTCAAGAAAGTCGTATGGTGTCTTTTATTTTATATATACAGTACTGTATATATTTAACATTCAGTCTTACTGAATATATTATACTGTAGCAAGTTTATTTCTGAACACTTGGAAAAGATTGCTGTTTTTGTACAGTATTACTGTAGTAATTCAAAACCTCTTGTACAGCTTTTATTTATTTATTTAATTTTAAATCCAATCGATTTGTTTTCTTCTTTCTTTACTTAGAAATTTTATTTTTCCGTTTCTTGTTGTTATTTGGGATGGTTAACTGAATGCAGTAGATTGCATCGCTACATGGAAGCAATAAGATCAGTGGTGAGCCTAATAAACATTATTACAAAACAAAACAGTTTGTTTGCCATGTTGTGGTGTTAATAAAAAAAAAAAAAAAAAAAAAAAAAAAAAAAAACTGTGATTGTGTGCTCATTTCCACCTGATTGCATGATATGATGCCTCACTCATAACATTAACACTATGACATGGTTGGCGATCGACTTGTTATACTTTCAAAACAGTTCACGCCTTGTTGAACGTATTTAACAACGCGGTTAATCTCGTAACTTTTATGCACATTTATTTTGTTGGTTTTTTATTGTTTTAATGGCACAAAATACAGTAATAACGTTTAAAATAAATGCCATTGTTCAACTTTTGGTTTGATTATTTTTTTTTTTACTTTTTAAACTTTAAAGTAATTACAGTATATATGTTAAAAGTTTAATTTGCTTTTGTAATTTTTAGATCCCTTTTTTACGTAATTTGTAAAGCGTACAATGTACACCAATTCTTTTTTTTGTTGTTTATCATTAACACAAAGAAAAGATTGAAAATTAAAATGAGCGTATCGGATGTGGAAATAAAGTTGTGGGTGAGACTTTCATTTCAAACTAAATTCTCTTAACCACCTTACTTATGGACAAAGACTTGCGTTTTTCCACAGAAACTGTTTGACACTTGTGTTTATATAGCAGTTTTAACTTAAAGAATGACATTCAATTTTGATGTTTTTTCTCTCCTTTTCATTACACACAAAAACACACGTATATTGTCTGCCCAGTCGAGTGTAACACCACCATCGTCACCGTTGTTTTTTTTTTATTGAGTTGCATTGTTAGCTGGAACGTAAGGGGTGAAGTGCTTTTGTTTCAGCAATGGTCCATTCACGTCGTTGCCAGACGAATCAACGGCGTACAGATACACTTAAAGCGACGTTGCATTTGCCAGGATCAATTAGGTATTTATCGATTTGTATGTTTTATACGCTACATACTGTTTACGCTGATGTTGATGGCAGGTTGAGTTGGCAGTAGTGTATCCTTGAGTTAAAAACGTTACATGTTATATATTCCTTTCAGGACATATATTATTGATATTTTCGTGGTTTATGTAGTGAAATGCGTTTTCATGAGGAAACTCAAGTTTTTGACAGGAACATGTCTACTCCTTATTTATTTATTGAATTTCTCACTATCATCGTCTGCAATCATGTACTGTGCATGGGGTGTCGCCAAAATTGATGGCTGGTATACATGAATTATGTATTAAACTACAAACTCGTCATTACCAACACTTTGACTTTAAATCAATGTTCATTTTATTTGTTACACGTTGTTACTTTTCTGTCTACCTAATGCTATAAAGTAATGAATATTGAAAATACCAGTGGCGAATCGAATGTACAATATGACAGTTATGGATTTGTCACTTGAGTGCATAAAAAACGGAATTAAAGAATTGATAAAATTGGACTTTACGAGGCTTAAGATACAAAATGGGAAAGAATCGATAGTTCAAGATAAAAGTAAATTAAAAATAGTACTTGTGTTGACTTTTATCTTGAACTGTCGATACTAATATAATTTTATTTAGAGGTATGGTTTTATTTATTTTTTCCACCTATAGTTTTCACAGCTTAGCGGTACTGTATGGCCAATTTTATGTATTCAACCGTTGTTTACAGTTTAGGTAAATATAAATTGACAATAACATGAAACCAAGTGCAATTCGCAGTACGCTTCGAATATCATTCAACTGTTGGCATGGTTAGATGACATCGGCCTGCCAACTAAATATATTGACTGCATATATTTGATTTTATCGATCTTTGCCTTTTTCTTTAGTGTTTATTACTGTGTATTTAGTTACTGTGTTTACTTTTCACCAGCAAAATTTTACAGTCATGTGCGCTATTTTAAGCAGTATTTGTACAGAGACAGATTTATCTTTTAATTAATTGTTGAAAAAAAGATCAAAAGTAAATAGAGGTAGATACAGTACATAACTATAATGAAAATTTCTAAATGATACTTACAGTATATCATTACTGCTGCTAAAGCTAAGGTAACTGCTCAAAGCACAATAATGCTAAAAAAAAAGTAGCGAATTTCTCTTAATTGCGGTTTTTATCAGGTTTGGCAGAAAAATAAGTATAGTATAGTAATTAGTTTTTTTTATTTTGATTAAGTATAGTAAACCAGTCTTAATTTCGTTAGTGTCTACACAAAGGTGGTTAGATGTTAATTGCAGCTTCAGCAGAATTTTTAATATATTTTGTATGTTTGATTATATTTTTAATAATACTGTATTAAAAAAATGCTTCTTAATAATAATTTTAAGATAACGTGAGCTGTTTTTGGTTGTTGTGTTTTTAATGTTGATGGTAATACATTACTGTATATGAAATATCGATCCGAGCGTCAAAGTCTTAATGGTCGTTAGCAGTTGCTGGGCACAGTGCGTTTATCCTGTTAATGGTCATTTGCCACTGTTATGGTTATACGTGTTTGCGTATGTCTTTTGTTTTAACTACGTCTCGCCTTGGTCTTTAATGGCATTCTGTTACTAAAGAGTAAAAATCACAAATCTTGATTCAATACTTGCGATCGCAATTTCTCCCACTCTCAGGAATTGTTGCAGTAGAATGTAAGTTAGATGATGCTAGTAAATCTAACACTAGTTTGCTAATAGGACAATTTTTGCAGAATCGCTTATCTGAATTTTTTTTTTGTTAAAGAAATCAGCTTTTGAGTAGCTGTTTTGTATTTCTACGAAGCTGTAAATTGCCGTTGATATTCAACACATTTGGAAATTTTATATTTTCTTTAAATGTGACAGCGTTTCAATTTTTACGATTCTACGTGAGTCAGTTTGACATGTTTTCTTTTTAATTTAAGATATTTTTTTGTTGTTGTCCGGAGTATCAATTAAATATGACTTTTTATGTTAGAGGAATTCAGTATACAGTAGTTTTGACTGTTATTTTATTATTTAATGCCCTAGATTATTGTTTTGCGTTACTGTCGTGTGACCTTTATGATTGGCTTTAGAGTGTTTTATTTTGAATTGCAATTTCCGAGAGTTAATCCGGTATGTTTCGGTGGATTCACACCCAGTTTACTTGCTTCTATAAACAATTATTGAAACGAGATTTTGTTTTTGAATTTTTTTCTGCTTTGTAGTTAAGTGTCTTTAGGCAATTTTCATTGTTGTAGATTACATGATAACAATGGTACAGTAATTCCATTCTGGAAAGTTCATTTCGCAAGTTAATTAAGTTGAAAGCAGTATTGTATCTCTATTAATAAATTTTCAAATATGCTTTCTATACTAAAGTTAATTAGAAATCTGCATTAAAAATACGTTAGATTATAGCAGCTTCTTTACATTAGATTGTTACAACTTCTTAACGAGAAAAAAATCGAGGCGTGTTAATTGTCTACTACTAAGTTCATCACCTATTTGAACTTTACTCATTTTTAACAATAATGATTGCATTCAGTTGTTAAATCGTAAAAATATTATTTCTTTGAATTCGTACACTGACATTTGACAGCTAAACGGCCGTTTCGATGTTAAGTGGTTGTAATTTCATTAGAAACACAGAATGAGAAAGCACAAATATTGTATAAGGTACTGTATATTATGATTGACACTTTGAGTAGTATTTTATTTGTGTTCACTGTTTAGTCTACCTTTAATTTTTTATCAGGGTGGAGTTGACATGATCAATAATTTGTAACCCTGTAAAGTATGTATTTCTGTCATTAATTCGGTGTTATTATGGCTCATTGTATTTGTATACATTTTAGCTGAAAAAGTGTCTTTTATAACTTATTTAATAAATAAACTTAGGCTTCTTATAGACTTTCGGAAGCCAGCGTTTAAATAACACTGGGTGTGCTATTTGGTTTTGTTCCGGAAGTACTGTGAGCTTATAGGGGGCTGTATATTATATATACTGTATGTATGTATAGTCGCTTTAACCCTTATGTATTTTTCCGAGAATTCTGTGATTGAATGATTAACGATGACGCGAATGTAGAAAAAAAAAACTTGGTGCGATAAATATGTTCTTGGCTTATAGGAGCAAATTTTCGTCTTGTACATATTGTACTGTACTATACAAACAGACCTGTTTAAGTTTACGGTTGAAAGCTGTCATTTGAAACCCAAGGACACTGTCTTTATTCTTTCATGTTTTTGATTTGAAGTTTCATTTTTTAAATATATTTTAATGTGAAATTTGTAGATAAGTGTGTGCAGAGCACGTTTGAAGACATCAATTTTAAGAAAAAAATTAATAAAAAGTCATTAATATTCACTGCCATACGATATGCGTTTTTTATTCAATATTGTTGATGTGGTTTTCAATTTGTAAGTTTTAAAGTAAAAATCTCGTCGACTATACTTAATTTTGATTTACAACTTTACGTGCTGAAAGTCCTAAACTTAACAGGGTTTTTAATTTTCTTTTAATTAAAAAAACTAAAATGGCTTTAACACATTGAACTAATTGCATATTTTTCGGTTTTCAACGCTAGTTTTTTTTTTCTTCATTTTTCTGTTGAAATAATAACTAATGATGAGAATTCGTGGAAAATGAGTAATAATGTAAATTTGGCATTGATGTTAACTAGGGAAGCAAGTACAGTATTCCATTACTGTACATGACTAGCTTACGTAATGTCTTTCAGTACGGAAGCCGTTGCACTCTCAAGTCGTTTAAAATAGGTCAGTGCGCATGTGCTTTGCTGTAAAAAATATATCCTCAAACTGTTTTATTTGTTGACTTTTTTTTAGCGCAGTAGATTTGAGACTTTTTAATTGATTTATAATGCTGAATAACATGAAGGTGATTTAGCTAGTGAAGAATTTGGTGTTTTGCAGGGAGTGGTTTTTGAGCAGATGTTTGATTTCATAGAAATGTATTACGGTATCTGACAGTTTTTTTACAAATTTACTGTCCCTGTCTTCTCTTTATACTGTATTCATAATTGAAATTTTAACTTGTTTACTTCTTCAAGAGAGACCTAAAGTTATTGATTTGAGAAAATGTTTTTGGGGGATTTTATGTCGCCGTTGAATGGACTGGCACATAGTTTTTAAGGGTTAACACAGGGTATCGATTTAATGAACGATCGATATAATGCAGATGCCATAGTCGTATATATGTGTAATGTGATGTGAAGGTGGTCTTATGGTGGTGGTTTTTGGAGGCGGGAAAATAATCATGTTTGTGCTATGGATCAATTGAGATCATGTGGTGAGAGAAGGGGTGAATTGAAAGGCGAATGAGGAATATTATGCTGGAACATGTATAGTTGAATCCAAAATAGAAAAGTATATAAGATGTAATTGTACAACACATGTCGTTATTCCTCGTTTTTCAAAGAAACAAAATTTACCTTTAATTTAAAAATATTTACTTAGATTTTTTTCGTTTCTTGACACTTATTGATTATGTGGTTATGTCCTATTGGTAAGTCATTCCTATGTGACAGTGGAGTTTTTTTTTTTTTTGCTGGCTGCCAGCACATGAGAACTCCTTCGGGAGTTTCCTTGATAAAGATTGAGCGAAAAGGAATGTGAACTGGAACTACAAAAAAAAGCCATACAAAATGGTTTGCTTGGCTGGTTTAAGGTTGTTCTTGAAGGAGAAAGTTGAATGTTTTAAACGGTTTGTGATTTACGTTCATATTACTTTCGTTTTCTTCTTCTTTTTACATTGGTTTTGAGCTGGTAGAATCATCGATTGTTGACTGGTTACACCTTTGTGCAAAAGAGTCAGGTGTCTTTACACATTTGTACATTTTTTGACTGCCTGCGTGACTTTTTGACTTTGTGACGTTAATTTGAATCATGAAAATGCTTTTGTGTATATATAGAATTCGATGGAAAAAGTATGAATGAACGAGATCTAGACACATCGTTTTGAAGAGAGGCTGGTACAGTAGTTGTGATTTTGTGTTTGGCACAAAGATTCCAAGTAATAATAGAAGTTGTTTATGGAAAATGCCAAAAGGGACAAAATTGGTTTTCCGTTTAAAATAAAGAATAGACAGCCGAAAATGTTTCAATTTTGTTTATACAAAAATGGCAAAATATTTTTTACTGGGACTTTATTTTGGTGTCACAGAAAAATAGCATTTGCACTATACAACGCATTTTGTCGATAGTAGGGTTTTATAAGGTCTTTTTGATATACGACCACATAAAAAATCTCTTTTTGTATCAGTCTTTTCTGTGGTAAGGAAACATGCCCATTCAATGAATTTATGGCCGTGTTATCGTACTTATCGATACATATTTTCTGTTATAAATTTCTACTTTTATCGTTTAGGCATATGCTTTGTTAATTTACACTAATGTAATGTGAAATTGGTAAGCACCGTTTCAATTATTTGAGAAGACAATTGTGTATGTTTCTGAGTATTTTGAGAAGCAGTGAGCTTGTGTGGGTACCTTGATGTAATGATGGGTTTTTGACGTAATGACGTCATTGTCTAGTCATAGTTCTGAATGGCTGGCCAAAGGCGGTCATCAGTGAAGCCATGCCATCCTATCAACATTAATTTTGCTATACTCATTAAAAACCTCCATAAAGACATTTATAGAGTGAGTGGTGTCGATAATCTTGCAGCGTTGCCTATATTGCTATGGCTGTTTTAATCGGTAAAATAATCCGAAATATTTTACAGAGTTACAGCGTCGTTAAAATTTTAATGATGTTAATCTAGCGATTAAAAAATAATCCAAGGTAATCTCAATTGCAAGCTGTGCAGCTGCGAAATATTGTAGGCTTAAAACTGATGAACTGTTCAGTAGGTAAAAATCTCGCCAAAAACAGAGGAGTTAAATTTAAATAGTAATGCTGGTTTTGACCTGAAGTGTTAATGCACTTATAAATACTGTAAACTTGTAATTGACAATTGTATAACATTGGCTGTTAAGCTATATAATTTGCATTAGGCAAACTAAAATCGTGTACAACTGGATTTTCTAATAGGGTTTGTTTGCACCAAATCTAATAACTACTATTCAATAGGTCTGATTTTTTTAGTAGTTTTGTGTCTGAATGATGGTTACTCAAACATAGTTTTACGAATATCCGATATTGATTGAGCATTGCCCGTTTTGTAATAACATTTGGTATGAGAAATCTCTTAGGCGTTATGAATGATTTTTTTTTGTTTTTCAATTTGTATGATAAATAATTCAATGTGGGAGTAGATTTACACTATATTATTTAAGCTACTGCATTATTGCTATTGCGTATATGTAGGAGGATATCCAATTTTTAATTTAGATTTATTTTCGTTAATGTCGTTATTGGGTATGTGAATATTACATCGAGTTCTTGGAATTTGTTATAAATGCATTTTTATATGTAAAAAATTGGTGGGATAAACTTAATCTAAAGTGACTATGTTTGTCGACTTCAGTTTCAAACATGTTTATGAAATTTTAGTTACTCTTTGATTTACATTTAGGAAGATTATGTTTGGGAATAATAGTTGATGAAGTAGTTGACGCTTTTAGGAGGGAAGTAAATTTATATCTTGATTTCTAGTCACATACTTGGATCATTAAATTAAGACTTTTTCGTTTTTGTATTTTGCTATCATCTCACGTCACACACTACTCAACTAATTAGATATAAACATTTTTTCCCCTTGCATTCTCACTCTTCCGACGTTGTCATGTGGAAAAATAGCTAGGCCTGCAGTAAACAAAAGTTGTTTTTGTCAATCTTTACAAGTTGAAGTACGTGGTAGTTTTATGTAGTTCAATTGCAAATTTGTTAAATTTTTATTGCAGCAGTTTATTGCAGTTACGTCTTGTAATATTTACAAATACTTAATGCAAAGGATGCTTTTATGCTTCGTTTTTTGTGGTTATTGGAATTTATTGTTACTCATGTAAATGGATAAGCATAGTATATTGCTCACGTTGTGGCTAAAGTTGAGGCAGTGTGTGATATAATAGTGATGATAATTTCGCATGTTTATTATAATTATATGCAGATATTCGTGCTGGTTGTATACTTACAGGAATGTTGTCACATGATATATATGAATAATAATCAGAAGTGGTGAAAACATTGAAACACTAGAGATCGATATTCAGTATATGTTAATATTCCTTCAGAAATGTGGCTGTTTTATACTAACATTCGTGGGGACTGAATAATTTAGAGAGTGAAAATGTAGGAGCATTTGTACATGTACATACTTTGCGAATTATTTTTCTGAGTATTTTAACATATCAGTAACAGTATTTTAAAACATTAAGAAAATATTGCACATTTTTTTACATTAATGAGAATCGATTCTGTAATCATTTTTGCTTCTCATATTCCCAAATTTTGACATCTAAACTAGTTAACGGATTAACTTTGTGACTTGGGTAGTCGATTTCTTAAAACAAAATATTGATAGTTGTGAAACCTTGACACTCGCAAATTGACATCTGGTACAGTATATTTTTATTTACGAAAGTGGTTGCTTTTTTCTGTTAACAAAAATAATGATTTAGAGATCATAATTCGGTTGTCTTATTACTTGTTACTAGTTTGAAAAACATTTCGATCATTTTGGTTATTTACTAAACATATTCCGAGAAGCTGTTCTTCTCTGAACTGATCGTTAACGTTCAAGACATTTTATGGTTTGGTTTTTTGCTTCTTTACAAATGCAGATTAATTGCATTCTTCAACTCAATTTGCGCTAAATGGGACATTTGTCTTTGCGTTGCTGAAACCTCAATTAACCGTCGTTTATATTTTACAGATTTGATTTCGACGGACGGAAGAAAACAAAAAGTTCTCAAAATACGACAATAGACAAAAGGGCCGCATTAACAAGTTTTAAGAAGATTTTTTGACTGTGAGGAGAGAGACTAACGAGTCTCCTCAATAACATTGGTGAGTTACCATTTTCTTTATTTTTTTTAAGTATTTTCGGCTTCTAAAGCGACGAAAATTAGTTAGCAACTATATTAGATTTGTTTACGTTTGTACACGCCGACTTATTGGTGAATTTTGGCCACGGTCCTATGTAAACTTTATTTCTATTTTAAGCAAAACGTATGTGTGTGGTAAAGTCTGGTTTATGCCAGTGATAAAATGCTAAAGTGGGTAAAGCGTTTTTGGTTTAGTTGTGAAATGACTTAGTGTCTGTTTTCTTATCAAGTACTAAACTTATAATGTGCGACTTCTTTTTTTTTTATGCATTTAACAAAATTTTAAATAACTTTTGTTTTTAAATGAATTTCGAAACTTGAAATGAATTTGTTAAATGGCTTTGCTAGAAGGAAAATAAGTAAACAAAGAAAGAGGACATATTGCGGTTATTGTATGTTATTACTGCATCATAATTATTACATTGAACTGAAGCATGTATAACCTTTTTAAGTATGTGATTAGTGTTTTATCTAAAGAATTTCATACAAGTCTGACTTGAGGGCATTTGGCACTTCACATGCCATTTCCTGTTAGTTTTTCAGTTTTTAGCAATTTGGCACTATGAAGTTCTCAGAGATTCGTAAATTGCTATTATAGTATCATGCACTTGTATTAAGCAGTATAAATTACAGTACTCTACTATTGTAATGCATGTAAGTTGAACAGTACAGTATGTTAGTGACAGTTTCTATGTAACAATAAAAAATTTGTAGAATTGTTTGCTCATAGGAAATCGTCCGAGACAAGCGCATATGTAGATACATTTGAGACTAAAGCTGTTTCTATTTTCATTTATTTGTATAGGGTATAGCAGTAGGTTAACGCAAGTTTGATTAAATCAACAGAGTAAATCTTTTATGACTTAAAACGACGGTGTCGTCATATTAATTTCTAAGAATGAAGCTTACAAAGATTTGTCACTATTACACATGTTCATGTTTTCCTTCCGTGTTGTTTTATGTGATCAAAAGTAAGAGGAAGTTGACGACTTAACCGTTGAGCATGCGTGCTTGTATTTTTCATCTTTCAACACATGGTGAAATAGTTTATATTTACGGTAGAACTGTGTAGATTTTTTTCTCTTCAGCTCTTATAGAAATTCTAAGTTCTCCGTGGGTGTATAGCATCCAGTTTGTGTGCTTTTGTTTCCTACTCGTTCATTATTCAAATTTTAATGGCAAGCAATTTGCTGGTGTTTTGAAGCAATTTCTGTCATATCATTAATTTTTGCTGAGAGCTTTAAGTTAATCTTGTTGCAGCTACAGTATCTCTTGTCGCAATGCTAAGTTTTTATACATCCGTTATGGCAAATGGTCTTACTTCTTTATGCCCCAATCTTCAAGTTACCATGAAAAGTTTTATACGTATTTTTATAATGCTGCTCAATATTTTTTATATACGCTAGATACACTTTTTATATGTTGGTTATTAATATAAGCATCACTTGGCAAATTTTGTTTTTTACTGCGTTGTGACGTTGTTAGCTTTGATAGTGTATATGGTAGTTTTTGTGTTTTACGTCATGTTTGATTTACATTGCTGTATATCCAAGGAGAATATTTCCATCTAGATGGTCTTACTAAAAATAGTTAGTACCAAAAGGCCAAACGCCAGCTACGGTTAGCGGTAAATTTTGAGTCTTTCTGACGTCAACTTTTTCATTAAAAGAATGAAAAATGCTCGAAGTCATTTTTAATGCAGGATTATTGTGATAAATTATTTTCTACTAAGAAAACATTTCTAAAAATGGGATTTGTTGAAAGGGTTATGCTAAAATTGTTTGGGGAGCGATTACTTCTTGTTGAAGTTGCTTTAATAACAACTAAATTGGGCTTTGCAGGCTGTTTGGTTTTTTACAAAACGATGGATTTAAAAGCTAATTAACTCGTTGTAGAAAACGATGATGATGATAGCAAATGATGTGCGTGGGAAGTTAGCATTACTTTTTTTTTATTTATTTATTTAACTAGCAGTTGCTATTGTATGCTACATTGCATTGCTACCAGCTATAGACGACTACGCCGAGTAGTTGTAGTTATAGTTGTACTATAATTTCACCTTTGACATACGAGCGACAAACACGCATTTTTGCTGCTCTTTTAATTCCACTTTTTACAGCTTCTGCTTTACAATAAACTGCCGTCCTGTTGCTTAGCTAGATTTTTTATATTTCCACCCACGTTTGCACGAGAAACTTCTCAGGTGGCGGAAAATAGGCCCAAAATAAACCTGATGAATGTACACTACATTCTGTTTCATATCCAACATAATTTTTTCTCTTTCCATCTAAACATGAATTATTTAGAATCTCTTCAATTCCAGTAAGTAGTTTTTTTTAAAAATTGATTGGATCTAATCTGGTTTAGGTTTTACAAGGATTTTTTTGGCTAAATTGCACTGTAAATGTCAGAAAATGCCAACTGTGTAGTGGTATAAAATGGTCTCAACTTGGCTATTATAATCGTACAATAGCAATCATACAACGATGACATCAGCAGTTGTAATATCAATAAATTGCCATGTTATTGCTATTTATACAATTACAAAATAAATTACGAGTGTGCTTTTGCAGTTCTGCTATACTAAAGAGCAAAATAATAGATGGTCTGGGCCTAGATACTGGAACGAAGTTTTTTATTTGTTTTGTCTTAAAAAATCAGATCAGTTTGTGGATAACCAACATACCATTTATTGTTAAACGAAAAAGAAATCTACTTTTTTAACATGCAAATAAAACAACGCAGAATCCAAATTTAGTAACAGACGATTTAATGTGTTTCCATTTGAGTGTCCTTAACGGGCAAAATTAGACACCAAACGTTCAGGCGTTGTAAGTTTCAATATGTTTACGGTTTTTTCTTTGCTTTTAACTTTGAAATTTAATTGTACAGTACTATGTAATACTTGAATTGCGTATCAGTTCGCCCACGCTCAAGAGCTTAACTCGGTAAACATACGTGCGCTTTGCGGCATTTGCCAACTTCGGTTGTCAGCTTTCAACGTTGTTGTGTATCTGTGTTCTGCGATATGAGAATCGTAATAGCGTGACGCCGAAATACCGACAGTTTGTGAAATTTCAAATGGGTAAGAGCATGAGTGACTTAGTGGTTTCTTTTATACGCTATTCTTATACATGGACAAGTGATTAATTACAATATATATTGTTTATGAACTCACTTGATGTTTAAATGGGTGTGAAGATTAGGTTATTACTCTCAAATGTTCAGTAATTAATCTTTTTAAAAAATGCTTTTATTGTATGAATAGCTATTGTTTGTTTCGATTCAACGAAATGCGGATACGAGTTCTAACGTTATTAACACAAACTTATTTAAATAAATACTGTAGCATTAGGAGCTATTTTTTATTTTATTTTTTTGTGAAATCAGCACTATATACTACGTTGAAGTGTAGCCAAAAAGTTTAATGTAATAAGATAGCCAACTGTGCTTGTTATGCCGTTGGGTTTCTATTTTTTTATCCTCAAATTTTTGTAAACGACTATGTGACCAATGGCGACACGCGATATCGACGGAAACTCAACAGATAAATGTGTATTTAAAGTGGATGATGGAACTTGGTACAATATATGGATGGCTTTGAGTTCGAGGTAGACGATGACTCTTAGCTGTTTTGGAATCATTCCAATGACATTGGCGCGTGCTTATGTCTCCCGAGAGAGTAAAAGTAGAGCAGGAATGACACAACATTGGTTAAAAAAAATTATTAAAAGAAAAAAAAAAGTCCTAGAGAATGTTTCCGAGTCTTGGATTTCGTTGTTAAAAATTGACTTTTCATAGATTTTTAAAAAAGAATTATTTTTAAATGGATACAGGGATTGTAGTAGAGCCTTGGGAGTGAATGCATTTCGTGCTTAACTGATGATTTTATTTTTTTCCCTCTCGGTTGTTGTCATAATTTATTTTGTGGACATGGTTGAATATGAAGTTATGCCAGAAGTAGTAAATTATGCTAAGTATTTTTTGAGCGAAATATCGCCAATATATGGAGAGTGATGAGTTTGGTACGTGTAGTACGAGTATTACAGACGAGGAAATCATGTGAGAGCTAGGAGAGAGGAAAAATAATATCCCGCAGATATATTCTTCGCAAACTTACTAACAAATATTGGATAAATAAATGCATAGCTATAGTGGGTTAGAAACAAAAAAAAAAAATGGTGCAGCATTATTAAATCATGAATAAAATGAGTTCGCTGGAAAAGATTCGTTATAACGTTGAGCTAAACGTGATATTACCCGTGAAACGGTTTTGACAGATGGGTCACTATGTCTTGTAACTAAGTAACAGCTAAGTAAAAAATTGAAATAAAATGGAGATGGATTTGAGTGAGTTTGTATACTTCACATTTTAATATGTCTGACAGTATTATTGATGAACATTAAATTGATTTTTGTTAAAGTTGCAGTACTCTTCTTTCAAACAGTAATTTCTAAAAAATATTTTGATTAGAAATTAATAATTGCAGATAATCGTATACTAATTATGCTATCAGTATTTCATTGCAGACCTGCAATTTATCATAAGCTAGTTTCTTGTAAACATTCGTAAGTTATTTTCTATATAATTCACGAAGATAGCAATATTTTATGCGTTACTAATAAAAGGATTATAAATAGCAGTTTTTTGTAGAGGCATAAATCAATCCATAATTTTTTTTAAAAAAGACATAGATGAAAAATATTTGTGAAACCTTATCCATTCTTAGTTTATATAAAAGTTGTTTTTTGTAAAATTTTATTACGAAGTTTTTATAGAGGCATATGTCGTTTTTTTAAATAGGGTTTCACCCTACCACCTTCAAGCTGCCGCTTTTTTATGCTGCCGTATTTATGGTACTGAATACGGTGCATTTTGTGTGTAGGGAAAGCCACAAATGGCTGGTTTGTTTCTGAGAAAAGGCAACTTTTTAACGTTACGTAGCATGCACCGTCGATTTTAAATGAGCCTGCCGTACGCTAAAGTATGGTTAGTGGATATACAGTGAGCTTACCTTAAGTTATGTGCGGTTTCTTTTTATGTGTAAATCTAATACACAACTTGTTTACGTGTACAAATGTTTTTTTTATCTTTCCACTCTATCTTTTTTGTACTGGTAGATACTGTAGATTTACACACAATATGAATTTGGACAGATAATTGAACACGGTAAGAACCTTGCAATTGCAAAAAAATGACATGCAGTACTTTAAAGATGCGTATCTGATTGTTGTTTAGGACAGTACCGTCTTGCTGCATGGAATTGGTAAAACAAATGCACATTTAACTTAAGCTCTGACTTAAATTGGTATGGAATTGACGCTAGAAAATATACAGTATACATTTGGAAATTGTATATTGTGACTGAAATCGATGCTGTTGGCGGGTTGCTTCAACTTCTAGGATTAAAGAATTCGTAGAAGAGAGTCTTTACATTCAAAGAAATGATATTAGAAGATATAAATTGTTCGACTTTGCCACTCCCTCTTGTGTGTTTCATTTTTTTTTTCGTTTATTCTTCCTCTTTTTACCACGATTTTAGAAATGTTTTCATTTTCAATGAATATTGCGGCTGCTTCATCGATTAAAATCCGACCACTTTGTATGTATTGTCTTCAGCTTTCTTTAAATTGGTTGGCCATTACGATTGTGTATGGCTTTACAAAAGTAGAATTTGCTTTTCTCATTGGTTCGTTTACACCAATTTCATCATAACTGCGCGAGCATGCATTTGGTAATAATACTTTGTTAACTGATAAATTAGTTGGATTCAGATTTTCTGAGAACAGTTCACTAATAACGATAACCGTATTTCAAGTTGAGATTGTAATGGCATTAATGTTTAAAAAAGCAATCTAATCACAGAGGTAAATGTTCACTAATCTGATGCGCCACTTCAGGTCTCCAAGAGAGCAATTTTAGTCGTTTGCATTAAAGAAATTTAATCATAAATAAATTTTAATTATGTTTTTATTATTGGATTTGAGAACTATACACAGAAGGACTTCTATTGTCACTCGTAATCGATACCAACGTTTCTTAGACTGTCGGAAGTTCTCTTACAGTGTAAAAAGTAGGTGTACAGTAGTTTTAAGCACTCCATTGCCAACAAAGTTTAAAGTTCTATCATTTTGGTTTATCTGGCATGAAAATGACTTCATTGAATCGCAGCAGCGAAAGTTTTGTAATGTATTATGTTACGAAATTGTTATTTTTTTTTACATCTTGTTTCAGATTATTTTTATTACAAGCTTTTTTGTCATACTGTATTATAAACATTCTTTTTAGGTCAGTTTTGGCCACTAGTCAAATTACAGTTTGACATTTAAGTTCATTTCAAACCATTTTATTTTTAATTTTTAGTAGAATTTTTATAAAATTGTTAAAACTTTTTTTATAGTTGTTACGTCTAATACTATATTTAACGGGAAGTGTAAATACATTTAGAATTCTAGTTTAGACTTGTTTATTGACGACATAAGTTGTTGTTTTTGAAGGCAAGAGGTGTATTTAAAGTTGTTTTTAAAACTTTATTCATGTACCCATTACATTTTGGGAAGAAACCGAAAGCATTTGGGTGTATCAGTATATAAGCGTATTTTTCAACTTCAGTAGTTACTGTATGTGAATAGTTGACGAAACCGTTGTTAAGATTAGCTAATTTTTTTAAAAAAACTGAAATTTATTTATAAATTTTATTAGACAGCAAAG
This sequence comes from Helicorthomorpha holstii, assembly GCA_013389785.1. Classification (NCBI taxonomy): domain Eukaryota; kingdom Metazoa; phylum Arthropoda; class Diplopoda; order Polydesmida; family Paradoxosomatidae; genus Helicorthomorpha; species Helicorthomorpha holstii. Next base: position 6,127,492 of record JAAFCF010005931.1, read on the forward strand.
ACGAAATAAACATAAAAAAACGGCAAGACGTGTGAAATATCTGAAAAGAAGTAAAATGGTTGCTATTCAGGGTCTTTTGGTATTAAAAAAAGCCTGGGTTGTTTGTGTCGTGGTCGTTTTCTACAGTCTATATTTTCAACCCCACTTTCTCAATATCATCACTTGCAACGTTTATTTTTTTATTATCCATTTCCCTTTACTTCTTCTATCATGAAAATGAATTATCGTTATAGATGTGGTACTTGTTTTGGCGGGAATGTGGTGGTGACGAGATGTGGCTGGCTGGTTAGATGAAATTGGCAGACCCACACCTTGACATCGTTCGAATTTAATGAAGATGAGGTGGGGGTGGCAAATGATAAAATAAGGAAAGGGTTAAAGGCGGTTTGACAGGTTTATCTGATGACTGTGATGATATGTGTATGTAGAGGTCGTGTGTAGTAATATATTGACCGAACTGGTTCGTTGAGAGAGAAATAGCTGCGAGAGAAAAATATTTTTAATATGCTATGAACCAAGGGTATTATGAGTATACAGTATAGTGAAAAAAAAATATTTTATCTCCTCAAATATTTTCGCTTGTAAAAATTTATAATTTTGTTTTTGAAGTTTTTTCACCTCTTTTTTTATATATGATATTTTAGATACGAAGCTATGAAATCATCTGACACGCGAGTTCAGACCGAATTTAACGAGTCTGATATTTCGCAGAATTTTTTATAAAGTTTTTATGAATATTGTTGATGCGTTTTTGTATTTATTTGATATTCAGTTATAGAATCGATTGGTTTTTACATTTTTTTATGCTGAATTCTTTTTAAGAAAATCGTTTGACTGGATTGTGACATTTTTTTTTAACTAAATATTAGGATTTTGGCTGTCAAGCGATTCCATGCTGTTTTGCTAAGGATTTAAAATTTATACCCCTCTGGGGTAGGGTCTTTTTTAACTTTTCATTTTTTCCTATTTGAGACTCGGTCGTAATGGTTGAACTTGGGGAGAGGTCGTTGGACTCGTTTTCTTTAATAAAAAATTAAATTCTTTTTTTCTCTCTCGCATTTGGAAGTCGAGGTTGAGAGATGAATTATGAGTCCTGTCTAATTTGGATGTCGTATGAGATAGGATCAAGTGATTTTTGGACATGACATCAATTAGCAATGAATTATTAATGAAGAGCGAATGGGAAGCCGATCGAAAAACTAATTTGAAACATTGAGGCCCTCAGGAAGCGCAATTAAATAAGAGATGCACTGCAATAAAAAATATGCATGTACATAACGAGTGACAACTGACAACGTAGTTTCACATATGTTTACAAAATTTATGTAGTCTAATGCAAGCTTCATGAACAATGAGGAAGAACTTAAATTATGTGGCAGAATTGCAGGTCGAACTTATTTCTGGAAAACATTCCAACGGTTCAACCGCTTATAAAAGAAAATTATTATCACGTCAAAGAGAAAACGTGTTTCAAATATATTGAGGTAGCATTTGATTATTTAGAAAATATTAAGAAAGTATCCCAGCTACCGTTGTTTTTTTTTCTTTGAAAAGTTAGTTTTAAAGTTGTGATGTTCAACTATTGTACATCAATTTTTGTTATGTAATTCGATATAAATTTGCGTAACTAGGCTTCACTCGGTTACTAGGCATTAACAATAATATTTCCCATTTTTTACTGTATTTATAAACTTGATAAATTAAATTTTCTATTAAATTGTATCTAAGTATAATTTTAATATTGTATAAACTGTGTCATAATGATATTCTGGCATCTGATGATCTTAATGGAAAGTTACTTTGTCTGACGAGGCTTTACACAAATTATAGTGTATGTACGAGCATATTCTAATTTATAAAAGTTATATACGAAGCTTTTATAAGTAATTTTTATGGGAAATCAGTACATTAAATTTGAAATTGAAACGGTACAGTGCATCAGAGTATCAATCGAAATTTGATATGTTCATTGCGCTAAAACATGTCATTTTTAAAGGTGAACTCCAGAATGATGTCAAGGATGCGATATACCAATACAGTATAAAAAGATACTATCATTGCCTGCATTGAATAATGTATAGATATTCAGTTTGCTAATGTAATTATGAAACTACTGTATTCGTATGTTTCATATCTGGAAAATCGTAAGAAAATTGGATTTTACTTCAATGGTTTTAGATTGTAGCCAGTTATTGCTGAACCATCTTGGTTGCTGTGGTGTTTAATGTTGGAAGATGTTTACTCTGGAAATTTAAATAAATGGATTGAAATAACGTAGATGGAAACCGTAAAACATCATACGACAGAAATTTTGTTATGGACTAGCTTTTTTACATCGTTTAATTGTAATTTTGATGGAATATAATATTGCATATACTCGTTTTTCAGCTTCGATCTAACAATGTAGTTTTAATGGAACTGGGAATGTTTTGATCTGAGCTGTGAAAATACAGTACAGTATTTGCAGTTACGATTGTAGTGGAGTCGATTTATGTTTAAGCTTAATAATGCAAATTTGTACGTGGTACATTACGTTACTAAACTGCACAAGGAAAACGGTTGCCAGATGGCATTTGTCATTGCCACCATATGCTTGTTGGTAATTTACCTGAAATTGTAACCTTGTTGGTGAAAATAATGTTGTCAGGGGGTGGAGAACTCGCACTTGTTTATCTTTAGCAAGTGTGATTTTAACATAGCGCGTAATTTCCCACTTTTGTTATATTGGTTTTAAGGGCATTTATTTTTTATTGTTATTGATTCATTATCAAAATTATCTATGCTGTAGAAGTTTATTTTGTGCGCCATTTTATGCTGACTATCACCCCCAATCCCTTATCAAACATCAGGAAAATCGGTTTTCCATAATACAATTCCCAAAAGACCCGCAAAATACAAAACTTTGCTTTGCATTTAAACGCTGACTTAATTTCCGTCACAGCAAATTAGTCGCTGCAAAAGTAAACACGATTCTTCTACTTCATTATACGTTTACTCTTACGTAAAATCGTTATTTCTCTCTTTACTTTTGCTCTCTTTACAATGTTAATTATAACAGGTGAAGGCAAATTCGTTGACAAAGCATTTAGCATACACGTTTTATATTCTTTCCGGTGTGAGAAAATGAAGTACTTAAGAAAAACACTAAATACTGTCTATTAAAATGGTATTTTTTGTATAAATTGCGTAGGGTGTGTGTATGTACGTGTTTCGTCGTTGATTAACCAATCAGGAAATACCCAGCACATTATTATTATTATTACGATAACGTCGACATCTAATGAAGCGATTAAAATGCACAGCTTCTTATATTCATAACGTAATATGTATCAATACGTACCAGGTATATGTTCACATCAGACATAGATCAGCTTAAAATAATCAAATCATTCAAAGATTACTTTAGTTAACAATTATTTGTTACCAAATAATCTTTTGCGAAAATTTTCAAGTGGCGTTGTTGATACTGAGTGCTTGACGCTTTTTGTACCAATCGTTTTTGTACTTTGTATATCTTAAGTTATAAGTTTTTTTTGTACTGTAATTTTTTGATGATTTTTAAGTTTGAAAACATTGCTATGCTTAAATCTTTGTAATGATGAAACGTTGCTTCTTAAGCTAATGTATACTGTAGAAGCACAATGAATAACTCTAAACACGAAAGAAAACAAACTTGGCACTGTACAGGAAATGATAAATTTATCAAAATACAGATAAACCTACTCAAATATCTAAATTAGCAACTGAAACAACATTTTCTATTTCTGAAAAAAACTTAATTTTGTCAATATGCTTTGGTGTAAACTATAAAACTTTGTATCCTAAAAGTGCTTTTAAAGTTGACAAAATAGCCAATTTTAACATCTCAAAAGTGATCAAAACAAAAACAATGCCTTGTAAGTGTCCAAGGTTGTTGCTAGAACCAATTTGTTTTCTAGAGGATGGTCTTTGGCCTCCCAAAGTGGTATGTTGCTCAATAAAAAATATAAACCTATAATATTTAGCGTTAACTTAGTGTATACTACAGTAAGATATTCCTTAAAAATCGAGTATCATAAAAATTTTATTTATCTCTATGTACGAATTTTCTTTTTTTTTAATAAGAATTTATTACCCATATGCTAAAAGGGTTTGTAAAAAAAGCTAGTTTTAGGCTTTAGCGCTTGACTACAATAGTTTGAGATGACATTCGACGATAGTTGCTACACTAATTTGTAGTATTTGTTCAGCAGCGTTAACATTGTCAAGGTAAAAGTTTTGTTTAGTACTTGGTATAATACAGTAGATATCTGATAACTTTTTAATTTGATGATAGTCGTGGCTATTTTTTATACAGGATAATGGCGTCGTTTCTATGGTAACAGTGCTTTCAACACACGCGATAGTGGTTGACGTTCATCGATCATCTGAAAATTTCTCTATCACGATATACAGTATCTCTGCATAAGCAAACATACATTAACATGTTTAAATGTATAACACTTGTGTGTTTTTGTTGTTGTATAAATATGGATTTTGAAGCAACTGCGTTGTAATCCATTTCTGTGTAATTGCTTGAATTATATTATTGACTAATTTCGTGCTTAAAATGCGATGAACGTTAAGTAAGGTGTTTATTTTATTTATTTAATTATTGAGTTTAAAATTTTTTACTAATTTAGCTACTAAGTTGCAAATAAGATAGTGATTTATACTGTGTTAGGCCAACTTTGTCATTTTTTTTATCGGTTAATGACGGTCTTAGTTGTGCAGTGGTGGGATGGATGAAAATGATGTTTATCTACAATACAGTATTTGTATTTCATGGAAGAATCGCGCATGCGTTGTAAATGTTTTTTTAGTGTATATTGTGTGTGTAGTGTTTGCATTGAAGTGAAGGGCATGCAAGGGCATCAAACATCCTCTCGGTCAATGTCGACAGAAATTATTTTGATGCAGTTTTTTAATATTCGTGTATATCATATGCAATTACTGCGATTTTTTTCCCCAGTTAGTACGAAATAGAAAGAGCTCTAAATGTTGGAATAGTATTAATGGGTGGGTCTTAGTCTGCAGTTCGCGTGCACAGCATTTTAAAATACCAACTTGCTCTTAGCTCCATCAGTTAATCCATCAGTTGAGTTATGCCGACACAATTTTACACTTTATGACGGTTTTTGAATGGTTTGTGGGAAAATCCACGCATGCGCAGCGATAGTTATACGTCTCAAGAGCATCATTTAAAGGTAATTTCAAACTTGGCTTTTTTATTTTCAACTAAGTCTCAATAGATCCTGCTAAACATTTACCGAAATCATACGAAAAAGAAAATCTCATTCTTAAGCAGAAAAATTTTAGGCATTTATGTCTTAATTTATTGTTTTTATGTCATAAGAAGCTATTCCCCGTTCACATAAGCAAAATCATAAAATTGTTTGGCTTTTCTCGGTTTTCTCGAAAAAAAAATTCTAACGTCCACTTTGCGGTATTGTTTAATTAACTTAAGATTCCTCTGTTGATTTTAATTAAGTTAATGTTATTGGATTAAGCGGTACTCAAATTCAGTTGTGTTTTGTTAATTCTGCAATGCGTGAGGTCCATCTGTTTTGTTAATTAACTACAACCAAATTTAATTTTTATTAGTTTTTTTAGTGATAATGTTATCAGTTTCAAGTGCTAAACAGTAAACATGGTAAGGCTGTTTGGATAATTAGATATCTGTACGGTACGTTATTTCATTTTAGGCTGTACTTTTAAGCTGTAACTTTCAAAAACTTTTAAATTAAGAGTTTATTTTTGATCAGATTAACGGGATAGTTGAAACTTAAAAAGCTCTCTTAGTATTTTTGACGAAGGAAAAGTCGACTTGTCTGTTTAAATTAATTGAAGCGACAAGAAAATGCACTTCTGTTTTTTTTTAATAAAAATATCAGTGTCTCTGTGGACTACAAAAGTACATTACTAACAAGTCAGTATCAATTTGTACAGTACTTGTAACAGTTGAACCAATTATGATCATGACATTGCAGTTTATAATGTACACTATGGTAAACTTTTAAAATGGCATGTTAATTTAGATAAGCGACATTTGCTGTGACATTTCTTGAGTTATTGAGCATAATTAGAAGAGTTAACCGGACAGTTAGTTGACAGCAACAGTTATGCAAACAACGTGAAAAACTGCATCTATTAAAATTTAATATTAATGAGATTGACTAGATAAGCCCTAAAAGTAATGATTTAAATTAGGAATCTCCAACATTATTATACAGTAGTCCTCTAGTCGACTGTAGTTCTTCTATTTTCTTGAATTATGGGTGTAACAGTAAACTAGAGCTTCATAAGCCAATTTTGTTTTAGTTTTTCAAAATATTAAAGGGACCCATTTTAGTGCAAGAAACTACTTATAACTTCTTCTCGTCACAAACTATAATGTTTTGTCATTTTCGGTTGGGTGGTAGTAAAAAAATAGCTGGGTAACTCCTAATTTAGACGGCTTTAGTTATTAGTTTTATTTGAATTTTTTATCATTGGGGTGTTATCGACGTTTTTCTGTGTTAAGATAACGGGAATTATTATATAGAATCCAGCACACATGTGTACAACTCAACTTGGATGTTATTGATTTAGCTAGTACAGTACTGTTATTAAGTTTTATATTGTTTCATGTACAAAGTATAATATACAGTAGCACTTGTAGCTTTATTGTATGTGCCATTTTTGTAGTTTATATGCCAGAATGGTTGCTTAAGATTGGCGTTGCTGCTTTTTTTTAGTTATGAAATTTTGTAACTGCAGCAGCTCCTGATAATTGATACTTTTTGCTGCTCATTCCAGCTGTGGTCTCTCCCTCAGGTTGTGGCTGATGTGTTTGTAAACAAACCTTTCCATATTGTTCAATTAGATTTATCAGCGTTATTTGTGCTGAGCAACTTCCTCTTCTTTCATCGCTGACCTCATTTTGTCTCCTGTAATTGAACAGAAACAGATCTCACGTGAACTTCACCATTATACTTTACTGTAACATTCATTTTATCCTTTCTCTGTTTTTATTTTGTGTGATTAATTTATTTGATACTTTGTTCAAGTGCTACGTTATCAAGTGGAATCAGTCGCTCGAATTATATTAGTTGTGTGATTGTGATGAGCATCGCTACAATATTTGGTTGGTAATTGTTAATCTTGAAAGCAAATCTCATAGTAAGAGGCTAATCGGATTTGATACAATTTCTGGGAAATTGGTAGATCTAAGTAGCAAGTTTTAGCTTCGATAAAAATAAATTTAGTTGCTGATTGAAAATTGATTATTTTTTTTGTGTGTGTTTAAATATGACAATGACGGGACAAACAGATAAGCTTGAAAAATACAAGCAAAGCAGCTTTCTGTTTTGTTTATTATTAAATATTTTGCTATTCCTGTTTTAAGACAATTTGTATCTTTTTCATCTTTATTTTTTTATTATTTTCTGTAGATGTTTAATGTGTTTTTTGTGTAAATTTTTAAAGTTTGTTAAACCTTTCGGTGTGTTTTTTCTATTTCGGTCGTTAAAATTGGTGGTTGGTAGTATTTGTTTCCTTTGCTGGTCGTAAATCGCTCGAAATTGTTTATGAAATAAGTTATACGTATGAATTGTAAGTTGCAATGTTTCTTGTTTTCACAAACTTGTTTGCTTCTCCAGTTAGTTATCTTCTGAGAAAATAAGATAAAATATATGGTTAGGTGTATCTTTTTTTCTGGTATGAAATTAAAGTTTGAGATATTTTTTATGCTTTTAGTCAAATACATATCCCTTGCTTTAACCATTGGTATTGAGCTATTTCGATTTGGAGAAATTCAATTTCAGTGACAAGTTGACAGCTAAAAGACAAAAAAAAAAAAAAAATGCCACAAATTGTAAGAAATTTTATTTAGAAAAGGAATCTTTTAAGGTTTGACGTTTTATTCTTTTAAGGAAACTGATCATGTAAATCTACTTTCGTTAAATTTATGTTAAGGGCACAGAAATAAGCATGAAGATTCAGCAAAAAAATGTGAGTTTTACAAGACCTCCTTAAAAAATTGGAAATATGAAAAAAAATTCTTTTTTGATCTGAAGCAGTTAACATCTCACAAGATCACACTTTCAATTTTGCTGAAATTTTATTGCTTGGTGTAAATTCAGTTTCTTTTAGGTATGACGTCTATATGACGTTGTGTGACATAAAAACCGTCGTCAACGTTATAGCTCCGTTTGAAATTCATATCAAAATACGTGAAACTCGAAAAAAGAAAGTTATATTTTTTAATGCTTTATCTTTTGGGTATGTACGTTGGCTTAATATAAATTTTGGTTTTTAATCCATTAAATTCACTCACGCACGTAAATAAAAGTATTTTATTAGTCAACACAACGTGATGGAATAATCAAGTTTTACTTGAGAAGAAACAATGATTGTTTTTGTTATCGTTTTTATGAATCAAGAAAAAAGATAGGGAGAAAATGTGTTTGGTGTCTCGTAAGTTTGTCACGAAAAACAAGCCTTGAAATCCGTAGGGGATTTATATTTTTATGTTTGTGCACTAGAAAGCCTCTAGTCTTAACTTTTTGAGGATTTTCTTAATATTATAATCAAACATCATTTTGTATCGTTGTGTATGACATAATATTACATGATAAACATATAAAAGTCGTTAAAAGCAAACAAGGAAAAATATAAACATTTTTTACCGGTGATATTTAACTTTCATGTGGTTGTCAACCGTTGTCCGTGGTGCATCGAGCTTTATATTGACATTGGCAAAACGTGTTTTTACTAAAGTCTTTGTCATCTAATTGGAATTATCAAACAGTTTATTAAAAATGAAAAATGCAATAGCAACCACAGCTTTAAAATGATCTACTATGACGTTATTGTTAATTTACTGTCTAGAATTTATTAAGCGACAAATTTCGACTCATTTTTTACTGTCAATTTATGAGTTTATTGTGTGCAAATAAATGAAGTGTGCATTTGTATCATACATAATTTATGCAGATATAAGAAGGGGGCGAATTCTTTATGTATATTTGTATAATTTGATGAAGTAAAGAAATTGTCCACTTTTATGATGGTCATTTGCATGAAGCTTTTTCTTTACCCCTCATCTCATCCTTTTTCAACCTTCATAAATTGACTTCTACAAAGTATATGTCTTCTCTAGTCTACGCCTACTGTAAGTTGTTTAGAAGGTAGATGTATCACTAGTAGTATTACTATAAAGATGACATTTGTATGTAATTCGGATGCTAAGCTGAATTACAACCGATTTACGGCTGAATTGACTTCTGCATCACGGGATTGCGCTCTATAAACGCGCATCTTCATCATTTAAGTAATTGTTGGAGATGTGCATGGTGTGTATACAGTATAATTTGCTTTTATATTTTTTTATTTAAAAAGTTTTTTTTTTAAAGAAACTCGTACTTAACTTTCTATAAAAATGCTAAAAAAGCCCATTTTGATTTGATTTCTCTGTCTGCCTAACTGTCGCCGGGTGAAGGCTCTAGACGGTTATTTTAAGTTCTGTGACATGTTGTTGATCGTACATTACAACCAAATTTTTTTAAAAAAATAACTACTTATGCAGTAGGTTTTTGAAGTCTTTGGATGAGATTTATGACGAAATTTACTTGGCATCGTTTCCTATACGAATAAAGATAGTTGCAATATACAGTTCTTTTAGTATGTTTTGCTGTTCAACTAACTTCACTTGCTTTTAATTAAGCTGCTTCAATGATTAATTTTGAGGCGTGGTATATTCATTATTGCAAGTGAACTTGGCTATAGCAACTGTACACAAGGTTGTATTAACGCACATCTTTATCCGTTTAATCTGGTGTCTCGACAATATCGTCCTTGCAATTTTTATCATAATGAGACCAACACACTAATTTGGAGAATGATTAAAAAAATTTAAAAATTTGAAACATTGATACATGTGCAAACCGGGCATTTGCTTCATGGGATTTATTAAAAAAGGCAAAAATGTCACTACCGGTACGAAAAGATATTTTGATATCTTGAAATTGCAATAAGTTAATGTGTTATTGAGCTTAATTACTTAATGATATTTTTGTTATTTAGCTTGAAGTTTTATTGATTGTTATCGTGGAAGTTATAAACATAATTTTATAAACTACTTTATTAACTTGTATATTGATGCGGATCGCACCAAAATGCTGCTGAATAAGGGTAAACATCAATATTGTAGTATAATACTGTATGTTAGAATTTCAATGGACTTATTGACGTCAAATGCGCTTCTAATAAGTCGTTCATGTGTAAATAAATGAAAATTATTGTAACAGTTTTTTCCGCATTGTAGATACCGCTGCTCCAATTGTATCGTCATTGAAATGTTTGTACAGTCGTATGTATTTACTTTTGCGCGTATTTAGCTGTGACAAAATAATGGTTCCAAAAACTTTATTATTATTCCGAACAACTCCACGTTTTTTTTTGGTCATTTTTGACATGGTAAATAACAGCGTTTATATAATGGCAAAGTATTTGCAGGGTTAAAGTTACGCGTTTTCACTGGTTTATATTGCATTTGGAGAAGCGAATAAAATAGGGATAAATACGAAGAAATATAGATTTTTTTATTACAGTATATCTAATTGCAATGGTTCTTGTTTGTTAATTTTGTTAATCTAGGTTTTTTACTAAGTGGTTTTATGTGATTAATTTTTTGTTGGTTTTTTTATTGTGAGATAAATAGGCGTGAATTTAGTAATTTAACATACAGTATATGCATTGATAAAAAAATGGCATGAATTTGGATAGCAAATTTATTTGCGTATAGTGTAGCTCTTATCTACAGCACATATCGTCCCTAGGAAAAATAAACAAGATACCGTAATTAATGAAGAGATTACACCAACTTCCGAGAAATACTTGTCGCAACAAACAATGCCGTTTGTGACTCTTTTCTACTTTATACCTGAATGTCAATTTTTTTTTTTGATTAAATACCATGTATACGGCATTAGGAACTGCTAGTTTTTCTTTAATGACAACAATTCTAGTGGTCATTCGATATTTCAATGACTTCGACGAAATTGTTTTACTGTAAACATTGGTTTGTTGACTAAACGCTACAGTTATTATGGATGACTTGCACATCTGATAAAAACTGCAGTTTCGATAAAATGAAAGTTATATTTGAAACGATGTGATCATTTTATTTGTGTTTATTGACAACTAATTTGTTTTTGGTTTTTTTTTCTTTTGCAGAAAATTGTTATTTAATCGGTTGTAATGCATGAATGACAACAATGAAATCGTCAACAACTTGGATACTTCTACAGTTTCTGTTGGTGACGGTCTTCTTGTTGCTTGGTTGCGATACCTTAGCCGTTCATCCAAAATGTCATCTAGTAACAGCTGGAAAAGGTGAATTTTACTCTTTAAAATATTAGACGCAATTTAACTTAGTGATGGTTTTTATAGAGCGAGTTCCCACTTCTGAAGTCATCGTTGAAGTGGGCTCTGATATTTACATCGATTGTATCAATAATGCTAGTCAGATAAACGAATCTGATCAAATGACTTGGTTTTATAATTCATCAATCGTCCCGAGTAATTTAACTGAACAGATCAGCCCTGATGTATTGAGTCTTCATTTTAAGAACGCTTCTGCTGGCCAGTCTGGTTATTATAGATGTTCAAACATGTCAAAAGGAATATGTCTTACAAATATAAAAATAGGATGTAAGTAACTTGAGCTTTTTGATTTAACGTTTATTGGCACTGCATTCTTAATTTGCTGATTATGTTAGATAAACCACTTCCAGTTACGAACTTTTCCTGTACTTCATATGATTTGAAATACATGGAATGCAGATGGAGTGCACCATATAATCCAGTGACTGTAAACTATTCCCTTGCGATTGTTCTTTCTGGAAACCACATAGAGTAATATCAAATACAAACTTTGCTCTTCATTTTTTAATAATTTATTTAAAAATCGTGTAGGTCTAATCGTATGAAGACAACAAGAATTCGAAATACAAATAATTATCTTTTTAATATTACTAATGATAAAAGCCCACCGTACGACAAGTTTAGGCAGTATTACAAATTTAATTTATATGGAAAGAATATGCTTGGCGATTCAAACTGGCGCTTCAATATAAATCACTTTGAAAACGGTATTTTTGTGTTACTTTTCAATCGTTTCATGAGTCATGAAAAACTTCTGTTTTTTTAATAATGGCTTAGTTGTACCTGGTAAAGTCACCAATCTTCAAGCAAATCCTCTACCTGATAAGTTGGGAACTTATCGAATAACTTATGAGAAATCCGAGATGATGAACTATTTCCATAATGATCTTCTGTATCGTATAGAGTACAAGACTCAGTGGAACGATAACAAAACTGTAAGTCGTTTTCTTTAGGGATTAAATTGTAATTATTTTTATCGTATACGATTACATTGTAAATGCAACAATTAACTGTTTAACGTACAATTCAAAGAAACAAAACTGGTTTAATTTAAAGTGAATTATGTCAAGCAATTATAGATGTTAATTGAGTATTTGATTTAAGTAAATATTTGTCTATATAGTATTTTTTTTGTAATACGGTATAGCAGTTTACTAAATTTTTGTTTCAATACATTACAAAAAATGCTTTAAATTTTTATTTACACAGGAAGTTTGTTTTTTTAGCACTATAAAGAGTACAGAATTTCATTAATAATTTTGGCTAACTTTTACTTTTAAAGTTAAAATTCTTAAAATTAGTGTAATGTTTAGAAACTTTTCAAGACGACCTTGGGCTCTAAGCCAGTAACTGTGAATGTTGCAACTTCAGTATTTCTTAGTAGGAATAGACTATGTAAACAGAAAATTCTTATCGGAAAATGTTACCAAGTATCATGCTAAATTTACGCTATTTAGTTATGTTAGACTGTTAGCATCTTTTTGTCGTTATGGACCCACCTTTGTTCACATTGAATTGCTTTATCAGCTTATTAATTTTCAATTAAACACCGCTTTTTAGCTTAATTTCTCGTTCTGTTGAGAATACGGATTTAATATACAGTAATTTTAATTAATTGCATTCACTATTACACTTTAAAAATACACTTAAAATATTAAGTCAGTTAAAGTATTGTTTATAGATAATATATTGTTTTGAAATTCATTTATAATACTTCGCGGAACTATAGTTTTGCAATTTGTTAAACTATATTTTTTTTTCAGGTTATGGAAACCACCGATGATTGGGCTGATTTAGAAGTTCAACCTTACACTAATTACACTGTAAATGTTTCGTGTTTATCCAGTTTGGCTAATAAGACATTGCAGCGTATGTGGAGCAAACCAACAACTTTTGTATTTCAGACACCATCGGATGGTATTTTGTTGTATATTAAATATTTGTGTTTGTTTAATGCAATGATATTGAATTTTTAGTTCCTGGTGCGCCACCCGAGATCGTTCCAGGTAGTTTCTATGTCAATTCGTTTATTGACCATAAACACATCACTTTGTATTGGAAGGTATTCAATTAAGTTGCCAAACTAATAATGTTGTAATAATGTTTAATTATTTTGTTAGTCGATTCCAAATTATCTTGAAAATGGAGAGAACTTTAGCTACGCTATTACTGCCAGATCTTTAAATTCTGGCATTGACACAACATTATTTACTAAACATGGACATATCACTTTCACCGATCTGAAGCATTCTGACGATTATAAATTTGTGTTGTATTCTCAAAATGAAAATGGAAATTCTCAAAACAACTCTAGCATTACCGTTGGCGCTGTTAAAAGCTGTAAGTTGCAGGAAGTACACTTTTGAATCAAAAAGTTTATGGGTTTATTTGTTTTAGTGCTGCCCAAGCCTAGAAGCATAACTGTTATAGCATATGACACGATTCACTACTACGTTGCTTGGTTGCCTCCATTTCAAAGTGTAACCGGCTATCGTATATTCTGGGTGGAATCAAACTCGACGTTTGCTATAAACGACGAAGGATTCTTGCATTGGAAAGATGTGGATGGTAGAGTTAATAATACTAATATTACCCTCGCTGGCAAGATGCCTTACTACAACTTTGGCGTCACTTCACTTCTTGGGGCTAATACCAGTGGCATCATCTGGAACACTTGCATTGTCAGAAGCAACGGAGGTTCGTGTACATTGTTTTGTCAAGTGGAAAGCGATCAATCATAATTTCTCGTTTATGTTTACTATTTCAGTCATAGGAAAAATGAAATATGTTATTGCTCATGTTCCCTGCTCAGATTCATTAACTATCCAGTGGAACATTGATTGTGCTGAAAAAATTGGTATAATTACTGAGTATAAAGTGTATTATTGTCCAGTTAAAGGTGAAAATGGCAGTTGCATCAATGGAGGTATAATTAAGGCTTTTTGATATAGCGTACACTTTACACAATTTATTGAAACGACTTTGTATTTGAAGAACCTATAAAGGAAACTATTCAACGTAATGTCGATGCCAGTACTGTTGTGCTAGGCAACTTGACTGCTTTTACATGGTATCGCGTAACGGTGTCGGTTGTAACCAAAGCTGGTGAAGGAGAGCACAGCGATCCTGTTTTCGCAAGAACTTCAGAAACCAGTAAGTTATCTAATATTTGAAATTATATTACGGTATTATTATTTTGTTTTGAAGTAATTTCTTTGGTAACGAAAAAGTCTTTGATGATCTTTGTGTTAATTGTTTTGTTTAGAACCAGATTATGCTATAAGTGCCATGGAAGTTTATGATATCACCAACAAAAGCTTTGTCGTCAAATGGCATCCACACAATAATACTAATGGCATACTCACCCATTACAATGTTCGTTATTCAACATTAACGGAGTCTTATGTTGAATCTCATAATGCAACTGGAATTCTTAAACCTTCCGACACTTACTTTCTGAATATTTCTGAGAATGTTAAGCCTTATACTGGATATAATGTATCCATCGAAGCTTGCAATTCGGCTGGTTGCTCAAATCCATCGACTCCCAAATTAATTACAACTGATATTGGAAGTTAGTCAAAGTTTATAAATGTATAATGAAACTTTAATCGTTTATTGAATTTATTTGTTTGGTATAGTTCCACGACAAATGAATCCTCCCCGGGTACGACTGCTTAATTCGACTTATGCAGTGGTTTCTCCAGATCCATATGGCGAAATTGATGGACCGTTATTTACTTATGATATCAAAGCGGTGATTATTGATTCTAATAATCAATCTAGTGAGAAATTATATCCCAATTTGACGACCGAAATGAAATATGTTCGTGTTGATTGTGATGCTCCCGAGTTGATTGGAGCAGTGGTGGAATGGCAAACCAGAGCAAAAAACTTGAAAGATTCTGAAGTTTTGGTAGGAGATTGGAGCGATTACACAAAAATGAATTGTTTTGACTCTGGTAATTTTGACAATTTTGTATTGGGGAAATTGTCATTTTAATTTCTTGAACTTTTAGGTTTTCCTGTGGGTGTAATTATTGCCATCGTCGTTGGTTCTGCTATCGGATTAACACTTTTGATTTTAGTTGCTATTACTATAGCAAAACAGTAAGTCTTTGAAGTTTTTTAATAGAAGAAATTGCCTTAATTTAATTATTTATTTCAGAGTTAAAAAGTTTATTGCCGGGTCAGACAATATTATTGTGATACTACCTTCAAATCTAGTAAGTTTGTAAACTTAAGTGCGTCTTTGCATTGTTTTGTTCAACCGTTGTTTTAATAGGGTGACAAAGAACATTATCAAAACCACATCGAACGAAAAAAAGGTCTCAAGAATACTGATTACGTCAAAGCTGATTTGAAAAATGGTGCTGCTAAAATGTTGTTAGGCGACGACTCGCGATCAAGAAACATTTCTGGAGATACTACTCAAAGTTCAGGTTCAACTGAAGAAGTATGTTTTAGTGAAATATTTCACCGTTTTGATTATACGTTAAAATTTTAAACATTGTCATTTTTTAGCTTCTTATGCAGTCGAAGGATCATCGATCGCATTTTGGAAATGATAGTATTGGTAGCGGAAATCATGACAGCTTATCTTCACGACCATCGACAACACAAACCCAGCTGTCATCAGAATCTAGCTTGGAATCGGTGCCATCAGTACCCGAGTCTCCAGATTCTGTTTTTAATGACCACCCTTTGAATGGAATAACTGTTGCATCAAATGTTGGTCTTAGTATCAACCATCTTGCTAACAATAGCGGGAACAGCGTTTTTAACCCAACTTTGGATCGTATTGAGGAATTGAATAATGGAAATGCAAGTCAGTCTGGTACACCTCTACATTATTCAAAATTTGCCGGATATGATGAGTCTGCTAGTAATTCGCCATCTAATAAAAGACAAGGTCGAGGAGTGCAAAATGGTTATGTAGCGGCTCCATATTCAAAGTTTGGCTTAGGATTGATGGGAGAGTCTTCTAATTTAGGAGGGTCTCGATCAGATTCACCTACCAGTCCTTTTTCCATGGAAATTAATGATACGGATCCTCCTCTGATATCATATTCTAAAGTTGGTCTTAGTATTCCGCTATTTTCAGATCAACAGCAGCCGTCAACTGCGTTTCATAAACATTTTGCTGCAACGTCTAGTCCAATAGCACCGGTGCATTCGGTAACAGGCTATTCAGTATTGGGGCTTGGTCGCGCTAATCCTGATAGTGAAGCTAACTCTCGGTCGTTTTCTCAGCCCCCGCCTGCTGCAATGAGCAGTCCTGTTGAAAGTGCAAGTAAAGGTTATGTTTTAGCAGCTGCTATTAATAATCTTTCTACACCATCGTGTGATGAAACACCTGACATTTTGACGCAACAAGACTGCGGTACAAGTTTACCGTTTCAGTCAATACCTTCTTCATTAATAGAAGGTCTTGAATCACCAAATTATACCAGTATGAACGCTCACAAGCGATCGCCTTCGAGCGCTTCGTCGCTGACAGCAGGCTATTGTCGTCTTGCTTTGTCAAGACCTACTTCTTTGTGCTCAGAAACTGATCCAAATTACGTTCAAGCTGAACCACAAACAGGATCTCCTGTTATGACAGCGTGTCATAATAGCGCTTTAGATATGGTGTCAGATGCCGTAAGTCCCAGTCATGTTGCTGGAAGTAGTAGCATTATATGTAGTCCATCAATGCATACGGTTCCGGTTCATGCTACAACGGTAGTTGGAAAATCTGGTTTAAATGGTTACGCAACCGTACAGCAGCTGCTAAAGGAGAAAGGAAACTCGTGAAGAAATTTTTGAAAACATTGTAAATTTATTATTGGCGATATATTCATTGCGTGTGTGTTTTATGTTCAACAAGACGGTGCAAGTCAGTTTACCTCAGCTACAGCTTTACGAAAGTCAATTTTAACACAATTGAGTGTTGTATTGATGTTCAGACACGATTGTGGTTCTTCATCTCATCGTAAAGATCAATTCAGTTTATAAGAAGATGGGTTTAAAAAAAGAAAGCCACGCAAAAATTACATCATCGATGTTCGCTGCTATTTTAAAATATTTCACTACAAAACAGGTCGAATTTGAAAGATAGTGTCCGAGTTTAGCTTTCTGGAAAATGAAGAAAGAGTGTGTGGTTAGTTCTGAAATATTCGACCAGTTCTGCGCCGAGGAAGCTGCTAATTATTGAGATACAGAACGTGCTGCATTAGCGCTAATGTATATCATAGTTTTCTGTGTTGCCTGTTAAAGTTAGCCGGGTGTTAAATTAATTTTATGAAATCGTCTGAGATATACGTATATTTCTCTCTCTTTATTCTTCCCACCACTTAATCCTTTCTTAACTATTCTTAGTATTTTATTTGCACCTGGTAACAATATACACACACCGTAGACACAACGCATTGTCTAATATAACAATCGTGCGCGCGTTAATTTTTATTTTACTTTAATTTTTGAAGACATTAAAACATACACACAACGCGGATTGTTGCTGTTGGTTAAGTACAATTATTCGTTCACTGCATTTTCGTTTTAAGTTTTACTTTTCGTTTATTTTAGTGTCTGATAAATACATCATCCTCTTTATTTTTGTTTTTCATTTTGACGATTTCTCACTCCTATAAACTTCGTTGAACAGTACCTCATCAAATGTATCTGTTAAATAATTAGAGTATATATTACAGTTATAAGTGTAACATTTTCCCAATTCTTAATTTACTTGTTATTTTTGAATGAACATCATACCTCATGATTCATATTACACACACAGATTATCGTAGTGCTTTTTTAAGTTTATTTTGTTTTTAGAATAACAAGCTGGTTTTCTTTACTTTCTTGTGTCAATTAACCTGAAATGACGCAGCTACTGTTATTTAAATAGAACATGGTAAAAGCAGCACTATTTCTTTTTTTAATTTTTTTTTTTGGTCGTTTTTATTTTATTTGGTCGATAGCCAAATTGATTGTGATAATTATTATGTTTAATGAAGTAATTCATACCTTAAAAGTTTCATTTTTGCCAAATTATTGACCGTTTGTTTTAAGGTTGTACTAACATCACATTTTTGCAAATTATTGTTAATTTATTTATGTTACGGTTATCGTGTGTACTTGCGTGTTACTCGCTGGGAAAAATACCCAAAAATCAAGAGTTTTTTTACGAAAACTAGTAGAAAGTACAGTCTATTTTTAGACCAACTGTTAATTACAGTATCGTATTATAGACTTGTACACCAGTACACACGGTAAGTGTTTTTGGTGATGCTAATTTCAATCCTGCCGTGATATTTCTTGTGAAATTTGTTTTATAATCAGCTGAGAGAGAAAGAGTAGGGAAATGTGTTTTTTGCTGTTTTTAGCCGCGCTGAGTTTGCAGATCGATGGCAAATTGCTGGAAATTATAATGTTGAAATCGCCTCGATCTATTCGATCAGTACGGTGCCTTGTTAAGTGGTTTTAAGAAAATGTATTTGAATGCGAATGAGAAACGATCGTTTGATTACAATGTGTAACTTAGAAGGAGACATTCAGCATTGTAACGTGTTGTTAAGAGAATGGTATTGTTAAGAAGTTTACAATTCAGTTTAACTGTGCCTGATGGTTGTAGCAGCGCGTTGACTAATTACCAGATAACCTTGATGGCAATTAATTACACTAAAGCATTTGTGAGATCAAAATCTCAAAAACAAACACCTGTAGGTTACTACAGAATTACGACGATACATTAATAAAACAAAAGCACTTTTTTGTACATGTATTAGGATTACAATACAAGTATGATGCTGTACGTGAAGTCGATTTGATTTAATATTTTAGAATTAGGAGGTTTAGACGCTAACAAAGTGTTGATTGTAGCTAAATTGTTTAAATAGAAGCGAGAATTGTTTAATTTTTAGTTTTTTTTTTAGCTACGAGTATTTGAGCGTCGGTAGTGAATTTAAAGATGCATTTTTAGATGCACGCCCTTTGGTAATTTAAAGGCTTTTTAATTAAATTACTCAAATATCAAAAAGCGTCAACTCCATACAAGTAGATACTTATTTAGGAGAGAAACACTAAATTTAAATATTAACTGAGATTGACGTTTTTGCACAGCATTTTGTAGTACTGTAGAGGTACATGTCAGAAGCATTTTTTGTTAAATGACCGCCAGGGAGTTCTTCATTAATTTTTGCTCAGGTAGTTTATTTATATGGGCTTCATTATAGAAAAATGAATATTTAAATATTTTTTTTAGTGCAAAATGCTAATTAAATCGCAAACCTTTTCACTTTGTATAAATAACAAGTTATTAAAAAAAAGTGCAATATATTTTTCTTTTTAGAAAAATGTTTTTAAATTATATAACAAGTGGGCAACTGAATTTCCGCCAGGAACAACTGTTAATAAAATGTCTTTATTAACGGTAGCAGCATATAAATAATGTAACTTTTAGTTACAAGTCAGCTTTTATTGAATGATTATAAAGCATTTAGACAAAAAAGTATTTTTAAAAAGAATATTTCCGCAAGACATAATTTTTATTGTATTGTTTATATTTCATATAAATGACTTGGGAGAATTGGGGAAATAAACAATACAAAGGTTTTTAAAAACAAAGCCTTATTAAATGGATATTCAATTTTAAAAAAAAATCTGGTGGATTTTGGTATGTCTACTTATAAAATTATTTTTTTAATTAAATTTGTTAGATGTGTTTTAATATCAAAGTAATTTTGTTTAACTTTTGAAGCTTTTAAGCAACTTTAATGCTAGAATTAACATTTAAGAAAAGTTTCAATGACACTTCTAGCAATAGACCTCAATGTTATCTATAGTAACTACACAGGTTTAAAAGTTTAGAACCAGCATCAAGGGTTATTATGATAGTTTGTTCACTATTATGTGACGGGACTTTTGAAATAATCCATCCACTTTTTCTCTCTTTAAGTACCCTTTCGATGAAAATTCATTGATTGCTACAATAAATTGTAGAACACAATCGCATTTAAATGATACACTGTATGTGTCATTTCACATGATGCATTTTTTGCAACAACGTTTGAAAATGGCAAATAAAAGAAATCTAAATTAACTAATCCGACAGTCTCATCAGTTCCCTAAACTTAAATTGGTAGTCTTGCAGCATTAATTATTTAAAATATCAAATTGATACAGCAATGGCGTTTGTAAACTTAATAGTTACCGTAATCCAAAATATGCATTATGTTATTTGGCTTCATACTACTGTATTAATTTATAAAACTTTTGTGATTATTTTGAATGTCGAAAAAGGTCCATTCACACACATTTAGTGCCAATTTCAACAATTGCTTAACTATCAGTTGTCACTTAAATAATCGATAGTTTAACCAGTTTGTTTTTGAACTTATGTCATATGAATTAGCTGTTGCTGTCAAGACATTTTAAGATTTTAAAACGTTTGATTCATCGCATACATAATATAATGAAATGTCTTATTGTTTCTGTTCATTGTATGAATGGCGCTTTGTCGCTGTAGAGAGAAGAGAATGTATTACGTGCAATCAAAACTTCAAAATGACATTCATTCCTGTTATAATTTAGGGTCACGTATTCGATCAAACTGACAGCTCGTAACCGCAGTTTAAAAGTCAGTTTTATAATATTTGGCACGTTGCATACATTCCTGCATCGTGAGGTATTTCAAAAAAATATATATGAAAGCTACCATTATTATTATTTTTGTTAGATTTTATTCAGAATGTCAAATTTACATTAATGCAGTATTACTGTTTAATATTCTTTACCATGTTGATTTAATAGTTAATGATAATAGCCACACACACAAAAAAAACATTTGAGTTGAACGTTTGTCGTTTTTTAATTTTATAAAGATCTGCAATTAATCCATGTTTTTGACGGTTAAACTTTTAAGAAATGATGTGGTAGTAATCATAATGTTTTTTTGGGTTGCCTTCCAATAAGATTTATTGTAATCATTATGAATGATAATTTTTCTCTTTTCGTAGTGACAATTTTAAGTGATCATTATACGAGACATTATTGTACGTAAGGTACTGTAACGGTACAAACAAACAAACCTGAGGCTGAGAACTGATCGTGAACTTACATAATATGTTACGTTATAATTACATTTTTGTCATATATAGTTATTATATATGTACAGATCGATATATCTCTCCATTTTGAAACAAAAAAATGTTTGGTCAATATATGAATTGTACAATTTGCAGCTTGATTCAAATCAGTTGTTGAAAATGTTTCATTAGCACCTCATTAAAGAAATATAGCATGGAAATATTATGCATTAATATACTTGAGTTTTATGAAGTTAATTTGTTGCGGGTTAAGCAATGCAAAATCCATGTTAACCGGAGGAAAACTGTCTTTTTTCAGGTTATAAATCTGTGTGAAAAAATATTGGAACCTAATTAAGTAACATTGTGCTTTTGAAATTTAAATTTACGTATCTTAGATCTATTTTTTGTTACGCAAGTCATCATTACAACGCCCTAGTTTTTTAGCTGTGGAAAAATTTGCATTACGATTGGTTCTGAATTTGATACGGTTTTCTGTTTCCTCTTCAAAGTAATTAATATTTTTCTTTTTCAATTGGAACAATTGTTATTGCTCTGTTGAGGTAATGTATTCATGATGCAAACACTTAGACGTCTTTTGCAGCCATGGAAATATCAAAAAGTAGTAATTTTGTGGGTTGGCAGGACTGTTGTTGATTTTTTTTTCTTTACGACAATGAATGCTAAATACTGTAAATAGCAATAACAAAAGTTTATTTCAGTTTTATTTTTTAACGAATTACAAGTCTCTTACAAGTTTGCAGCAATTTATAGCCTTTGTTTGTATTTATTTACATTGAGACTAATTTCTGCGACCTTTTGAGATGTTAATTCCCATCTCGTTTCTTGCATTGCGATTTAAGTCATGAAGAACCTCACTTTATTCTCCCCATTTCGTGTTTTTGTCTATTGTCATTAATGTTAATTTTACGTTGTATTGTCATTATGTTGCATTTAAAAGCTGACGTTGCTTATATTATTTTTATTTAGTCATGACGTTTTTGTTATTTTTAATGAGAAAAAACGAGGTTGAACAATTGAGTTGGTTTAGTGGGACTGTGGGATGTTAAAGGAACTTTTCTATTATGCAACTTTCCTCAAAGTCCCTCCCTACACTTGGTAGTCCTTAAATACGATTGGGATGAGGTCAGCTGAGGTTATTTTTATGCTCGAATCACGGTAAACAGATGTTTCCATAGATCTCACCTTTTCATCGTTCATAATTCTTTTCACTAAATCTTTTTGGTTTTTACACTTCGCTTGGTAATTCATTCATAAAGCGCACTATCATGGTGAAACCGTGACATGAAACTTTGGAAGAATTGGGTTCTTTTCAGTTTGCAATTACGAATCACTAGCTGAACATGTCTCCTATTAGCATCCGGCAAAACCTAGCAATTTTATTAGTTATTTACCAATTTGTATTTGTGTTAAGTTTGGCAAGTAACAGTTCGGTTTCTAAATTTTATACACTGAAAGCAGTAAGCGTTGATGGAGAAGAAATATCTTTTGATAAATTTCGTGGAAAGGTATGAAAAGGTTTTTTTTAATTACTTAAATTACCAAAGAAGTTAACGTGTGCTTGAGATTTCAATAGATCCATCATTAACAATTTTTTTCATTTGAAAATTGTGCAATTTTTTATCATTAACAAGTTTCTATTAGAAATTAAGTAACACCAAATGTCGAAAGTTTAAGTGGAACTTTATTTAGTAAAGTCTCAACAATTTTAAATTTTGCAATACAGTAGCAAAATTAAATATTACTTTTGATTCAAAAAAAAATTGTTGTAATTTTTTTAAAATTATTTGTAGGTGACACTAGTAATTAATATTGCCAGTGGATGCAGCTATGCTGAGAGTCACTATAGAGACATGGGTCGAATGTTGGACATTTTAGGACCACATCGTTTTGTCATTCTCGCTTTTCCTTGTAATCAATTTGGAGAACATGAACCTGAAAACACCGATCATATTAAACCTTATTTGATAAAAAAATACGGAGCCGAGTATCCCATCTTTAAAAAAATTGATGTAATTGGGGGTGATGCTCATCCAGTGTACAAATATTTGACAGGTAATTACTGTGTACTTATTTAATGAACTTTAGCGTATGGGAGTAATAACATTTTCAGTCATATAAAATGACTTTTAAAATTGTGGTTTACGATTAAACTGGTTAAAATAAGCTTGCAAAATTTTGCATTGTCATGTAAATGCTATTGAAAAGTAATTTTTAATGGTGCTTGATTGGATGTAATTTTACATGTTGTTATGGTTAAATTATTACGTGGAAGATCCTGTATCTTTTACTATAGAAATTACCGTAATTTGTTTTCAATCTATTTGCATCCGCATACATGTAAAATTTATAGCGGGTAATTTATTTTGTTATGTCAAAAATTTGTGATTGACATAATAATAATAATGCGATGTACAGTATTATTATTAGTAACTTATGGGGTTTGCAGGAGGTCAGCATTTTGATTTGGGTAAATAGTGGATTCGTTTTATTTATCCGATTGTACGAAGCAAGGACAGTTAAAAATTTAACAGCACAGTAGTTTTTTATGTGTTAAAACTTAGAAGCAAAATGTTTTCTCATCCATTGTTTGTATAACGCAAAGGGGCCAGACATGAGGGTAGCAAATCTGTTGTACTAGTTTTAAGGAGCCTCCTCTATTTCGTTAACGTATTTGCTTAAGTGTGATAAGTTGATAAGTCATCATTTTCAATGCATTCAAAATTGGCAAAATATTCAAACACAAATACTACGCTAAAAATAATTACGTAGCATTTTATCAAATGTTTTTAATAGGGTTTATTATGTGAATTATTTGTTGCAGATCAAGCCAATGAAGCTCCAGATTGGAATTTCTGGAAGTATCTGGTCGATGAAAATGGGCAAGTAATGAATTGTTGGGGACCCAAAGATGGACTTGAAGATATTTTTTTGGAAGTTCGAGCAGCCGTTTTACGTTTAGACGACGTTCCTCCTGGTTTAGCAAGTCCAAAAAATTTTGAAGTGTTAAAAAAACAGGAATTGTGATAACATAATTGAAAGCAAACACTTAAGCACCATATTTTCTTTAAGTAAAATTTAATATTTTCTTGACACAAGTTTTGTAGCATAATTATAAAGTAAAATCTAGATTTTTATCAATCTTATAATTTTTTTTTGAGTAAATCTACTTTACTAGAAACGTTATCATTATACTGTACTGTCATAGTTATTAAAGAAATTGTTTCTCTTCTGTATATAATTAATTTTCGCAAATACGAAATGGAGCACAATTATAATGAATAAAATTTATAACATTTATAGAAATTAATTTTGTGCAATACAGTAATAATTATTTTGTTTTTGGTTAACCATTAACAAAAATTAATAAGAACCCAGTATGCAATTGTACCATTGAAATATATGGGGCAACTTTATAACTTTCTACGTATAATACTGTGCACGTGGAGCCATCTATGTGTTGATTATTAAAGCATAAATGGAGGCCACGTGCGTTTAGAAGGTCAGCAGTGGTTCTACAATAATCTCTTTAATGGAATCTTCAGTATAACCTTGTTAAGAAAAATGTGATATTTATTTTGAAAATGAATTGCATAATATATTCTCAGGGGGACATGGATAATTTGCTACAAAGTCTTACTTCTTTGTCTCACAATACAGGATTGGAATATTGCGCATTTAAGGTAAATTGATGTTTGTTTTGATAGCTTCTGTACTCGTATACCGACTGTGATTAAAAATTTTAAAAAAAAAATTAATATTTCAGGTAGGATGGTATAATGACTGTGTACAAAAGGCATTTAAGTTGCCGTACCATGAAGACACTCTTGCTGTTGTGATTATTTCAACTCCAGTTATGTTTGAAAACTTGGTGCTGCCTTATATAAAAGATGGAAATGACATTAAAGTTAAAGATCCAGTCGATGCCTCAATATCTCATCATTTAAATGGAGTGAAACAGGTTCATTTATATTAAAATAATATAAGTTCATCAACATGATTTATTAGTTGTTATAATTGTTTATAGAAATTGGGACCAGATTATGACATTGAAATTCTACACGATTTTGATCTTCAACCTACGAGACGACCGAAGATATTAGTTCAGACGGCAGCTCATGTATCAGGAGCAGCTTATTATTATCAGAGATCTGATGTTATCAATGATTCATGGGGAAAAAGAGTAATGTTAAACGAAATAACTATAACATAATCACTGTTTGATTTACCTTGCATGTGATTCTAAGTTTCAATGGTTTTATACAGTAAATTGGTAGATCTGACGCTGGTTGCCTTTTTATGTACCGTACATTTTAATTTTAAAGTCTTTTTTTGTTTTTCTCAACAGCAAATCAATGGGGTTTGCATACATCCGAAATATGGAGGTTGGTTTGCCATGAGAGGAGTTTTGATATTCAAGAATATACTTTATCCGAACTTTGAAAAGCCATTGCCTGCTGACTGTGTGCATTCAAATGAAAAACGAATCGATCTTTTAGAAAAATTTAATTATAGTTGGAAAGATTGGAGTTATAGAGATGTAATTCCTGTGAAATCGAAATATTCTTCTTTGCAACGACTTTACTTTGAGACCAAGCCATGTGATAGACTACAATTGCTGCAAGATTTGAAAATCATATAGTTTAGTGAATTTTCAATTTAGAATTGGTGTAGCGTTTGCTAGCTAAGCTGTGATAATATATTCGTTTTTAAGACAATAAATACTCGTACATGTCACATTTATCATTTTGAAGGTCTTAATTTAACTTGTGGTTGGGATTTTAATATGACTTATGCAATGCTAATTGTTTATATTTTTGGATAAGAACTTCAAAGATAAATTTTAATGTTTACTTTCCATAACCAATTTTTGTTGATATTTACGAAATGTTTATGAGATTTTTTGGCAGAACAAGTTGTCACCATTTATCGATATGCTGACAGCACCGTATGGATGACTTAGGAGTATAAACAATCATTTTAAATGGCACTGCTGATCATAAGTATAAACAACTTACTTAAATGTAAATTTATATGACGGGGTATATGACGCGAACAACATGACCCAAGTAAAGACGACCCAGATGTAATGTAGAAGGTAAACATACAAGAGGGCGACCTATTTACGCGTCATGTTTTCTGGGTCATCTTTACTTGGGTCATGTTGTTCACGTCATAGACGCCGGATACCAGATGTTTTAATAATTTTCAATTTTTTAATTTCATCTAATTACGTTTTAACTAACTCATATCAAATTTAAATTTTTATAATATTTAAATTATATTTGTCTAAAACCGCAAACATGGCATCTGTAGATAGCAGCACAATTATCATTCATTTTCCTCAGATAACCGCTAATCTTAAATATCCTGTTTTTATCAAAAGGTTTTGATATAAAGTACGGTACTGAATAATGAAAATAATGATATAGCTATCACATCAAGTTTAAATCTCCATAAGTGAAATGTTGCTTGAATAGCTACCGTTTTACAGATGTTGCAGTAAGTTATTATTTTATTTTGCTAAAGTTTAAACATTGAGTCTTTGCTGAACTTTTAAGCAAATTGAAAACTTTGATAATACAGTATACACTTATAATAATTATTGTTATTCCTACAGGAGTGCATAAAAGGATTTTTGAAAATCAACAAAAGTTGTACAGTATGAACTAAAAGGTTTTGCTATTACAATAATGTACTTATTTAAGTTTAAATGCCTGACTTCTACAGTAAACGACAACGGTAGAATCAAAATGGCACTTTCGTTTTAAAATTTAGTTGTTTTGATTGCCTCTCACATACAAACATGAGCAGCATCACGTCGTTATCAAGAGCTTTGATTATTGGACTTGTTGCAGGTATGGCAACCTAAAAGTTGATTAGCCGTTATGTATTGGAGGTTAATAATACTGGTTTATTTGAAAGGACTTTGCATAAATGGGAATCTGACAGAAACTACCATAGTTAAAGAATTGGAGTTAAGAACTGGTACTAGTATTTTATTAAGTTGTATATTCGATACAACTGTTCAATGTGTGTGGATGAAAAACAGCAAACGAATTGACATTGACAAAGCGCAGCGATATAAGTTGAACAGTCCCACGAATCCAACCAGAAACTGTTCACTGCACATTAAAAGGATTAGTATTAGTGATTCTGGTAATTGGACATGTTCATCGGCAAGTGACGACAAAATGAATGGAATGGTTTTAGTAACATACTTGATTAACAATCAACTTTCATGCCTTCATAATATATCAATTAAATATACGCGCAAAAAGAAATCAACGAGTGCAATTATTTCATGCAAATTTAATAAGCCAGTCAAATGCAATTGGAAGAGAGATAATGCTGTAATTAAAATCGGTCAAAGATACAGACTTACCAAATACAAAGTTGACTCAACTGACTGTACTATCCAAATTAGAAATTTAAAATCAATTGATATTGGAAAATGGTCTTGTTCTTCAATGGCATCCGATGATTCTAATAGTATTCACTGTGGTAGTGTCACTGTAGCTTTGCCAAAAACTCCCCGTAAACTTGCATGATTTTAAGTGAATTTATTTAAATTGCATTATCAAAAATCAGCATAGCATCTCATGTAAATAGGCATCGTCACCGATTGTTAATTGTTTCAAAAGATCTTAAAGTTATAAAATGTACAGTATTTAAAATTGCTGTTCAGCTTGCATTTAATTTCGTTAATAATGGGGTTATTTCCCGCTACATAATTCGTATGAAATAAAACTTTAGTTTTTGGTATACTTGATATAATTTTTATCAAATTAACACACTTCTTATCATTGGTGAGTTCTGATGAACTTAACTCCTAGATTAAAGTTCAAGGACTTATCAGTAAAACGGCTAATTGCAAGTTTTCCATCGTTGAATTTATCGACGCATTAAATATGATTCGCGAATCCATTTGGAAAACTTTATTTCCTTTAAATAAAAGACTGAATATTATTGGTATGATTCATGTCAGACCTCTGCCAGGTAAACAAATTCAAAAACAATTTTAAAAATGTCTATCGCAATCTATAAATTAGATATTGTATTATTCAGGTACTCCTAACTACTGTAAAAACGGTTCAATCGAAGAAATCGTTTCTGCGGCTTGTAAAGAAGCTGAGATATACAAGAGACATAAAGTGGTAATGTATGATTGTTAAAACAAATTGAAACGTAGTACTGTGATATTAAAATATTATACTTCTTTTTTTAAAAAAAAAAAAAATAAAGGATGCAATACTGATCGAGAACATGCATGATCTTCCATACGTATTAAATGAAAATATAGGACCTGAAGTTGTAGCTGGAATGACTCGTGTAGCCACAGATGTTAAAAGAATAATTGGAAATAAAATCAAATGCGGAATACAAATCTTAGCAGCAGCAAATATACAAGCTTTGGCAGTTGCCCACGCTACAGGTATACACTTTTCTGGTTAAAAAGACTTTCAATCTCTGATTTATTTAAATAATTAAACAAAAATAGAATGCGATTTTATACGTGCTGAAGGTTTTGTATTCAGTCATATTGCGGACGAAGGTCTAATCAATTCATGTGCAGGACAATTATTACGTTATAGAAAGAATATAGGAGCAGAAAAAATTGCTATTCTGACAGATATTAAAAAGAAACACAGGTAACGGAGTAGGCAAATTCCTTTAAATTATTATTTTATCGTAAACATGTCTTATTTCGTTGATTTTAAATCGTAGTTCTCATGTTATCACGGGAGACATTAGTGAAGCAGAAACAGCTAAAGCAGCTGAATTCTTTTTAAGTGATGGAGTAATTGTGACTGGAACTTCAACTGGGAATGCTCCTCCGCCTGACACAGTTAAAGGTTTCTAAGTTGTGGATTTTTTGGTGATTAACGAAGAATGTCATAAAATTAATGGTGTTATAAATCTTAGTTGTGCAGAATTCCGTTGCAATTCCAGTTTTAGTCGGCTCTGGTGTAACGTTGGCAAATGTTAACCATTACCTAAACTGTGATGGCCTTATTATAGGCTCGTATTTCAAGGAAAATCAAACGTACATCAAATGTAATTTTTGAATTATCACCACAATAACTTAACTTTTAATTTTTTTTTTTAAGATGGGATATGCCACTTAATGAATCAAAAATTGCCAAATTCATGGAAAAGATTAATATTATAAGAAACCCTTAAAAAAAGTTAAGTTTATATCAAAGATAAATTTTTAAAAAAATTTTTTTTTAATTCCATATATTTATTTCATTTCAACACCATCGTCATCATCTTTTTTTTCTTCTTCATCATCGTCACCATCTTCCTCAGTCGGTTTTTGGGTTCCATTTTCTTTATAACCACTAGTACGTTTCTGAGCTTCGTAGTCGTCGTCGTCAGCATCTCCATCGACTTCAGCCATTTCAGCTTCTGCATCTTTAATCTTTTTAGCCAAATCTTGTTCATCCATATCAGTGACAACTTTCGGCTAAAATAGCAGATAAAATTCATCAATAAAGGTACAGATAGTAAAGATAAAAAAACAAAATACCAAAACAAAAAACTTACTTCCATTTGGACTTTGAAAACACCACCACACTCTCCGATTGCGTTTTCAATTTTTTTAATGGCTTCATTTAAAGCTGTAACACCTTCACTATGCTCTAACGTAGTGGTTGTAATGACATACAGGGGTGGCGCAATCAGATTAATTTTGATAGGCATTTCCTCGGTAGAACAAGCTATTCCTTTCCTTAAAGCATATTTTACAGCATCGATTCCTTCGTATCCATAGCAAGCAACTTCGATGTCTAGAAAAAAAAAAACACTTTATAATTAATTTTGTAACAAATTAATTTCTCTTAATTTTAAACCTGCTCTGATCTTCACCGCCTGTGGAGTTAGACGACGTTTAATATTTTCTAACAAAACAGTTTTCACTTCATCAGTCAAGTTGCATTCATCAAGAACCGATGGTTCTCTATAATAGTTAATAGAGCATGTTTATTAAATACATGTTACGTGTTACGAGCAACAAAATCGTCTAATCTTACGTTACAGCGTGCTTAAATATTTCATAAGCATATCCTTGTTTTTTGTGTTTTTCGTCAAAATACCAAGCAGTTTTCTTATAAAGATCCTCAAGCTGCTCATTGTTGTACTTCAAAAGTTCAGCAACATGTCTTAATATGCTGTTAACCTAGTTAAACCAATAAATCACTTGTAAATAAACAAGGGGGTTATCGTAATTGGAGTTGCATAATTATACCGATTTTCCCATGGCAAACTTTTGTTCGCATCGAGCAATATCTTCAGCTGAGACTCGTCGTTTAGATAAATCAATGTAGCCTGTAATCAAAAATGTACACATGAAAATTTGCACGTAAAACCTACTGTATTGTATATAGAGCAATTACCTTTAGTAGTATCTACTCTTATGACTACCACACATTCATTTCTTCCAACTCGAATTAATTTGTTGATAGACCTAATACGACGACGAGATAATTCAGACAGCAATATCATTCCCTCAATGTTGTCGTATTCCAAAAGATGAACATAGGCACCCATTTCAGCAATAGATCTTACGGTAACAACCACAACATCCTCCACTTCGGGATAGCGTTGAGCATAAAATCGACACGACAATGGCATTTTATGATTCTAATTTGATACAGCCAACTTTATTTTGGAAATCGAATGACTAAAAAAACATAAAAGACCACGTTAAATTAAGAGATGAACATGACCCACTGCATAGAAATACAGTAGTAATTTTTTAACAGTATGGAAGATGATGCAATCTTCTTAGCAAGTTCACCAATTCATTTAAGGAATTTTTTATTACACAATAAACATAGTTAATGATTAGAAAACGTAAATGGAATATTTAAGCTTACTTACTTGTTAACAAAACTCTTATACAGAATTTATGACTCCAAATATCATGTGGCAATCGCCGGTTACATACAATGCAACCCAGTAGAGTGATAGACTCGTGGCCCGTATTGTCAATTTCATAGGGACTCGTGGACCTTATCTTTGCCTTCTAATGCCTTGAATCAGTGAAATTTGTCTAGTCTCTCTAGCAACGTGACAACTTTGACTTAATGACTAGTCTTATAATATAAGAAATAACTTTGATATTATTAATTCTGTTTTTATTATTTTTAAGATTACACCAGCATTTTTGAGAAATTAATTTAGAACGTAAAGTTACGTTAAAATTAATACACCCGTGTAAAATGTGTATACACTAGTGCAATAAACAAAACGTTTAATCATAATTAATAATATTAAATATTAATCTAATATATTACAATAATTTTCTAAACAAAAAACAATTTAAAAATGATTTTAGTTATTATTAGTATTTATTATAGATATAAAACTAGCAAAAAGAAGTGTACTTAAAATTTAATGCATTTTAGAGAACTAGAGACATTAGATCTATAGAGCAGCTAGAGTCTTTAAAAATTATTTACGGTACTATGTCGCCACCTGGTGGCAAAGACGGTACACAATTTCACAAAACTTATAAAATATTTTTTGGAAAACCAGGTGCTGTTGATTGCTTTGATTGAATCCAGCTACATAATTATTTAACATTTAATAATGAGTAATGTGGAAGTGGTTGTGGGTACATACGAAGAAATACTCATAGGACACAGAGTTGTTAAACAAAACAGTGTAAGTTAACTATAATAATTAATCATTTTTTAAATGAGTTGAAGATTTTGTGTAACTGCAGTCACCATGTTCCAAGTTGCCACCATCTTTGATAATAACACTCGTGTAATTTTTTTCTCAAAGAAAACCGTGATAATTGATTAACTTTGAACATGTAATGTTTGTTTAAAGAAGTTCTAGTTGTTATCGATCGACGACTATGCGAAATAATAACTGCATTGCTAACTCTCTTACACTGCCATGTGTTGTAAAACGTGTTTTAAGACATGCTTGATAAACGTTAAACCTTTTCATAATATACAATTACAGACAGATATACCGAACAGATATAAATGCAAGTTTAATTGTAAGGACAAATTTTAATTGATTGATCATTTATAACGGTTTTACATTGATCATTTCAAACAAATAACTACAGTACGTTGAAAATTGACTTGGGGCGCCGCTTTAATGTGAGACGTCACTTATTGACTGACAAAATTAGTCATACAGTAATTATGTGTACTGGCATATTAACAGTTTCACATTTGAATTATAGAAATATGCATTGGAGCAAAGCTTTACAAATCATAGCCATTGTGGAAGCATACGTTGTCTTGCAGCGTCTGGACGCCACTTGTGTTCTGGGGGCTCTGACGAGGCAGTGAAATTGTTCAATATGCGCAGTCGATCTGAAGTTGGGGCTTTAATTCAGCAAGAAGGTTTGTATTTAGATTTTTATAATTATTATTACAATTAATTGTCAATTAATATTTAAGGTACGATTACGAGCTTGCAGTTTTATAACGACAGTCATCTGTTCAGCAGTAGTGAGGATGGAACTATATGTATATGGAAGCCAGGAAGTTGGCAGTGCCTTAAGACGTTAAAAGGGCATAAGTATGTTTGTAGTGCAAAGGTTTATCTGTTAGTTAAAAATGATATTTACTTGTAGATCTGGAGTAACCGACTTTTCTGTTCATCCATCGGGAAAATTGGCAATAAGCGCTTCAAAAGACAGAACACTTAAAACATGGAATCTAATTAAAGGCAAAGCAGCTTTTACTACTAATATAAAGTCTGGTATGTAGAGAGTAGAGGCGATTGGTGCTTGTCATGAAAGTTTGTTTATTTATTATTTTGAACTTTAGCCGCGGATATAGTTCAATGGTCGCCAGATGGAAAAGTATATGCAGTAGTAGTAAATAATTTTGTACATGTATATAGTGTTCAGGTAATTTAATTATTTTATCTTTATATGGTGATAATTTTTTATTTTTATTGATTAATTTTGAATGTAGACTGCTGGTATTGTACACAGCATAGATTTTGGTCGTCGTGTAAATGCTCTAATATTCATAAAGGTATTTTATATTTTTGTTTTGGTTTTAATCGTGTTACTTTAAATATAATTTTTTAAATCAAGGATCGCGTCCTGGCTATTGGAGGTGAAGGAGAAAATGTAGAATTCCACTCAGCTGAAAAAAAGGCACTTTTTTGTGTGCTTCCTACGAAATGTACTAGGTATTTTAAGAAATTTAATTTGTGATTGTTGTATTGTTTTTTTACAATTCAAAAAATTTGTATTTTAGAATTAAGGCGTTGAGCTGTGTTCTTGCGCCAGAAAAGAAGATAAATTATTGGTTAGTCACTTCATCGAGTGAGGGAATCATTAAAATTTGGGAGTTTGATTTAAAAAATGTAATAGTTATTGAAAAATTTAGTGTTATTTTGATTTAAATTAATGGCATTGTTAATAGTTGAGCAAAGTTCCTGAATTGATTGTGCAAACTGATACTGGCTGTCGTATTACATGTCAAGCAGTTACAATAACTCGAAATGAAGAGGGAAACGATTCTCCTGAGACAGTTGCCAACACTAGTTCAGATGATCAAGAATATGAGAGTGCTGGTATGGTTTTGTTTTATAATTTATTTGCAATATAAAATTAATGTCGTGTTTAATTTTTAGATGAAAAAAAGAG
This sequence comes from Helicorthomorpha holstii, assembly GCA_013389785.1. NCBI lineage: Eukaryota > Metazoa > Arthropoda > Diplopoda > Polydesmida > Paradoxosomatidae > Helicorthomorpha > Helicorthomorpha holstii. Next base: position 6,161,659 of record JAAFCF010005931.1, read on the forward strand.
AAAAGAATCCCAATCTGACCAGACAAGCGCTAAGAAATTAAAGAAGGAATAAATTGTGTATATATCATAGGTTTGTAGCAAATCTATTTAATAAACTGCAATAATAATGTGGAAGTGAGTTTTGTTTTAAGGGAATTTACCTATTTGCTTCGTTGCATAGCATAACTGTCGATTAACGGTTTTTTTATTTGCGAAGAAGCGTTCGTCATATCATTTTATTTGATCGGTATATTGAAAATATGACAAGTTTTCTTTTTAAGTTTCCTTTTTATATTCCTGAGGTTTAAAAATGTTGTGATTTGATTTTTTACTGTTAATCAGAGTCAACTTTTAAAGCTTTTAGACGTCATTACATGTGCATTGCATATTAGTAGTTAAAATTAAACTTTGAAGTATATATTACTTTTGACTATTTAATAAATATTACTATACAGTATACACGAACATTCATGAATATTTGCAATCAATGTTTTATTTGAAAAGTTCTTTAAATTAAATCAGATTAATTTAAATCAGATCTTTTAATTTTTTGCCAGAAAAACTGACGTTCATTATTTTAATGCAGCAGAAACATTAAAAATTTAAAACATTTAAATTAAAATCTTAATTTTGTGTAAGTTTCCTGATATGACAAGGCTGTTTTTCTAAGAAATCAGTTTAAATATAGCGCGTGTTTACTACTTTTAACATCCGTGTAATAAATTTATTGATATGCGAGTTGAATGTGTAAACAAGACAAAAGAATCAATTCTTATATTTTATTCAACGATAACGTAATTATAAAAAAATACAGTATATTATTATGAATTATTACAACTTTTTTTTATTACAAGATACGATTAATTGAATCTCCTTTTCTGTTTAACCTGCATCTGTTCATCTCATTTTACAATCAGCCGCATTCGCGCTTCGCATCTGCAAGATAATGTGATGGAGCTTAGCCGGTGAATTGATTGTGTTATGGATTATTGTTATTAGCTCGTTTTCGGTAGCCAATTGCTATGAACATGGGTTATCATTGATAACGAAAATGAAAAATAGTGAAATTAATGATAGCGGAGTTGAACGCGCTAATGTCAGTTATCAGTATAAAAAGTGCAAATGCGGATACAGCGGCGGTGGACGATGCTACTACGGCAGGTGCTGCAGCAACCGCCGAGAATTGAAATTGTAGGCGGATTGAGATGGGATTTACAGCGGCTGCAAGATGGCTGATTCACGAGGTCGGTCGACATTCGGTGGTGTTTATCCTTAATAATTTTAGATAAAATATTTAATTTGGTATCCGTATTTTTTGTGCATTATAATTAGAGACTCAAAACTTTAATAGCTTGCCAACGTTATTTAATTTGTTTTGCGACTGCTAATTTTGATATAATCTTACTCCATATTTACGCAGTGTGTCTCAGTAATAATTCTACTATCGTTAACATTGTGTATGAGTCTGCATGAATAAGAGCCAAATCGGTCAGCGAGATGGAGAAAGCATGGCAATGCAGAATCAGTTGTTAAAGAAGGAAAGAAAAAATCTTAAAGAAATCAGTTCGATAAAGAAAATCATACAAATGACAACGACTACGTATACATTTTAATCCGCGCCATTCAATCACCCAGCCAATTCAAACACCTTCAACATCAGCAACCGATGATGAGTTAGTTGCTTTGTTTTATTGATAAAACGGAATTGAGAAGGAAAAAAAAACTATTCACGTGGAATTAGAGCTACCAAATTTTATTTGATACAAAGCAGGCTGGATATCCAATTTGTTGTTGTAAAGCACAGGATATAATATATGATCAAGTTGAAGCATAACGCAACGTTTTTAGTGCGCCAAACATGAGTGTTGGATTCGCAACATTCCTAGTAAGTATATTTAATATTGTTAGGAATAATCGCCTCAGTCATCATAATGAATACACTTGAGCGTAAACGAAGGGGGAGTTTTGATGTCAATATAATCGCTAACGTATTGTGACCTAATCCATAATTATTGATTTCATCTTAAAGCTATTCAGTATAACTGCACCAAATGCAAAGAACAACTCGGCGCAAATTATAACGACAAAGATGGATTTAGGTTTAAATCAAAAATTTATTTGCAAGTGCAGTTCTGTCTCATGCATTTATTCATTTGATATTGACTCACTTCTAAGTATTGGTGCTATAGATATTTACATAATACTTTTGGAAATAGTGATATCGATGTTATAATAATGGTAAATAGCGTATATTGAGTTGCTATTAGGATAGTTTCTGCTGGCTAAGTAGAAATTCCTAGGAATTCATGCATGATTCAATAGAGTCCTTCAGAATTTGTGATGCGCAAAGTTAATAAAAAGTTTTGAATAAACGATTTAAAGAGTCGTATCAAAACTTAATATTATAGTTAATTGAATTGTTATCATCCAAACGATGAACGTGAGATGTTTGTCTAACGTCTGGAAGTAAACAAGGCATAGCTGGACTTGAGCCATTCAGGTTTTTTTATTTGTTCACGTTGTGCCAAAATCTACAATTGTCTGAGAAGAACTGTTCTCATTTCATTTTGATGTAACAGTTTCACGTTATTTAAGTACTGTACTGTGTTGACACACGAGATTCTGACTGTGATTGATTACCGCAGTATTGCTTGGTAATTAGCTGTAAACAAGGCTGTAATACTCTTTCATGATTGCGTGTTATGGTTATAGTTAAGGAGCTGTTGTTTATTCAAAGACATGTATTTTTAAATAACTGTTTTTCTTCCCATGCCCATTAAATCTAAATATATTTCACACCCTCGCAATCATATGCCAAAACGTTTTGCCATTACAGTGAATTCTCGTTAACACGAAGTCGACGGGACCGAGATTTTTCTTCGTGTTAACGGGGTTTTGTGTTAACGAACACATGCAAAATATAATATATAATGGTCAAAATGACATTTTTTAGAGTAAATCACATTTAAACTCACTATTTACATCATATTTGAATCATTATTTACATCATGAGTGACACCAAAATTAAATTTCAAAATATTATGCATTTTGTGCATTCATATGCATGTATGTACTTCAGAAAAAACATCGCAATTTGAATTTTTTTTTTATAAAAACAAACAAAAAATGTATTGAATTTGTATTTGTTTTTATAAAAACATTAAAACTTATCAAAATTTTGATTTTCTATACATTTTCGCCGACGATTTATGAAATTTTTCATTTGGAGAAGCAAAATTTGTTCGTGCAAACGGGGTTTTACTTCGTGTTAACGAACAAAAAATGTATGGGAAAGCCTATACTGTAGTTCGGGACCACAATGTTGCTTCGTGTTAACGAGAAATTCGTGTTAACGAGAATCCACTGTATTTTTAAATCTTCAAATGCACCTTAAATTCTACAAATATTAATCCTGTTTGTTACTCACTTGGGTGCAGCGAAAGGTTGCTTAATTATTTTGAGAGGAAGAGTAAAATAATTAAAAATTAATGGGCATATTACTTTTTTTTTATTTTGATGATTTTATTATTCAATTGGCGACATTTATAATACAAAAGCTATTGAGGTAATCCAATTCCGAAAAGAATTGATAATGAATATTTTTCAGTGAACTTTTAGATAATTTAATAACATGGTGAACTTTTTTTTTCTTCAAATAATATCGCTGATGAAATTATTATCATATATATCGATATTGAATGACTTATAACTGACGTTTAATTAATTTTCATAATCCTCGAGAGGATTGAAAGTTATTTGCTGTTAATGGAGATTTTTTTTCTTTCCCTTTATATCATATGGCGTTTAGGTGATGGGAATGCGATATACTATAGTTTTAAACAAATTGACTAAGGTATTATGTTTCAATTGGTATTAAACAGATCGAAATAGTTTTTTGTTTATTGCATTTAAACATACTAATCGATTGACCGGATGTATGTCGATGCACGACAGAGGCCGCTGATCCTTATTTTTCTCTTATTTTAACACGGAAGATTTTTTTAGCCTATTAAATCATTCATACTTAGTTGATCAAATTTTCATTATTTAAATTTATTATTAATACGGCTTATCGAATACCAATTTGCAACTGTATTTCAAATTATCGATACATCAGAAGACACATTGTTGTTATTATAGTGTTACAGAATGCGGGATATTTTGTTTATATACTGTATGACTGAAATCGGCCGACAAAACCATTTACATTAGTCGTTCAGAGAGTTTTGCTGTTGTGCAAAGGCTCAAAATCGATTTCGACGCGGCGCCAACAACGCTAAACATCTCGTATGTACTGTACGTGCACTTGCTCACATAAATTTTCTAGTGTCGTCCACACTTTCAACATACAAACGTTGTTCATATATACTGTTTTGGTACGGTATAGTGTAGACAAGTGCTCTTAAACTTTCTTTTCTATAATATGTTAAACAGTCTTAAACAGACGACAAATGGCATTTTTACCAAAGATTACAACTATTGTGTTATTGGGAAGTAAAGAGATGAAATTGTGGTTAAAAAACTGAATATTGAAATTCTTTCTTAGTATTAAACAGTCCGTCGTTTCTATTATGTGTATGATGTCATAAATTTTAAGGAAAAAAAAATATGCATAATACGCGTTTTCTACTCGTATATTAAAAATATTGTCTAAAAAGAAAAATGTGAAATCACTTCATCAGTGCAATCCGAATTGATACTAGAGGTACGCTCCAATTGTTTTATTAACCTTAATAAGCTGTTGCAATATTTTGGTGTGAATAAATAAAAGAAATTTAACACTTACGTTTTTACTAAATTACCAATTACAGTACTGAAATTTCATTGACTATACAGGAGTTTAAAGTAGTGCTTTTACATTGTGCACAGTACATAGTTTAGATATCAAACTAGTGTTGATTAAAGTTGGAATTCGTCGTACCGCTTTTTAGTATACAACTAATTACATTAATATATTTTCTATTTTTTTACAAAGTCGTTTTACAGTTGTGTCATTTCACAAATTCTTTTAAATGACTATAGTACTGTGTATATCTGCATGTTTTAAGAACTATAAGGATGGAAATCGGCATGTACTATTTGGTGCACACTGTTTGAGAATCATTACATTAAGTAAATGTTATTCTTTCATGTTAGATAACATGTCCACAACATTTAATGCATTAAATAAAGCCGAGTGAATATATTATCAAAATACCACATGTACAAGATGTACTGGTAATTGCAGTAGAATGCACCAAATAAAATTTTAAATTGCCTGATGTTTGTTACTTCAACTTTAACCTCTCCAATTTCTTCTTATGTGTAGCAATTAGTAGATGGAGTGTAAATTAAGTGGGGGGATTTCACCCTCTTAGTGCCAAACGCATGTTCGTTTATTAAAATGCTTACTCATTGTATCATTAATTTGTAATTATTGATGACTTACAGTATATAAGGGTAAATATCAGAAGGATGCTAGAGACATATAAAGATAAAATCATAGAGGTCCCGTTTATTTGATACTAACGCAACGTTAGTGCTACTTTATGTAATCGTAAAATGCTTTGTAACATATAAAAGTAGGTAAAATACGATTTTTGAAATTTTATAGTTGCCTTGTTTTTTCTTCTAAATTCTGAAATTAGAAACTAGGCCTAGGCCACTTGGCTACTGTGCCAGAAAACGTTTAAAATTTTCGCTCTTGTTTGAAAGAGACTCCTAAGGTTTCTCTTTCAAAACTAAGAAAAAACTAACCGTCAGAACCTCAAAATAAATTCTGATACTGTGCTTCTGTAATAGTATTAAGAAAAAATAGGTTTTTGTTGTCGTTTATGATTTACCGTCCATAACACTCGTTTGTATGTATTTTTCACTACAATATAACGCCAGTTAAATGTGGCAAGGGCATTTTTTGGCGACAAATCGTCGTCGTCAGCCAACCAGAAGTTGTTTTTCTAATTTACTCTAATTAGGCTCTATTGCCACTTTAATTCTCGCTGTGATATTTTTGGATATTTGTCAAGTAGTATAAAAAAAGAAATTATAAAAAAGCGTGGTAGGATATGCATTATAAATGTCCATCAAAGCGTAAAGCAACGTTAAAAAGAGTAGGCGTCACGTTGAACATTTTCTCTCTGCCCTATGGTGAACGTATAATGCTCTAAACATAAGGTTGTAAATATTATACTATACAGTACAATATGCATTAAAAGAACAATGCTTACCACCCAGCTTTGCTTATCGAAAATTGATTAGTTTATAACTTTTTTTTTTATTATCAAGAAACGGTTACATGGCTCTTTACAGTCGAAAGTTGATGAATGATGAAGAAAAGATCATCTTTAAAGCTTTTTTTTATTCTTATTATTTAAGTGTAATAAGAAGATCTACAGGTTTTAGTTTTATCGTTATCTGAAGGTTCGAATGACCGAGACGTGTCATGATTATTAATAATGTGTTTCAGTGACCAGAGTCTTAGAGGTGTTTTTTGTAAGGTGATGTTTTTTGCCTGTGGCCACGTTTCTCTCGGTCGTGTGTCGCATAGCAATTGTGCAGTCGAGAATGGCGAATTCATATCGGTGTAACTACAGCTAGTTTTTTTAACTTTTTTCTCTTGTATCACTATGATTTATGTTTCTGACGCCTTTTACGTTGATTCCTTAATATTGCTTTTTAGTTGAGTTAGGTTGGAGATGTGCAAGAAATAGAATAAGCAGTGGCAAAATCCAGGGGTTAAACGTGCAGTTGTAACTGCTTAAAATATTCAAAGCAAGTTAGGACTAAACACTGAGATTGTGTTTATTGAACTAAAAAAAGATTTGATGCGGAGAATATCTTGAGAAAATCTTATTTCGAATTGGCAAAATACACAGATATTATGCTAAGAGGATTTAGCATATTTTTTTGATATGCAGTACAGTATATAGAAAAATTTAAAATTCCAAATATCTATTATTTGTTAAAGTTTAAGGAAAATAACACTGCAGTTCCATGACATGATCTGATTTGTAAAGTTTTAATAGGTGAAAGTTAAATAGTCAAAATTAAATCATGGATTATTTTCATAATTATTTTGTTGGTACACTTGTGTATTACGTATTCTTACATATTTTACGTTTTTATCAGTGAATTTCTGCAAATTTGAGGATGGTTTTGCTTGTAAAATTGATAACTTGTTGGTTTGGAAATTTTTATTGCATAAGATTTGCACTTGTTTAATTGCCATATTGTTTATGTAAAGTTAACATTAACATCTTTTCTACTCTCTTACGTTTCAATATTGAAATCATGGCGTATTTGAATGTTAGTGTGCTTTTGTATATCATCGGATCTTTGTTTAATTGGCTTTTTTAAATATTTTTTTTTGTAACGAAATACAATATACTGCAACGTAGTTATTTTTATTAGAGCATCATTCATCCTTCAGCTATATAATGTCTCCCTTGTGTATTGTGCCTTTATGAAATAGTAATTAACAAGATGACGTTTATGCCTATAATTGTATCATATGTGAGGAATGACAGTGTATGCTTATATAGTTTATACTGTACTATACAAGCATAGACTGTGCATAGAGCTTTAATGTACATGTTGGTGTTATTCAAGAGCTGTGGCGTCACTGAAAGCTCCCCCTAGATTTTTAGAAGATTACTCATGGATAGAGAAACTGCACTGAGATAGTTAAAAAAAAACATCGCATTGCTTAAATTCCCTCTTGTATTCCATTATATACGTTAATAAATACTGTACCTTCAACCTTGCATTTAGTATTTGGCAGTACTTTAATATTGTAATATAGTATGATAAGTACCATTTGATATTTAGAGTACAGTATAATTGTTGCTTAATTGGTCAAGGTTTATCAAAATATAACAAATGCTATGATTATGCTTCTAATATTAATAGTGGCCGATCAAATAACTCGTTTGTTTTAATGAGTAAAGTACTGTAAAACAGGGAACAGTAGTAGTTCGCTTGAGAAAAGGATGATTTGTTTCTGTACAATACTCAGGCTAAATCGGGTTTAAAAAAGTGGGTCGAGCACTAAGAGTGTGGAACAGCACTGTACTTATGAGTTATTTTAGTGTTAAACAATAGTTGTAGTCTGCCAACTGGTTAAGTGGACTGACTGACAGGGATCCCATCGATTATTATTTTTTAAATACCGGTATAAATGAATTATAATGACATACTTCTAATGTTATTAGTAAATTTCATTTATGACAGAGTTTTTCATACAATCAAGAATTGCGAACAATTATTTTTGATTGCATAAACTTCATTATATTGTACTTGAAAATTGACATGAAAACAGTTAATGAAAGAATTGATTAGGTCATTAAATCACTGTTGTAATTAGACGCAGCTTTTTATTTTACACAAAATATTTTTTAAGTCGTTTAAAGTGTAGCATAACATTACAGCAAATTATTTGTAGTCATCTTTTAGCTAGAATTTTTTTAAATGTGCAGTAGTTACACTATGCATTATTTTATTTGTTTGAAAAGATTTTTGAATTTACTGAATCAACGTGATAATTTAATTAAAACATTAGCATTTCGATTTTCATATCACTTTTTTTTTTAAACTTAAGATTTTCACTGTATTTTATTGATTTTTCTTGAATGTCATATACCTTGTCCTTGCACAAGCTTAATCCATGTTTGAGATAGAAAGAGTAAATTAATGAAGTGGAAGGGGCGTAATCACTTGCTGAATTATTATTCGCCAAAAACAAAATATTAAATTGCAATTGGAAAATCCAGTAATAATATTTGGATTTGGTGAACGGATCATTTTTTCCTCGTTTTTCAGTCAATAAATTTTGGAGCGTGACCTACATTTTGGGTTTGGTAAAATGTCGCATGTTCAATATAGGTTCAGGCTTCAGTACATAAAGTTGTTGGCCGATGGGAGTGGATAGGTGATCTAATATTTATAGGAGGTGTTCACAATCGATCGACATCTTTCGTGTGTGATTTAGGTGTATCTATTCAGCACCGGAATGTTTTCCACGTGGTTATTCTTTACTAATGCATTTTACCATTGTTTACTGATGGTTATCACGTTGGTACTTTACGGTGCAATTTACCTATTATTTGATATCAGCATTTAGATACTGTATTTTGTCGTACGATTAGAGTACTGTTTATTGAAAATGCTTTATGGAATGGAAGGAAAAGTAAACTGTAACTGGGTCACTTCCGTCTCACCTTTGGCATTACAAAATTAGATAAAGTGTCAGAAAAGAAATTTATATTGATTTTTAGTGATGGGCTTTAAAAATTAATTAGAAGATGTTTGCATCTCTTTCCTTATCTGTATAATGGCGAAGTTCCTATTTAATCAGAAGATATTGCATTTTTTAAGTAAAATTCGATTGAAGCGAATGTTTTTCGATTGCTATATTATGTATTGTAGTTGGTTCTACTTGGTTGAGATAAATCGATCACTTTGTTTAGAATATAATACGAAAAAATATTTTTACATAGTTTAGTTTTGCGTTATTTTGTAATATAATATGATCTCTTAAATGCGTTTTTTTACATCAGTACTTCGCGAAACTGCGATTGCGTCACAGAAAATGGTTGATTTAAGTACAGTACTTTTATAGGCCTATGCTACATGACTTATTAATAATAATAAACATAGTTCTCTGAAAGTGAGATTAGTTAATGGACAGCGCATAATTATATACTCGTGATGTTATGTGCATATGTTGTACATTGTACTTCAGTTGAAATATGTTTACCAAGAAACGTTATATTGATCGATTGGACTCGTTTCCAATTCCATTTCTAATTACAGTACGGTGCAATTAGAGTACAGTAGATCTAAGCAAATTCTAAGTACACAACAAGCACTCAGCCTAGGATTTGCATGATAAGTTTACAATAAAAGAATAAGTGGAATCCATCCAACGGAGCCTATACTGTACTGTTCGCATGAGCGCCAAGTGAATGATGTTGAACTACTCATCAATTATGAATGATGGTTTCAGTTAAATTAGGCATATTTATAGGCATTTGGTTATTGGTGAAGAATGTTTGATTGAATTTAATAAAAAGAAGCTACAGTATTTTAGATGCATAAGTGAGTTGTTGTCATTGGATTTCAGATGAATGCACACAATATGACGCCATTGTAGAAAACCGCATTTCAATAACATATGCACGTATTTGCACTAGTTTTTTCTCTCTCTTGGTTAATCCATTTTGAAGTGATGTAATTTATTGATTAATCTAATGCAAAAATATTTAACGTGCTGGGAGGGCTACTGAAGCAGGAAATACGTGGTTTTGCAAAAGATTTGCGCTGCTATTGTCACATTCAGCAATTAGTCGATGAAGCGTGTTCTTATTCATCAGTTAATCCTCATTGGGTTTCACGCTGGAGTTTAATAATCCTATCCGTTAAGCATAAGCGTGCAATTAATTGTTCACGGTCTACTATTTTAGGACACTATCAGTCAGTGAACGGTCAGCATGAAAAATAGGCTATTGTACGACCACATGTGTGTACACATTTGTTTTTGTTCATTAATTGTGTGTTTCAATTTTAATTAATTTATATGGAGAGGCTATTAAAGTGATGCTGACCCCAACAACGCAGATGTATGTATGGTTAGTATATCACTGGCTGCCCCTGCTGATAATAAGCACAGCAGGAGTTTTGACTTATGGCTGAAAGAAAACCGGCATTAGGAATGACTGATCGAATTATTTTTCTTGAGTCCTGATAGTAGATTGAGATCACAAATCAGCAATACTTGTAATTAAATTATAAACTTAGAAACTTTCTAGAATAGTTATGGATTTTGTTTGGCAAAAAAAAAAAAACTGGTGCATTTATGTTTTCTGACCACCGAGTCGGCACTTGATTGCAATTATGATTAGTACCGTATATTTATTTGTGTTTTTTACTTGGAGAATGAGTTTTAGCAGATGATCTTCTGCACCATTTCATCTTTCAACGCCATTATTGTATAACGCGATACAGTATGTTTATGCTTATACTCATGATACTATAATATTACCAGTCTACAGTACGTAAAAGCGTTTCCTATGCTGATATAATCGTGTTTGCGTTAGCTTGCTTTTTTATCGTTTTTACATTATAATTAATGTCAGTGTCTCTAACGTTTTGCGAACATAAATTCAAGGTTGGTTGGAACTTCGAAGTTAAAAGTGTCGACAACAATGTCGGCGCCAAGCTGATACTCCAATAAGAATTTTTTCAGCTAAGTTAACTTAGTAGTACTGTATGTCAATCACACTTTTTCGATTTTAGAGCCTTTGAGAAAAACATTTTTAACAAATTGCCTTAAGCACAAACGCACTGTAGGGTGACTGTGTGTGACAGAGCATTTAAGAAATCAAGTTAGAAAAATTTATGTCTATATATTGCTTTTGTGTTAAATTGGTGATAATTTTGTTGATTGTTACACTTCCTTTAATTTATACACGTTTCGCATTGTGCGCGCCTCAGCTCCCATTTTCCCAGGGGCCATAGTTTTTATCTAGAATTGCGTTGAAAGTTTGGAACTTCAAGAAAATTATTGCAAAGACAGTACTGTACTTTAATATAACTCGAATTAATGTTTTACTTGCATATCTCTTATAATCAATAAATTGTGAAGCTTTTTTTAATAAGGAAATTTTAATTACTAACATCATGCAATACTAATTTTTTATAAATTGTATTTCAACGTTATATGCAACATTTGAATTACATATCCTTATTTTAACTTGAGAATCAACTAAATGTTTAAAATTAACGAAGCTTACATTAAATGATTTGGATTATGACATAAAATCTCACAAATGTAAAGTTGTAATTACGAAAACAGAAATTAAATATCGTTAACACTGGCTTACAGTATATCTTAACAAGATGGGTGTACATGGCGCGTTTTAAATTCAATATCATCTTCTTCACCGTTTATATTACAGTCATTTGAAATCACTGTGGAGTTGCAAAGGACGTGGGAGTTATGTTTCGCATGAAAAATGTTAAAATTACTAATTGAGACTTCACGCTGCGAACGTGTGTAATTACTGAGATCGCAAATGCACATTTCAACGTTGAGGATGAAGTTGTCTTGGAAAATATAGTTAAAAAGAAACGTTCATCGCTCGAGTAATTGATTTGTAATGAGCTCATAACATGACTGAAATTTATTTTTACTCCGCCCTTTTAACGCTAGCTTGAAAATTTATGAAAGTTGGAAATGTTAAGCTCGCTGTTCAACTACTATAGAAAACTACCGAGAAAACTTATTGTTATTACTCAACATTCATTTAACACGGATCAAGTGCGGATACGAAATTGTAATGGAAAGACGCAACCAAATCGTTTGAAACAACTCGGTTAAATCTTCGGTATGCATGCATACACCACTGTAAATAACTTTTTTAATATTTTGGTGTTGATTCAAAGATATTGTGCGAGGCATACAAACATATTTTTCTAGATATACTCGTACGTTGCTTTTATGGATCTAGACGAATGGCAACTGTCAAAAGTTATTTCAAATTCGATAAATCAATTTAGTTGCTTCAAACTTTCAACAATGATCTTAGAAATTGCGGGACGCTTTATTTTTCATTTCTTCAGGGCTCTGACAATAAAATCAGTTTTGGAGTCTTTGCTGAATTTCGATCAATTTTTAATTCATTTTGGAATACTTACAATTTAGTTGATTAGATAAATGAATATAAGTGATGCGTTGGAAGCTGAGATTGAGTAATTTTATTATATAGCATTGAATTGGTGATTGAAGTAAAAGTTTTTTTTTACTTAAAAACAAAAAAAAACTTTTTGACTAGACGTACAAGAATAGTTAACATTTTCTGCTGCACTTAACATCGTCGTTTTGTTGTTATAGTAAATTAAGTTCTTGGACAGTAAACACAAGTGTATTTATGTGCTTTTGCTTCATCATTTATTGTTGTTGAGAGATGGAAAGTAATTTCGGTGATTTCACTTATTGTATTACACGTTTGGATGAATTGTGTTTTCATATTGCACGACGGCATAGTGAAAAGTAACTTAGGATTGAGCAATTTTGTTAAGAGCCAATTTATTTGGAAGATTAAGTAGTAATTTGAAGCAGAGATTATTTAATAACTGTCAGCGACATTGTTAACGTCAAAATATTGCGGATAACAATTTATAGTTTGTAAGTAACGTTCCAATGCTTTTCCTCATTAGTTTGCAAGCAGTCACTTAATCCGACATTAGCTGTTTGGAAATTTATTATTTTACTAGCTAATAAAGCTCAGTTCATCAGCACGCAACTGCCATGTATTTTGTGTGCCATTTAGTTTCACTACAAAACGATTTCAATGTGTCAGGGTCATTTCAATTCTATTATTGTATAATGTACATGCCATACTTTTGTATACTCTCTATTAGTCTATTCAATTGGTGACTGAAGATAATAATGAGGACATTGATGAGATTGATGGACAGAGAGAGAGAAAAAAAAACAGAAAAAAATCAAAGTTTAACCGCTTTTTCGCTATTTTTATATAATTATTTGCGCTCATGGTCTTTACAAAAAAATACTCCCATATCACTAACATTATATAGACTGAATTTCTAAATTGGCAAATGATTTGCAAAAAGCATTTTAGTTGGCAGTCACAATATAGCGATGCTTGTGCATATTGTGTTTTATAACTGCAAAGTTTATGTATTGACGTTCACGTTGCACGCTAATTAGCAGTGGCAATGGAGTGGAACACGCGAATTGAGAAGGGAGAAATAGTGAGAATATAAAGTTGCCGTATTCTTACTGTAGATCGATAATCGAAATTTTTTATTCATAAGTCTGCTTGCCATACGTTCATTTTGAGCCTTGATGTAAATGTTTAGCGCGTAAATCTCAGTTGATAACAGCGCGTAATGTATATGGATGATGAGAAAAGCGATTATTATTAAAAGACATGCCTATACGGAATTAGTAAAGGCGACACGAGTATGATAAAGAAAGCCTCTAGCGGCCATGGATAGTATACGGGCAAAGGAAATTGGATTGATTTGGGCGTTGTTTCAGTTTGATAACATGTTATAGTTAGGTGGAGCTGACGGCACCATATGTTCACACTTACTGGTCAACTTTTTTTATTTTACTTTATGGTTCTGTTATAATGTGTTATTACATTAGTCTGTTATCAAAATGAAAGAGTTAAATTAATTTAATTATTTTTCTTTTTCAGACGCTTTGCCAAAGTTTGTTGGTCAAAATGGAGGTCAATAGTTGTCGCTTTTGGTTCCTGCTACATTCACTGCAACGGTACCGGTTTAGGTAAAATGTTGAAACGTCTGAAACGAGTTCTCCGTCACCCACAATTGACCGGTGTACGTTTAAAAGAAGGCTGAGTCTTATACTTTCATCAAGTTTATTAACGTTGGAAGTTATCTGATAAGAGAAGATGGAGACTTCCAAAATGGCTGCTACAGCGAATACATTAAACGAGAATATCTATACAGGTGTTAACACAACTAACGAAGCTGTCACCGGTACTAGCAGTCCACCCCTTGGTGGAGCTCTAATTGCCAGTAGCGGTGGAGTGGCAATTGGTGGTGTACGCGGAAATAATGCAGTTATAAGTGCTCCACCTGACATCTTTAATCAACCTGGACCAGGTCCAGGGGCAGCTAGTTCTATCGCAACTGGAATGGACTTTGGTTCAAGGGGTGGATGTGGAAGCGTTGCTGGAAACGCCACTGTTGCATCTTCTGGTTTCCCAAGAGATCGCTCGAGAAGTATTACTTCACTTCCACCAGAACCATTTATGATTATGCGCAGTAGGACGTTAAATCGGAGAGTAACTCTTAATGTTGGTGGTGTAAGACACGAAGTTCTATGGCGTACACTAGAACGACTTCCACACACTAGGCTAGGTCGTTTACTCGAGTGTAACACTCACGAAACCATTGTAGAGTTATGTGATGACTACTCTTTACTGGATAATGAATATTTTTTCGATCGACATCCGCGGTCGTTCTCCTCCATTCTGAATTTTTACAGGACAGGTAAGCTTCATCTAGTAGATGAAATGTGTGTGCTGGCTTTCAGCGATGACTTGGAGTACTGGGGTGTCGATGAGTTATACTTGGAGTCATGCTGTCAGCATAAATATCATCAGAGAAAGGAACATGTCCATGAAGAAATGCGAAAAGAGGCAGAATCATTACGTCAACGCGATGAGGAAGATTTTGGTGATGGGCGATGTATTGAGTATCAAAAGATGATTTGGGATTTGTTAGAAAAACCTAATACATCACTAGCTGCCAGGGTGAGTTGATGCATGCACACACATTGTCTGTAGTTTTACATTAAATTTTTCCATTTTATTTCTTCTTATAACTTTTTTCTATATCTCTTTCTCTCTGTTTGCTACTATGTGTTTGCTTTTCTTTTTGCTTTGTATGCTTAATATTTTTCTTTAAATGTGCATTTATTTTAAAGGATATCCGATTTTATGAAAAAGCATATTTTTACTTACAATTTCAATTTAGCATAAGCTAGTTTTAATAAATCGGATATTTCTTGTATTCATTTACTTTGCAGCAAATTCGTTATTCGTATCAACCGATTTGATCGACCATTGTCGTCTAACATAAAAACTGTAATTTAGTACGATTTCTAATAATCCGGCTTGGCATCTAAGTATTTATTCATAACAATTTATTCAGTACTTATAAATGGGTTGAATTGTGTCATACAGTACATTAAAGGTAATGATAGTTATCTTCCCTCATTCGTATGAATGCGACTTTTACAAAAGCTGGCTACAATTCATAACATGAAATCCATGAAAATGAGTAGTTTTGTGGTAATCAATACCAAACAACAAATTATGGATAACAACAAATTGTTTACTTTAAACGATGCACAATTATTTATTGTTGTTTTTAGTTATTTGCTTAACATTTTAATTAGGTTTAGCAACTAAAAACAAATGTTGCTTAATTTTTTTTAGTTTATTTAACTGAAGTTCATTTTCGGAATCACCTTACAAGTGAATAGAAGTTTTACATCGAGTTCATAAATAGAGTAATAATAGCTTGTAATAATCGGTTATTTATTTCACTACAAAACCCTGGCTTTATCACGATTTTACGTTGGTATTTTTTTTTATGGTTTTATTATCAGAGCTGTAAAATCCCATGTTGTTTTTACAATGGCAATCATTATCTTATCTTAATGTATTTTACGTCTACACGATATTCAGCAATGAACTTGAAATTATCTTTAAAAGTTTATATGACTACTGTCTCTGTATATTTCCCGTTTATACCGTCAAGTTATCGAGTTGAAAATTGCAACGATAATATACTAAGCTTAATATGGCAAACGAACACGTAAGAAAAGCATCACACTGGTAAAAATGAAGATGTTGAATGTTCATTTACTAGAGGAAGTGAAACATTATGGATACACGGTGGGGACTTTTTACTAGTTAGAGGAATGTGTTCAAGGTTTTATGTTGCAGTTTGTTTGATTAGTTTACTACCATAATGGTGCAACCCTTGGGTGTAAGATGATGTCTTGCATTTGAAAAAGCGTATAATATTATACTGTATATATATATTTTTTACTTCATCGTCAATCCAATTAAACGGCGCCACACTGACGCTCTCTGCAGTATGTACAAGTATTGGTTTGGGCGCAATTTATAATACCGGATTTCAACGGATCTTTTAAAGGAATCTTGGATTTTTTTTCTCGTTTCTCTTGCTTTCTTTGAGATATGATAGTACAGTACGTGTGGGTTATAACGGAAAAAGCACTCCCACTTATTCGCTTTGCAAAGAGAGCTGAGTGCGCTTTGCAACAGTTATTTAAGTAACTCGTAGTGGTCGTAACTGTGCCAAGAATCGCACAGTTCACAACGTCTTTTTTCCAACTGCTTTTCTTCTTTTTATTAAAGCAAACGAAATCGTTGTTCATAGCGGTATCTTCTTGTACAGATGTGGTTTTTACGACTTTGCATGGGTTTTTTTTAACGTCAGGTTTTTTTAAGCCGTCTTCCATCTCATGTTGCGCCGCTTCAAAACATGAATGCAATTTTACTTTAAATTTTTTTGTGTTGATGAATTTGCCATTGTTCCTTGTATTTGATCAACTGCTGTCATATGTATATCCTGTTTGCCAAGGAAAAAATATTTTATCGACGTCATTTATCATTAAAATACGGTATACTTGTACACATTAGATTATTTTGCGGTAAAATAACGTTGATGTATTTTTTTTTCTTAAAAAATGTGGCACCAACATTTTTTAAACGGATTTTATACTTACATGGATTATGCTTTGTGGTCGGTTAAACACATCGAAAGTTTTATTTTTTATCTTTTAAATTTATTTTTTTACTGATATTTTACCATTAATCATCAATAAAATAAAAGGGACACCAAAATTATTGTATATAAAAGGCAGTGTATACTCGTTCACTATTTTTTAAGTTTTTTTATTTAATATTCTACAACATTAACTAATCTATTTATTTACGAGTATTTTTTTTAGTAATTTTCTATTGGGTATTGATTTGATGTGGTTTGATTTATAATGTTTTGCAATATATTTTAAATACTTTTTAAATTAATCTTTAGTTATTTGCTCCAATTTGATGGTCTTCTATGGTATTTGTGGAGATTTATCACAAATTAGCTTTACATACTATATTTTATATGAAACCATAGGAAAGTACGCCGAATGTAAACAACCAAATGTCAAGTGGGAAAAATCGTTGTCATTGTGGACCAGTATTTACGAATAATCGATTTTCTTTTATTTGTTGCCATCAATAAAATCATAAATGTAGCCATAAGTTTATAATTGAGCATAAACAACGTTGAAATAAAAAAATAGCCGAGTTGGCTTCAAATTTCTGCCTGGTTGAGCAGTGTGTACAGTTGATTGAAGTGGATTGCGCCCTGCAATTTACGACTTGGCGCTTTTATTGTTTGGTAAAAACTACGCTAACGTTTTTGTTATATTTTGTCTCCCCTCTTATTGCGAACATATTTCAAATTTGGCTTCAAAATCCTCTCACTGATTTCAGAAGACGTAAATGCTGTTTAGCACTTTATTGCAAGACAAAATAAACTAGAAAAAGAAATGATACACACAGTTGAAAAATACATTGATATTAATCATTTATATAAGTTAGCTGCTGTCATCCTTTAATGTTATAATGGTAAATAAATTAAAAAAAGTTTAACAAATATTTTAATTTTATATAAACTTATGGAACATTAAAATGTGGTTCGTGTTTTCTGAAATATAAATCCATTACATTAAAATCTACTTAAGTCGGTTACCTTTGTATTTGGCAAACGTTAGCAGACTGCTGATACTGAATTTTTATTTAATTGTATCTTGATAACAATTTAGCTTAAAGTATTGTAGATTTAATTACAGCGAGTATTTGATAGCTGTTTTTATTGGGATTTTTCCCCCTTTGCTATTTGCTGCTTTCAAGCTGGTACAAACCAATACTCTAGTCGTGGTATACCCGTATAGTACTGTATTAAGAAAATTGAAAATCTAAAGAATGCTTTCAAGGGAATAGTCGAATTGGCTTGTACACTCAGTTGGTATTGGAAAAAGACTAACAAGTCATTTTACTCTTCACACTTTTTACCTTGAATCTTTTGCTATACTTTTCATAGTTGAAGACTTTGGAAAACCTATATTGAAAACAGAATTAAATATTTGCATTGTTCCTTTGGGTAAAATCATTTTTCAATGGGTAATTCTTTTGTCATGTTATCAGACATTGATATTACTACTGATTTTACTTACACTGCATTGCATATACTGTAATATTATATAGAAGTCGTTTGGTTTAAGAAGGTTGGTAGGGTTGTGGCCTCGGGTAGTTTTTGCTAAGAGATTTTTATAACGTACTAGGCGTTCAAATTGGATGAATAGGAACGAAGAAAAAAATTGCGTCGTTGTTATTTGCCATTACCTCTGTGATTGCATTTTTTTTTAACGTTGAGTAAGAAAAAACAAAAAAATGTGTTACGGAACATGTATTGTTTTCTAGTCGGATAAGCTGAGCGTTTTGTTATTGTCAACTTCCCTATTTTTACCCTTTAACTAAATTGTCGAATGACTTTTTGCTGTTTTGCCAAAATGAAAGCTGAGGAAGAGTGTGCTGTGAAAATGCCCATTTAGTAGATTATGAGTTTCCACCTTTATTTTATGTCTTGCTATTTTAGAATAATAAATGTAATGATTGTGTGTTTAGAGAGCGTAAAACGTATCCTATAAGTCTACTTCTTACGCTGTTTAACGGTTATTATTACATTTTCTTCAGTGCAAGTTATGTATTTCATATTATAATACGCATGCTCTGTTTACAGTCAGCAATTTTCAGTTTTGAGCATTGCAGTTGTATTTGTATTACTTTGGAAAACAAAATGCACATATCACAGCATTGTGGTATTAATTTAAAAGCTAGCATTGATTTATTTTGAACCCACGTATAAAATGCTGAGTTTATAGAAAGTAATAGTATGCAAATTGTTTCAAAACAACCCAATGACCATTTTGTACTTTGATATACCGTTTACTCCCAACATAGATATTTGATTTATTTAATGGTTATTGATGACTGACGTTTACTAGTTTAATGAATATACCAAACCTAAAATTATTAGTCGACAGAGCAACATACAGTTACATTGACCCAACGACAAACTAGCTGAATTGAAGTTTAAATTTAATGTTAATATCAGTAATTTCTTCAATTTACGAGTTTATTGCATGCGTACAGCGCTATACATTGAACTCTTGATTTTGAAATTGTGTGATTAAAGTAATAAATCACGTGTATACTTTGCATTATTATGTTTTTAATGTTTTATCAGCTTTGTCTGACTGAAATTGGTCTATTGTACTGTAATGTTAACTTAGGCAGAAAAGCTACAATAGAATCCGTAGGCAGACATCTGTTTACTGTCAACGCTGTAAATGTTATTGTTTATTTATTGCTACTGCAGAAAGCGCATACGGTTCATACAGTCTAAGCGTTATTTAGCGTACAATGCCATCCCGTGTAATCAATTTTTTAATACAATTAATATACCGTATCCATGGTTGTGTTAGACAAAGCATACTATTAATGGCTATTGTATTATGCTGATTAATTGTCTCGAGGATTATTTATGATGACAAGCCGGATAAAATGGTATTTTGGTATCTTAAAGTAACTTTTTATAACTAAGTTCAGTATAACAGTTGTTCATCTGCTAATTAAACGGTGTTTAAATGTAGTTAGCGACTCTGGTGATCAAATGTTTGACAATTATTTTTTTCATTAGTATCTTATTGCATTTACATTCATACCTACTTTTTCCAATAAACTTTACCACTATTAGCATACCTTCACTATCATTAGAGACACCCATTTTCATTGTTGTTGTTTGTGAAAAGTTATTTGAATGACTGTAGGGTTTTATTAACAATTTTATTACAATGGTTTCACTTATTTTTAATGTTTTTACCATTACTATCGATGCAAGATCGCTTACATGGGAGCATCCGGGGTAAAATGTAAACTTATATTTTCCCTTTTCTTTTTTAGTTCTGAAAAATTGATGGTAAATGTTTGCATAGCTTTACGTTAGTTAATTATTCTACCAAATTTAAAACAGTTTTTTTTCTCATCCTTTTTTTGCTTTTACGTCAATGGTTTGGTGAGCGTCGATAGTGCTGGTAAAATGGTCGTAAAATTGTCATTGAATGAAATGAACTAACTTTTAAAACATTTAGCGTTTTTATGTTTTAATATTAATTTTTACACAAGTCATCCATTCATCTTTATCATAAAAAAATTAATTTATTTGTGACATCCGTCTATACGCGTCTTGTGACCGTCAGAATGATGCTGCAACCAATACTACTACTACTAAAACTACTACTATCTCTACTCTTATTCACTACTAACTACGGTTACTAACCGTCTTTACAACGTCATTACGTCTGCTTGTTGCAATATTATAACTAATTTGTGATTGATCATTGGAATGGGTAGTCGACATCTCCGACTATTGATCACACCGTATCATATATGGCTGCTGTATATTTAGTTATACGGTTTCGTTATATATGAGCAACGTGATTGGTCGGCTGAAAGCGACGACTATTGCTCCGCCCAATTTTTTTTTTAATTTTTTTTTATTTAAAATTTCAATATCTGATGCATGAACGTTTCTTTTCATGTTGGTTTGCACGCAATCGCCACTATCTGCACACTTTAAGCTACGTGTTTGTGCATGTATCTGCGCGTGTATATAAACATTTGTTTATAACAGACTGTGTATATATATACGAGCACATACTGCATTATAGCACACGTAAATCAAATGCTTTAGTACATTGGTGACGTCATCAACTGAACATTTTATATCAAAATGCCAAATGCATTAGTCGCAGCAATGCTTCTTTTGTTGATGTCTTCAGTGTAAAGTGCAATGGTGTAACTGTAACGTGATTGGTGGAAATCAGCATGAATTTATACGGTTATTATTATCATGGTGGTGGGTACAGTTTGCCATGAAACTAACTTAAGTTATTATGATACAGTATTTTTAATAATACATTTTTTGTGTTTTTATTTAATTTATTTTGTTTTGTTTTTTATTTTTTTTTTAATTTCAGAAATGGATGTCGAACGGAAGGTTTAAAGTTTTAATTAATAAGTAAACATAATTAAACATAGTTTTAATAATGATCACAGTAACTGACCATACACAGTAAATTATACATTACAAACATACAGTACAAGTTCGGATGTCGGATGTCATAATGTACATAAATTTCAGTTATATATATTCCATTAATTTAGACTTCATATCTCACATTAAATTACATTGCTCATTATCATTTGCAATTTGTTGCAAATTTGCATTTTATTGCAGCGATAGTTTTTATTCAGTTATTATTATAAAATTTTATCATTAATTTGCTAAAAAAAAAATTCTGAATTATTTTTGCTCTTTCTATTTCAAATTTTATTGATACAGCGCTGCTATTTGATATTTGTTCATAATGTCTATTTAATTCTACAAATTTTCATTATATTTTCTTATATGAAATTTAAAGATTTGCACTTTTTCTTCTAAGACTTTAAATTATTTAATCTTTTTATCACTTTCTTTAATACTTTTATACTATCTTGAATACTAATACATGGTGTTTTAGTGCTTAGGTGATTCTTCCAACTTTAAAACAGTTAAAATGATGTAAATTTTTATAATTGGAAGTCAACGAATAAATTAGTTAATTGTTAAAACTGTTAACAAATACATACTTCCGTTCTGACGTCGTCGTTAGTTTTTTTATTTTATTTATTAATTTACTGTATGCTTGTAACATGTTTATGTTATGTTTTTATTCGCTGTGTGTGGTCTTGATGAAGCTGCACCGTTGATTTACTATAGCTAACACACTATGACAATGGATGTGCTCAAATGAACTGAAAAAAAAAATTAACTTAAGAAGAAGAGAAAACATCCGGAGAATATTGTGTTTATTTTTACAGGTGGTGGCTGTGATCTCCATTCTGTTTATAGTATTGTCGACAGTGGCACTAACTTTAAATACCATTCCTAAATTCCAAGAACAGGATGATGCAGGTCACATGGGTGACAACAGCAAATTGGCAATGGTGGAAGCTGTGTGTATTGCGTGGTTTACGTTGGAATACCTATTGAGATTTGCCACGTCTCCTAAAAAGTGGAAATTTTTTAAAGGTGGCCTCAACTTTATTGATCTTTTGGCCATTTTACCTTATTACGTATCACTCTTCCTAATCGAATCCAATAAGCATGCCGATCAGTTTCAAGATGTTCGTCGTGTGGTTCAAATATTCAGGATTATGAGGATCTTAAGAATCCTTAAATTGGCTCGTCATTCTACTGGTCTTCAGTCACTAGGATTTACTTTGAGAAACAGTTATAAGGAGTTGGGTTTACTTATGCTGTTTTTAGCTATGGGCATTATGATATTTTCTTCTCTGGCATATTTTGCCGAGAAAGATGAACCGGGCACTAAGTTTTATAGTATACCGGACACATTTTGGTGGGCGGGAATCACTATGACTACAGTAGGATATGGAGACATTGTACCCGATACCATTTTAGGTAAAATCGTTGGAAGCGTTTGTTGCATCTGCGGTGTCTTAGTCATTGCACTACCCATTCCAATCATCGTCAATAATTTTGCTGAGTTTTATAAGAATCAAATGAGACGTGAAAAAGCGCTAAAGAGGAGAGAAGCTCTGGAAAGGGCTAAAAGGGAAGGTAGTATCGTCTCCTTTCACAAAGTTAATTTAAAAGAAGCGTTTGCCAAAAGTATGGACTTAATCGACGTCCTAGTGGACACAGGTCACAACATGTCACAAGGTGAAGGAAGTTTGGGCGGTGAAAGTGGCCATCAAAATACCGGAACTGGCTGTTACAAGAATCACGATCATGCCTTCCATAGCAAACGAAAAGAGTCCCAGCTCCCTGGATCACCACCGCCTTTGGGGACCAGCAGTCAGCAAAATCCTAATCATCTGTTAGACGTTCCTGTCACAGTGGGAGCAGAAGTCAACACGGTGGTTCCAGCCACTTCTGCTGGTCGTGGTGGTGGTTTATATGGATACTCAGCGTCACCAGCGGTAAGTATTCCGTAGCTCTTTGTAATGGTCAGTATTGGTAGTATAACAAGACAGGGGAACATTAAACTTAATTTATTATATTTTTTGGAGGCTTAGGCAATTATAATATACCAAATGGCGGTCAGTTATTAATGATGACAAGAGTAGCGAATTCATTGCGTGCAAACGTGCTTAGTTAAAGCAAATTGAAATGTCGGACGTTGCAATTTGTTTCAAGTAATTAAAAACACTTAAATTTACATTCATAACAGAATTAAATTACTATTTAAATTGATTTTTCATTAAACTTATTAATTTTTTTGGACTTAAGTTGCATGTACTGTATTATTAATAGTTATGTGGATATACAAATACATAATGCTTTTGCTTGCCAGTTTTAATTAACACTTGTTACTACGTGAATTAGTGACTTAAATTGCATGCAAAGTCACAATAATACTTTTTTTTATCTATAAAAACTGAATGTTAAATGAGAAATAACTTTAAAGAAAATATTAACGCTAATAAATTATAACTAAACTCGTACCACTAAATAAATTAAAGTATAAAATGATAATAAACTTAAACATAAAAAATAATAACTTCAAATAACAATATAAATTATCAATATGATTGAGCATTTACATGTTGGTAGTGTCACTAATTCACATACTTTAGCTTTTCACGTAAAAATTAATCAATATTTAGTAATTAATAAGTATCTCATAAAAAATGTTATATGTAAGTTGAATTGAGATATCATTTTTGCACAGCGCAAAATAATGTAAAGCTTATAGCTTATCATCACTTTTAGTTTTCACATTATGTATTGTATATAGCATGTTTGTTAATTCATCAATTATTAGCTCACTTTTTTTCTTTTTTCACCTATTTGATTATTATCGATATATAGGGAAAGAAAAGTGATAAACATCAACGAAATGAGGTGTACAATCCAGACTGTTGTTTTTGCACCGACCAGGTATATTCATTACCATTGTATATGCAAGTGTTTGGCCTGCATATTCTTTCTCCTTTTTTTCTTTCCCATTGCTAATGTACTTTTTATCATCATATACTAATTTTTCTATGTACATGAAAATTCTATCAAATGATCATATGAAATGTTCTATTGACTACTGTCGATGTGATTTTTTCCTGGCTTCTTTGGTGTTTTTATTATCTTACTTTCTTCATGTTTATATATTGATCGATTTTTGCTGATCATGTTTCTCAAATCTCGACATTTTGACTATTCTGTTTTTCCTTTAGTATATTACTACAGTACATTCTGTCAATTCACTTTACAATGAACATCACATGCACACTAAGTGGGGAAAATTGGGGTATTCTAGCTAGTGAATAGAAACAGGAAACTTGATTTGTATTTATATTTCTTGGAAATGAACAGACTCGTCTTTGATCAATTATTTATTGTTCTGGTTCAACGAATTGCAGTATATACTGTATAAAGAAGATAACAAGTCATACCGTACAAGCACATGATGGTGTAGTAAACTAAGTTACTGTATAATAAACAACATCCTTCTTGATATATTTTTTAGTTGAAATTTAAGAAAATAAAAATGATTAATACCGTAATAATTTTGAATACAGTACAGTATGTCATCTCAAAAACTATTTTTAGCTATTATAATAAATGATACAAACATTTAATTTTAAAACATTTATCTCTGGTTTTTTTAAAAAAAAGAGGCAACATACGGTATGAATGCAAAGACTAAATAAATCAGAAAAAAATTAAGAAAACCTAATTAAAGTCATAAATTTACTGGCTTCTACCATTGTACTTAATAATCTTAATGATATTGGCTAACCGCCGTGCAGTAATTTACAAATTTTAATGAGTAAATTAAAGCTTACATTAGTTCGTAGTAAACAACATCCTTTGTTGTCTAAAGAGTAAAGTAGCTTACGCCGTTGATGATCTACTTTAATGATTTTCTTTTGAATGGTTTCCTGTTCTTATTCCTTTCTGCAATATTCTATCGAAACACGTACACTTTGAGGTGTTTACTTTAGACTCTAAACAAGAACATGTAGCAACGTTGTGTTTGAAGTTGCTGTGGTGTTTGAATGTTTGCTAGGTTATAAGGTTAATTAAATTAGAAGCTTACTGTCAAATTGAGGCATTTGGCTAAGCATGATGTGCAGATTTTGAAACATTTTGTGATTGCCGCCAACAATGTGTATTATTATTATTATGTTTTGTTTAGTTTTTGGATTTTCGTTGATGAAATATGATGCTGTTGTCAGTTTAATGATTTTCTCTCTTCTTTTTTTTTCATCACTAAGAAGTACACCAATGAAAAGAGTGATCTGACCATTTTGGTTGGATGTTTCAAATAGGTTTTGACGTTCATTACAAAATGCTAACTCACTTCTACTGTAGAACAACTTTTACAATATTTTACAAGTTAAATCCTGGCCAAAATCGTAAATAATAATAATGAAAAAAAACCTTGCAGACACATGTTCTTTTTTAATATAAACTTATTGTATATATTTTGACTAATATAAATATTCTCTCTTAATATTTTTGTTGTGACGCCAGTTTTAACTCCCGCTTAATTTTCATGCACCGTGTGGTTTTGTTATATTTATTTTGCATGTCTCACAACAATTCCGGGCGCAATTATAATCGCTGGTTTGGAAAATTATATTTACCCAGTGGCTGGAATACTCGTAATGGAACTTTTTTGATTTTTTTTTTAAAGTTAAATAAACTGATATGTTATGGGTTATTTTATTATCTCCATCATTTTTTCAGGAGGTGGAGCATTCATGTGTATATGACGACAATGATTAAAAATAAGGTAGGTTCTCCAAAACAATCAAACATCCTCCAAATATTTTTTCAAATAATACTAAAAAAAAACTTTTTAAATTTTTCAACTTGTCACATCATGTCACTCCTTGATGGTGTACTTCTTAAATATATTTTTATAATTAATCGCAAAAGTAATAGATTACTCGCGAGTATCTAGGCTGTGGTGATAGATATTGTGTTTGAGATTGAGTATTTGTCTACCAATTGGAAATAAATTGACACATTGTACTTTTTTATTAATATATTTTTTACATTGAAGGAGATGAAAGATTTTGTGGATGCCACTACTTATCCATTGACGACCTTAGATGTTCCTTCCACCATCGAGTTAAAACTTCTTAGCAATAGTAAATGTGAAGTTGGGAGTGTGGACAGTTCTGATACTTATGCGAGTTGCAACACTCAACCTTTAGAATGGCAAGCTGACCTGTCAGTTGAAGATCCAGTACCGTCAGCCAATCTTCCTTCCACTCCTTATGGGCGGGGTTTCAACAATAATGGTGACCAAGTCAATTCATCAGCTCTTCCCAAAACAGCGCCTTCTTCAAGACATCAGTTTGGATCCAGCAAACAACAAGGACACAACTTGTACATAAATCCAATGGAAATGGAGGAAGGAAGTCAATCTGTTAATGTATCGCCTTCCTCTTCACCTCGTCATGCCAGGAGATTAAGAGCAGTGAGCAGCTCATCTGTTGATAGTAATTTGGAAGAACTTCCAAGCGATGTTGTAGGACCTCCTTTAATTATTTCTTCCGAATCCAAGTCGTCGCTACCTCTCTCCCCTAGATCGAGGAAGCCCAGGTTTCCTGCGGTAAGGCGGTTAACGAGCTGACAGAAACTGTGTTTAATGTTATAAATTATTGTTTAATGGAATTTTGGATGTGCAGGAAGTCAAACTACGCCCGCGCTTTGATGATGAGGGTAAAATTATTCGGGGTTCTTCCTCAGAATCCATAACATCTGGTGGTTCTACTTCATTAGGGCGTACTAAAGGACGAAAGTTTGGTGGGTCTGGTCGAAGCCTTGCCAGCGCATACAAATTTGCTATCAAGCATATTTTCCGGAAAGATAGTGATAAAAAAGGTAAAATGTTTGAAGAATAGTATTAAATATTCTTATTATTGCTAGTTTCATTAACCGAATCTACAGGGTAAAATTGAGCGTTTAAAGAAACACAATGTTTATTTTTAAAACTTAATGCTTTTAATAAATTCTTGAGATTCTAATCATGCATTAAGGTCACAAAATTTACTTTTCAAGACCAATTTTATCATGTAGAATTTCAAACTATTAGTGAAATAATATAATTTTGTGTACATATTCCACTACTTTGGTTTCTGAGTGTAATATACATAATAACAAATATTACAGTATAAACATTTGTATTTAATTTAGAAAGAGACATTCTTATCTCTGTCAAGCAAATGTTAGTTCTTTATTGTATAGAAGAATTGAGCATTGCAAATTTTTATATGCAGTATAAGCTTCATTGTGTTTTAACCTAATTTTAAAGGTATAAAATTCCAATTTTGATTCAATTCTTTTGTGAAAGAAGGTTTAAAATCGACAATATACGAGAAACACTAAACCACCTCACGCTCGCTATACGACTTTACTATTGTATTTAAAGTGTCTGATATCGATCCAATCTTCTATTTTTTGTTTTGTAAGAAAAAATAAACATTATCTTATACATATCTAAAATAATATTGTAGATGCTTGTAAGACGAATTATTTAATCCATATGAACATCAGGCAATTTTGAAGATGTTTAAAGAACTTTTTTTTTTCTCATGAAAAAACGCAAATTAATTTTTCTTATTTTGTTATTTCTCGATTGCATACACAGTAATATAACTACAGTATATGCAACTGGTGCAACGACAGAAGAATGTTTTTAAAATATAATTTTATTCATATATTTTTTATTACTTTGTAAAAATACAGGAAGACAGGGTAGTCGGTCATCGTTATCCATGGACTCTATGGATGTAAGGTCTTCACCAAAAAAATCCAACAGCCCTGAGTTACCAAATAGGAAAAAGTCCATCTTAAAGAAATCTGACGGAGCGCACAAAGAGGAAACCGAAAAGTTGATTCCAGATAAAAATACGGCTGGAACATCTGAGGCCATTAGTTCTCGGCAACCACATCGATCAAGCTCAATTCGTAGCCCTCCGGTTCCATCGACTGTAACAGGTACGGCTCTAGTAAGTAGTTCCATTTTGGGTGGTGTAGTTGGGTGTATAGCTGGTTCATCTCCAGTTACCAAGCAACCATTAAGAGGAATCGGACCTAAAACTGGTATTAAACCTCATGCATTACCCATCAAATTTGTTGGAGTTGAAGACAACGATAATAAGTTTTATCAGAAACGTGGAAACAATAACAATGGCAGCAGTGCTTCTTCTATTTCACGTTCAAGGGAGAACACTTTTACATGCCCTCATAATTGGGATCCACTGTCATATAGCAACGAAGGACTATTAGAGAAGCACACCAAAGATGAAAACGTTGTTGAAAATAAATTGAAAGACTTTAATCAAGATGATAATTGCCTTGAAGTGGCCTCAAATAACCCAGCAAAAACTTCCTTAACGATTCTTCGGTGTGAAGATTCAAATTGCAGGTACAATCAGGTAACTCTCATTACCAGCTTAGGTCGGCTGTGTATGTGTGGTCGCCGAATGGAAGAGTATTTATCTTCCAACAAGTTACCGCAGCCATTACCTATATTTGATCAAGCATCAACAGTCAACAAAACTCAATTATTAAACGAACAAAATGAATTAAAGTCGCGAGATAATGATCAAACTGTGGGGTCGTCTGTCAACGAAAAAGACCTTCATACCGTTGAGGACAGAATTCGGCCATTTACAAATGTCACGTAGGAGCCAGTATGTGCATAATGTAAATTCGAGTAAATAAATGACACTTGTGACCGTCCAAAAAAAAAAAACACAGTTTGTGTTTACGTGTACAGTTGAAAACTTGAAAAGTTAAGCGATGTTTTTGATGATGTTTTGAATATTGAAATAGAAAGTGCGGCTACGTTAGTGGAGAAACTGTGAGTAGTATTCAGAAATTAGGTGTAGAAATTATAATAAAGTAGTGGTGTTAACAAATTCAAAGTGAAAAATCTCACATACGAAATACAAGTCAGTTAAATTGTAAATATAAAAAAATAACCGTACTTGAGTCATACACACTTGTAAATAATGCTAATAGCCATGTAACTATCAATAATCAAATGTTGAAAGAAAAAAACGAAAATATTTAAGAAATCTAAAAACAAAACATGGAATAACAATAATACGTCTGTGCGATTTTGATCATGTAATGGAAATAATAACATCACACTTGAAATAACTAAAAATTGTGTGAAGATTTTAAAACAGAATTGCATACAAAACTGTAGTGTAGCTATAACTTGTGTATTTGTAGAAACGCCAATATCTCATTTCCAAGTACAGTCAAATATGTGAAATACTTTTTAAAACAAAATGGCAGAGAAGGGTTTTTTAATTTGATATATTAATAATTAATTACTATGATTATGACCAATGTTGAAACGTGTCTATATTAAACAAGTTTACACTGAAGTGCGTTACATTTTGTGAAAGGGTAAAAAGTTGTATCAGCGTTTGTTGGTATAAAGTACACTATAATTATATTATTACAGTACAAGTAGAATGCAGATCCGAGTTGTATTATAGATTTTTAAATTGAGATTTGAGTGTGGGTGAGTGGTGATACTGCCAGCTTTTATAATGAAATCCTGCTGAGTTTTTCTAAGTAATTTCAATTTGCCATGACAATTCGTGCGGTTTATTAAGCGCCGATAATTAACTTGTTTGTTTCTTGAAATCTGTATTATAATACAGTATTGGGTTACTATGGTTACTCCAAATTATTTTTAATTATTCGGTAATGATATTGTCGTTGCTCCATACTTTCATAGCAACGATTATTTTTGTTTGTTTTTGTTATTAGCAATTTAGCAGTGAACACACATTTATATTAGGATTTTTATTAGAAAAAATTCATACAAGTATTCTTGATAAAAGCTGGTGGACAAAGTGCTCAGTACTATAGTTGAATGGGTTTTATGGAATAATCTATTGATGGTTGACTTATTATTAGATGGTGATCATGATGGTTAAGTTTTATTACAAAAATATTTGTCGATCTCTTTTTTTGTACTCTGTTACATGATTTTACTTTGTGCGCTGTAGATTACAGTATATAGTCAATGTTCAGGGGGGGTTTTAATTATATCGAATATGTTGCTCATAAAAATTTTAAGTTGTTATTTTTTTCATATAAGCCATTCAATAGGATAATATACAAAACATACATTGTTTATACATGTTCTGTGCTTAACATAATAATCGCATACCTGTAGATAAGTTAGCTTTTCCCAAGCATTTGTGTGATAAATGAGTGCGTAACTTAGTTTTCAAATGTTTTAAAAGAGAAAAAAAAGTACTTAATAATATGTTGTCTTGTTTGTTTATTTGTGCAACATAATATATGTGTGTGTGTGCTGTGTATGTGTCTTAATTAATTGTGTTGCGCTCCAATCAAATCTCATATATGGGTGTTTTATATGTACATATTATATGTATGAGTATTTTGGTGTCTAACGTAAAAAGAAATACTTTATGTATGGCGGATAATTATATAAGAAATGGCCATTATTAATATGTAGGCTTAAATCATTTTCATTTTTTTTATAAAGAAAATATTTCAAATTAACATTCAAGTTGAGCCTACATACTAATACAGCAACATTTATCAAAGACAGGGAAATGTAGACAGATTACGAGTTTACTGTGTATTAAAAATTTATGAAAAAAAAATTATTATTATTATAAATGAATGCTGTTCATGACGTGATGAAGACCATTGAATTTTAATTATAGTTGGTTATTGGAAATTTTACTTTACTTAGTAAAACGTTTAACTTAGTAACTTAGTAAAACTTAGTAAAACGTTTAACGTTAAATATAATGCTGCAGTAACGTCTGGCGTAATTTTCATTTTATGCTGAAAATGCATTTTAAGACTAAAGTGTGAGTCAACATTATAAGCGAAATTGCAATCGTAAACAAACTTTAATAACGTTAATAATTTAAACAACCGCGTAATTGATTTCTATTCTGCTTTCAAAGTTAATTATTAATACTTCAACAACAACAGAGAAATACAGTAAAACCAAAACAAATATTTGGTTTTTATTTTATCAGTTAATGAGCTAATTCATTTATAATATGATGTTTGTTCGTTATAAAAAGAAAACAAACGGTTGTGATTGGTTAATCATTCATGAAATGTAAAGAGTTGTATGAAATTTATTATTATTTATTTCTTTTTTTTGAGTTTTTATGATTGCAACTATTATATATATATATATATATTTGTGCAGTGTATAAATATATATTAAGCACCCATAACAATTGATATTTGCTCATGTTTGTCCTTATATTTGTTTTTTCAACTGCCTTAAAAATTATAAGGACTAAAAAAAAGCGTTTTCTGTTTTCAAATAAAACAAAAATAAATAACTACTTTACCAAAAAACGTAAAAGAATATTTAAAATTATTCATCTTCTTAAATTCTTTCTTGTTGCCCATTTTTCTTTTTTGTTATTCAAAACGTTTACATGTCTTCTACCTTATAACTTTAAAAAATTCATATTCGCTCCTTTAAAAAAAAAAGAAAAAAAAACCTTAATAATTCTTAAGAAAAATATAAATTTATAATTCATTCTTATTCAAATTTGTACAACTTTGATTATTATATCTCTATCTTTCTCTATTCACCGATTAAAAAATCCTTCTCTTTTATCTATATGTATAAACGTATACAGTTATATACAACAACAATAAGAAAAAAGGCAGCTAGATGATAATGATAATGTTGATATATGACGATGATACGATTAAGTGGTGTCATGCATATTTTAAAAAGTTTTTCATCTGTCTATATATGAGCCTTCTTATTTCTTGTTTCCATTTTTTGATTATCATCATAATTTGTAATTGCATACATTTACTGTAAAGGGTGTTGCGCGCGCTATAATATACAATGTATTATGAAAAGAAGAAAAAAAATCAGATTACAATGTCAAGATTTTTTTTTCTTGTATTAACTCGAAAAAGCATAACAGTGTAAATTATGCTTAGAAAATAAAAAATGATGTTGTTTGTGTGTAACTTCTAACATTGTGTTGGGAAATGTATATACTGTATAACATTGTGATAACATAACGAAAACAAAAAGCAAAAAGACGATTGCATCTAAAAACTCAAATACACTAATCTTAATTGACTTTGTGCAACAGTTTATTGTATTGAAATTATCAAATTATGCGACGATGGTTTATGCTCGTTTGATCTATTATTACAATGAAATTACTTAAAAGAAGATGTTAAAAGTTGTTAGTAATTGTTGGAAATTGGAAACTGATTGTAAATGGACAAGAATCATTATTTGTTAGACAATTGGAGAAAATTTATCAATTGCATCATGAAAACAAAATTGTGTATGTGTGATGTTTGTCGGTATTATTGTATATTATACAAAAAAAAGCAACTCTCTACAATAAGGGTTTGTTGTATACTTGTAAATAAAGCATAATGGCTTTCATCGTCATGAAAATTAAAACACATATTTGACCCTTAATAATTTGAATAACTTTTTTTTTATTTATTTGGATAAGCAAGAGCTTTTTCAACTAAAATATAAAAGCTAGAAATGTGATTAGTGTATAAGTTTGTTTTCATCTTTTTTTATCAAGCAATTTGTTTTTGCCATGCCAAAAAATGTTTAGTTTTTTATAGATCACAATCATATTTTCAACAGAGGAAGAAGATAATTAACTAATTGCATGCTACAAGTAACTTATAAAGCTACTGTATATTAACAGCGCTAATTAAAGCTAATCCATAAAAATGGTAAGTAATCCTCAAGAGACCATAAAGAAATATTGAAGAAATTTGTTTTTACGATTTGTTATTTGGTTAGTAAAGTAATTGGACATTTACAACAACTAGGGTCTGGTGTATAGTGCGGTGTCAGTCTTTAATTTATTTTTTAATATCGTATTTAATGCAGTTTGACGGTAAAAGTCAAGGTTTTTTTAAAAAATTGAAAATGAATGTTATAACTTATAATTAGCAGCTACTATACCGTGCGTGTTCGTAAATGCGAAAATGCGTATAACGAGAGTTCGTTCTATAAAGTTTGCATTGCCGGAAGTTTAAATGTTGACGCATGCTCAGATTGAAATTCCACGTTGAAGCGACATAACGCATGCGCATTAACGTTTTGCGTAAGTACCTACATCCATTCAGGTATGTTCATATTGGATTAGCCCCTAGCAACGAAAGCCTATCTAATGTTAGCAAAATATCAATCAAGTTAAATAATTCATATAATTCCAAGTTACATTATTATGACGACACTACATGTTATTAATAATATTGTAAATGCATAACATATTTTAACGTATTATAATCACACTAATTCTTTTTAAAATGTTTACTTTGTCAATAAGTAACCCGAGGCGCTGTAGGTTTTTAAATATTCCGCTTATTTTACCCACCCTCCATAATGGCGTAACTGGTTCCGTCAAGTCCATACCATCAAGAGTAAAGTCTTTGGAGAATGGCGTCGATGCAGGTGATTGTGTTTATTTTTATGTATACAAAATTGTAACTAATTCGCGCGAAAATGGCATTTTACACATTTAATGTGAACTAAATTATGTTTAGCTAAATTATTGTAGGTTACTTTATTACGATATGTTGAATATAAATTGGCATAATGTTGTAATGTATGTTGCCAGGTGTTGCTTGTAAGAAAATGAAAATTTCAACTGTAATCAGTATTGATAACGTTGGTGCCAGACAGCTGTTTACAGTTGATATTTTGACATAAACTTACACAGTTTTTCCATCGCCTAACAATTTTCCATATTAAATTTTAGAAAAGATTGCAGAAAGAGTTGATGGCTCTGCAGAAGGAACCTCCACCAGGAATTACAGTGGATCCAGAAAATGTTGGTTCTAATCTCACGCATTGGGTTGTACAATTAGATGGAGCATCAGGAACATTGTACGAAGGAGAATCTTTTCAACTACAATTTAAATTTAGCTCTAAGTATCCTTTTGATTCACCAGAGGTAAATATAACTAACCGAGCTGCCAAAGAAACAACATTTAATTTATAATGAGAAAAACTATTAGCTTTAATTATCCATTTACCTGTAATGCATCAACATTATAGATTAACATGTTACAATAGATGAAAGTGGAGTTAAAATTTGTTCTTGTCGTCAATTTCTCAGAATTATTTTGTTAAACTTTAATAAATCATCGTTTATTTTATTTTGACAGCTTGTTATCCTTGTGTTAAATCGCTTGTAGAAACTGTTAAACGTTTGTTTGATTATTTTGCAGGTGACATTTATTGGTTCCAACATTCCTGTACATCCGCATGTTTATAGCAACGGCCACATCTGTCTGTCTATTTTAACTGATGACTGGTCTCCAGCTTTGTCCGTACAATCTGTATGTCTTAGTATTGTTAGCATGCTCAGTAGCTGTACGGAAAAAGTAATGTTTATGAAATATAACTAAAGAAGAGTCTTGCCATTTATTTTTTTTGGTTTGATTTTGTAGAAAAGGCCGATTGATAATACCTTTTACGTTAAAACTTGTAATAAGAATCCGAAGAAGACCAAATGGTGGTATCATGGTAAATCATGTGTAGTATAAACTCTTCTGAATTTAACTGGTTTTTATTAAAAAGTTGGTTATTTTGTAGATGACAGAGTTTAATAACGGGAGACAACTAAATCATGAAGAATTTTATAAAGCATTGACATGTAGATGCAATCAATTTATTTTGAAGCCTCAAGATTTTTTGATTTTTATGGCACTTTTTATTTTACAAACTTCATCTTAGCGATGTGGTTATGCGGTTGTGAATAACGGTAAAGATTTGTATGATTTAATTAATTCGAGTTGTTCTCGGAGAACATTGCTAGAAAGCTACTGAATATATTTAAAGTGTTTTCTTTAAGTGCAAAATGTAAATACAGTACATAGTTATCTCTTTAATTCTTAATAAAAATTTCTTAAATCACATTACTTTGGTTTTGAATTACTTTGTTATACAGTATAGCGAATATTTAAAAGTGAAAATAAATCTTAATTGACCATCGTAAACTACTGTTTAAAACTATTTTAGTTTTTCTTAGAAATTTGGACAAATGTAGCGGTGGTGAATCGACAAAAATACTAAGCTTGCAAATGATTTCCGTTTTAGCTTGTGTTTTGTAGAAATAATGTTTCTGGGTAAGGTTTGATAAAACTTATTTTAACAGAATTAAAAAAAAAACTTGCTAAAGACGTAAGTAAAAGGAAAAAAGTGGCCCGTTTTTAGGAAATAAAAAGGGAGACCTGGAGGGCATAAATTTGCTGTATAACTTTTAATTCCGGTAAATTTCTTCATAAAAGTTACACATCAAATTCATGTTTTTTAGGTCTCTCTTTTGTTCCTACAAACGGGCCACTAGTTTTTAAAACGGGTCACATTTATCATGTGCTGCCATCTAGTGGGTGGTTGATTTTAAACGCTTTTAAAGCGTAACTGCTGATTTCTATTTGCTTTTATTGAAAAAGCTCGCTGTTGGATTAAGATGGTAAATGTTTTAGCTACATTAAAAAATTTTCTTTAATAATTATTTATGCAATGCGTTTGGCTTTCAGCCCATTAAAGTTCACTGATAGTGGACTTCCATATGTGGATCCACTGACAATGTCTTCTGTGTTGGTAATGCGATTGAATCGGTTTATGACTGCAAATTAGTTGCTTGGAATGTTCATATATATCTACAGGCGTATAAACATGAATAATATTTTTAATATAATTATTATCTACTTAATTCAGTTACATTTCAAAGTCTCAATTCAACATAAATATTTCAAAAGAACCAAAACTTCCAGTTTGACACTCCTTTCGATTTAGTTGATACTGTAGTGGTGTTACATAGATTAACGTTATGGATGAAAAAGGCATGGGATTAGCATGTGATCGAGTAAGTGATTAAATTTAATATTAATTATATTGTCATTATTTTGTTTAACTGTAATTCAGGATCCAGTGCACGTTGAAAATAGTACAGTGAATCTTATTATAGTACAGTATCTTAAAAATCTTATACGCCTGTATAATATTTTATTTCTTTATTATTTCCGTATTAGGTGCTGTAATGTATATATTCATACATCAATTAATCGACATTTTGATTGATAATACTTAGGTGTTGCGGACCTTATTTAAAAGTATTCGATGCACATTCTAAATTTGAAATGTAAGGCTTCTACGAGACGTAGGTGTCATTCAAAAACCATATAGCTTTACTGTTCATCAAAAATATACGAGACAAATCAATATTGAAACCTAAAGCCATTTAAGTCTAATTTGTTTATTATTTTTAAGTAGCGAGACAAAATTACATTTGGTTTAATAGCTTTCTGTCTCGTTTATTTATTGGTGAAGAGTGAAGATACAGTAGGTTTTCTTATGAGTAACATTTTTGTGAAGAATTTCCAGACATTGACATTTTATCCTCCAATTCCATACAAAGTCAAAGTATAAGTGAGAATATGTCCAGATACCTTTTTAATAATAATAATAGAAAGAGATTAATTAAAAGGTTTGTAAATTTGCATAATAAAAATGAATCTTAACAGTGAGAATGCATCCTTCAGTCATTCTGTATAATCCCCAACCTGTAAACGATGGTGGATCAAGTTTTACATGTTTTACATAACTTTTAATCCATTTGGCTACCTAAAACCCCAAAAAAATATTAAAATATATTTACAATATTATTCTTAATCTGAGTTTTTACTTTTGGAGAAGGACATTCACTTCTCCAAGTTGGTTCAATTTTCAACATGACTTTAAGTGACGACATCACCTACAAAAACATCAACATAAAAAAATTTTATCTCAATTTTTAATAGTTTAGTTTCATTTTATTACTGATTTGTTTACTCTTGAAGCAACAACAGCTCTAACTATGAAAGTCAAATAAGAAATTAGATTGGAGAGTACAATCTTCATTCCCAGTCCATCAGCAGGACTTTTTAAGTTCATCCCTCGAAAGGAAAAGATGATGATAAGAACTTCCGCAGCACTTAAAGCGAAACAAAGTTCCTTCAGAGCTGCATTTGCCATTTTTACCATTTGACATCCAGCCCGATGGAGTTCTATGCTCTTTTGAATATTTTCTTCGCTGAATTTTCCATTTGTTTTTACAAACCATGGCGTTTCGATGGACAGCGAATGACCACTAGTAGATTCAGGCAGACCATTGGAGTAATGATTGAAGTAAAGTTTAATGGATACAATAATGATGATTACAAGTCCAATTGTGTGGCAAACGCTAAACATTGAGCCCACCATCCACACTGTGGTCATCACAACTGCAGCTACAGTTCGCCACTGAGGAAAAACTTAGTTAATGGTATAGTTATTACATTTACTAGATTGTAACAGTTGGTTATACAAATTGGAAATGGTTTTGTACGTTTTCAAATTGATTTACAGTAAAAACTTCTTAACGCGAAATAAACATTTTGTATCTTAAAAGTTGCATTTTGTATCTTAAAAGTTGCATTTTGTATCTTAAAAGTTACATTTTGTATCTTAAAAGTTGCGTTTTGTATCTTAAAAGTTACATTTTGTATCTTAAAAGTTGCATTTTTATCTTAAAATTTGCATTTTGTATCTTAAAAGTTACATTTTGTATCTTAAAAGTTGCATTTTGTATCTTAAAATTTGCATTTTGTATCTTAAAAGTTACATTTTGTATCTTGAAAGTAGCATTTTGTATCTTAAAAGTTACATTTTGTATCTTGAAAGTAGCATTTTGTCTCTTAAACGTTACATTTTGTATCTTTTTACACAAAAATCGGTTAACAAGAAGAAAAGTTTTGGTTCCAAGCGTTTCGCGTTAAAAGGTTTTTACTGTAATTCCCTGATATAACATTAGTAATAAGTTTAGTTACTTTTCTACACTGATATTCCGTTACTTCATTGTCTATGTTTTCAGTTGTGTTGCACAAAATGCCATCATCTGAGATTTCCAGTAGAATCGTTTGCAAGACTTTTTCATTGTTGAAATCAGTCAGCAGTTGCTCGACCATGTAGCTGACAAAGGTGACCAAAGCGATGAATGGAAACACCGCATAAATGATGGCTGCGATTCTGGTTTTCTTTTGAAATTGATAATTTTCCAGCCTTTTGAAGGCGGTTTGTATTTCAGCTACCATTTGTTCAATTGAATTTCTTTTGATAATTAAGATGGCCAGAGAAGTGACTGAAGCCAAAGACATGACAATCATCACAATGTAAAAGCAAAGCTCGACTTTATCCACTTGATTTTTAGTGAGAGATTGAATCAATCCGAAAACCCATGATGAAATAAACAGCAAGTATAAACCAGGTAGAAAACTCTGGATTATTCGTTTCCAAATGCTTAGTTTTCGTTGATTTAGCTTCTCGACGTCTGCTAAGTAAATCCCATAGAATTTTAATACACTGACAATTGGTTTAATTGTATAGAGAAAATCATTGCCTGGATCAAACGACTTCATTTTCACTCAGTTTTACACGCACTAAATGCTTCTTAGTTACTTTTATCAAATATTGATGACAATTTAATTTACTTTAGCAATGTTTAACGACATGTTGACATTGTTTATGGCTTTTAAAACATATTAAACAACAATATTTGTGTTGTGTCAACAATATTTGTTATTAATAACAAATTAAATGTATCATGATCATCATGTTAATGGTTAAATCGATTATTTATTGATTTGCTGTTACATTTTAGCAAGTTAATTTGATGGTAGAAGTTATACAAAGCAACTTTTAATTAACTGTAACGTTTTTTCTTGTAAGTGATGTGTTTTATGAGGAGAAATAAGGCAAACAAGTGAAAATGGGATCGAAATGCTCAGTTTTTAAACTGGAAATCCGCTTTAAAGTTGTTGATTTAGATACTTTTTAGTTAAACTCACCAGTAATTAATCCTTTTAGCATAGAAACAAAAAAAAACACATGTTTTGGCATATAAATTGTTTCTTTAATGATTAATTAACAAAACTTTCTTCTTATTCTTGTAAGCTTTCAAGTTTACAAAATGTAAAAGTTCAAAATTACAGCTTTGTCAATCGCATCATCAGAGGATAATGAATGTCTTCACAATAACCGGAATCTTTTGTTAGATTCTGAATAATTAGAGGTTAAATTTTAGTTGAATTCATACACTGTATATTATTACTGTAAATGGCAAAATTTTGATTTTAAAAGTGTTTCATCTGAATTTTTAATCTAAAAAGACCAAATAGAATCCAAGTTTTGCCTTTTGCATTAAATTACTTTTTCGTGAAGTTCCGTAATTAAATCGTCATAATTGTCCAATATTTCAGTTTTGCATAGTTTTTTAACAATCGAGTAGAAGTTTTGAAATGTTCCTTTCCTTGATGGTGCAATAATCAATGCAATGCCCTGTGGGAAACAAGATTTCGTTAGAATTAGTATAAATTATGCAAAATATACTTATTAAATGTACTTTGGGCTTCAGTAAACTATAAATTAGATCAGCCAGTGAAGCCACAGTATCTTCAAAAAATAAGCTATAAGAACCTTTGAAATTAAGTATTGAAAAAGTAGTTTAAAGTTTTTTTTATTAGTCTTACCAATCTGCACACAATACAACGTCAAATATTTCACGTAAATCATTGTTTTCATCAACATACGATGAACCCCAGCGAATTTTTCTAAAGATGAAATATTATTGTTTCTACACTCAATCATATACTGTAGATTCTAGACTAATGTAATAGCTGCAATGAAGTTCAATGTATCATTTTGTCCGAAAAATAATGAAGCTTATTGAGCTTGTCAAATTCTGATTAAATCGTGACGATGATTTAATGTTGATAATGGTGTTGTCAGTTATTTTCACAATAACTTTGTCAGTTCACTGAGTTACTTTGGTTGAAGTAACTTACTTGACAGTTTTCCTTGTTTACATCATTGACAATGCCATTTAACTCAGTTATTTTCATGGCAGCTATTAAGTTAGTGTAGATAAATTCAACAGTGAAATCATCAGATTAAGTTTATGTGGTTACGTAGTTTTACCTTGCTGTAATATTTTCTTTTCCAAATGTCACAGCATTTCGTTTAACTATCATTTCCAAATCTTTCAAATTTCCAAAACAGTTTATTTCAAAAGACATTTAATGATAAAAAAGTAGCAGAACTATTATACTTACTTTTTATTGACCTGTCATTACCATCACTAATAGTAACTTTGCTATCTGTACAATGACTCCAAACCTTCAATAAGTTACAAAATGTGTTAGTTAAAAGACAACTCATCCACTATAATAAACCATTACAGAAATTCCTGCTAGACAAGTCATTCCTCCACCCAATTCACAAACTGATTTGCCACTAAAAACAAACATCATCATGAAAACACTCATTAAAAAAGTTTGAAATGAGACTCACATAAACATATCTTTGTGTTTAAGACAGTAATATGTTAGAACTTCTTCTGCTGGCCAGATACCTATAACATTTTGTTTTTTTTAAAGTTTTTTAATGTATGTAATTACAACAGTTTATACCAACATTTCCAGTATTATTAAAGCCAGACAAGTGATCCAATGTTACAGTGTTAGAGCAATGCCTGCAATTGAATACAAATATATCTATGAATAATTTGTAACTCGTAATTTACTGAAATACCTTATAGTAACACGAAATGAGTCAAATGTTGTACTAGTATATTCAAACCATTCCCCGTCGTCTTCATCTTCAAATTGTGTCTCGAGAAGACATTTTGTAAGGATAAACAAACCAAATCCTTGAAAACGATGAATTGACTCTTCAGCTGAAGCATCAAATTTGCCAGTTTTTAATGCCTAATAATGAATGATGTTATTAACGTAATATAAATGAGCATGCCAGGAAGATTATACACCTTTTTCAGTAATTGCCAACGTTTACCAGCTATTGCAGCTCTTTTATTTTCCAATACTGCAATGTTATTTTCTGTCTCCATTGCACTGGAAACCTAGAAAAAGTATCATTGTAATACTGTAATAAGAATCCTTATTTACATTTCGATGTTTTACCTGTATTCTTGATAAGCTACATAGATCTATTTAGTTATTTTATCTTGTTGAGTACATTATAAAGTTGAAACCCAAAAGTGGAAAGTTAATTTTATAAATTTACTTACATTTTTTAATTCATTCTTTTTAATTTGAAAATTCAATAGAACACCGTAATAAGCGATGAAATGGCCGTGTTGCCAAAACCCTATTCTCGGTGGAATTCACGACTATTCTAATCGTTATAAATTCTAGATTTAAAATTAAAATAACATTTTGAAAATATAAAGAAAATAACTTAAAAAAACCTATAAAAGTGATTAAATCAATCTAACTTAATTTAACTAAATTAAAATAAAAGTAATGAAATTCCCTTTTTTTTTGTAGGTCTGTTTGGCAACACAGCTTTTTCACAAACAGCTGGCCGCGCCATTTTCGGTGTTGATAGAACAATTGTCAAATTGAAAAGCGTAAGCAATCACTTAAAATTAACTTTCAGCCATTGAATTGGATATAATGATTTGTTATTGAATAATGTTGGAAAAAACTCTTGAATTCAACAAACTCCCGAGGAGTTTCCCATCTCTAGTTGTAAATTGTAAGGTACCGTATACTAGTGTATGAAGTTTACAAGGTAAATTGTCAGGTACAGCATAAGATTTTCGTTATCGTTAATACCTTACCAGCGTTAGTTAATGTAAATCTCAGTATATCATTAGTGTATTCTTATTGCTGTGTTTTCATTTTGTGCTCTTAACTTTTATGAAGCATCCAATCCTTACGTCAATCTCATAAAAGTAACTTGTTTATTCTTGCTTTTCCTATAACACACAGGTAATTTATGTTAATGAGTCGTCAACGATAAAGGCTGATTTAACTGCGCTATTTGTCTGATGTGTTTGAATAAAGAACACCGCGTAAATTGACTAGATAATCGAATGCCATTCAATGCAAAATATTAAACTGTAAATATCAAATGAAAAGTTTCTACTAATAGTTTATTATCTAAATTGATTAGCATTATCTAATCTAATAAATTGTAATTGATATTAAATTAAATACTGGCGTCATTTATGATTGTAGAAACAATTTATTTTAAAATCACAAAAACTTGGTAATTGCTTTATTAGTTGTTTAGTTATTATAATACAATAAATTATAAACATTTCCAGCTATTTACACGCCCGATTTTGTCCATTGAAATTTAAAACAACATAATTTGTCCATCTTGTTTCTGTAAATCTTCTTCAGGGTCAATTGGTATTTTTGGTAACTTGACATTATACGTAGTTAAGAATACAAGACAGTTGTTAATGATGTACAACACAACAGGTCCAATGAGTAAATAGTATGAATATCCAAGTGTTGATGGTTCATCATAAGAAATAGTAGGTTCTTGTACCAGTATTGCTGCAACGTATTGGAAATTTTCAATGTATAATCCAACATATACCAGCAAACCAGTCATTGAAAATAAACCTAAAACCAGTTAAAAAATCAGTTAACATTACATTTTGAAAATAGGAAATTGTTTGAATGTTAAACTTACAAGCTAAATTATTCCAGAGATAAAGTCCAGGGATTCCAGTAATTAGTTCAATTGGCGTTGTAAAGCAATTGGT
Source organism: Helicorthomorpha holstii (assembly GCA_013389785.1). Lineage (NCBI taxonomy): Eukaryota > Metazoa > Arthropoda > Diplopoda > Polydesmida > Paradoxosomatidae > Helicorthomorpha > Helicorthomorpha holstii. The sequence goes on from JAAFCF010005931.1 coordinate 6,204,981, forward strand.
AATGGCAAACAGACTGGTAATTATCCCAAACACAATTCCAAGGGACAAGAAAACGATGACTGAAACCCACATCCCAAAATTCATGAACAATTCACCGAATATATCATGTTTTTCCTTCACTGTAAAATTTTAAAATTGCGTTTATTAATATTGAGTTTATAGTACTATAGATTGAAAAACTGGTGGTTATTGTGTGCAATTGCTTTCCATAGTTTATGCCATCAACTTAATCATCGGGTTTGATTTACAATCAATTTTATCGGGTATTTTTGACATCAATTGTGATAACTGATGATGTAATATACAGTAGTAAATATTTTTTAAAGTAAAGTGCTCCAATTTTTTAAAAATTGGAAATGACTTTTTCTCCTGTTTAGAAACAAAAACGAGACTAAATGTCATTGGAACTGATGAGAATTAGTCTTGTTTCTTTATTATAAGAAATAAATGAGACAAAACTCCATTGGAACTGATGAGAATTAGTTTCGGTTTTTTATTTTAAGAAAGGATTGAGACAAAACTCCATTGGAACTGATGAGAATTAGTTTCATTTCTTTATTTTAAGAAAGAAACGAGACAAAACGCCATTGGAACTGATGAGAATTAGTCTCGTTTTTTATTTTAATAAAGAAATGAGACAAAACGCCATTGGAACTGATGAGAATTAGTCTCATTTTTTTATTTTAAGAAAGAAATGAGACAAAACTCCATTGGGACTGATGAAATTAGTCTCTTTTAATCATTTAAATAATTTTTAAATTGCAAGAAAGAAATGATAAAATCTTTTTTTATTTATTGGTACATTTGTTTTCTATTTGATCATAAAAATGTTAGACAGATGACCATTTTCCCGTTTCTTTATCAACACTTTGAATGAGTATTTGGATTTAGTAAATCAGCCGGTTATTATAGATGATTGATGATTAAATCATTATGGAATGGATGACGAAATGTGTTTATCAGAGATATGAAACTACATTATTTTTAGATAACAACAAAGGTCTCAACTAAAAGTAACTGACGAAACCGGTAATAAAGAATTTAAAGAAAAAAGAAACAACTTTTATTGTTAAATTTTGGTTCCTCTTGAGGTTTTAGAGTGTAATTAAGTTTTACTTACACGAAAAAGGGCCAGTGTTAACCACATATCCAAAGTTCTTGTCCAAATTGCCTTTAAACAAACCCATATTGATGTGAAATAAGAGATAAGTTTTGTTTATACTATCGTAATAATCCTGATGAACCCAGTATTCAGTTCCAAGAGAACTTCCAACTAAGCCAATTGCAATTAGACACATAAACACAATTGCTATTAAAAATCCAATATTTTTCCCTGAAGCTCCCATTTTAACCAATTTAAATGCGATTGCCACCAATTGTTGTTCTTGGTTCTAGCTTTGATACACAATTGAAGGTAGTATCATTGAGTTGCATATTAAGATTAGCTTTTATTTAAACTGATTATCAGTAGACTTTCACCCTTTGAAGATAAATGGTGACAGTCACACATTATCTAAGTTAACAGCTTTTGTCCCAATACAAATTATTACAAGAGAAAAAGTAACCTAAAAGAGAAACATGAATTAATGAATCACAAAATTAAACTATGGAGATTTCATTGTAATAAACTAATAATTACAGTTGATTATTATGTGGTTTTGGTAGTTTAAGGTGTTGTCAAAAAAGAAACAAGACAAATCGTCATTCAAATTAACAGCATTTAGTCTCACTTCTTTTTTACTTAATGGCAAGAAAGAACCTGGGAAAATCGTCATTGAAACAAAGCAAATCATCGATAAATTTAGACAGTTAAAATCAAGAAAATGATAAAAAATGATCATTTGTTTGACTGTTAATAGTTTTTACTGACTTGATTTTCAAATGAAAAAAAATCAAGTCAAATATTTTAGTCGATTTTTATTAGTTTTTATCTAGTCAGGTAATAAGTTAATAGTTCTTGATAAAATATTTTGATAACATGGCATGTCATGGTGATTGTGTCATAATTTTATCAAATGACTCATAATAAAATAATTTGTAATATAAATATCAAGTGATTTCCGAAATTGGGACACTGGATTTTATAATTACAATAAAGAAACAGGAGAAATAGTCATTGAAAATTGTAAGATTTTGTTTCGTTATGAGAACTAATTTAGTCAATTTTCTTGTCTAAGAAGAAAAAAATGCCTAACTTGGGCTAAGTTTGATCAGTTCTGGCTGCAATTTTATCCTTTTATTAAAGTTTTTGCTTCCTAAGATCAAGTTCTTTCGTTTAATTTCAGTTTTAAAAACGTCTATAAAAGTTGTTACAAATATTTGCTGTTAAGTTTATGCTTTCCACTTAAAACTTACTTGGTAACCTCTGAGATATGGATCTTCAGTAAACATGAATTCATTAGAGATAATCAAACGCCAGAAAATAAATCAAACTACTCGAGATTTTTAGTAAAACTTTTTATCATTGATGAACTGATTCAAGTTTATTATAAAAAGCGTTAACTATTTAATGGGGATATCCTTCGTTGGTTGAAATTCTGTAAAATGATTCCTAAAGAAAAAGAAAAAATTTGTTAATGTTAAACTGTTTGAAAAGGTTGTGAATAGAAATGAATTACCAGTCGCAACAGAAACGTTTAAAGACTGTAAGAAAGGATGAACAGTTCTGTTTGTTGAAATATAAACAAACTTGTTACAAAATTTGATATATTCTTTAGAAATTCCACTTCCTTCACTGCCTAAAAAAGCAAGAAAAAGTACTTTTTAAAACTGTTACAAAGAAAGATTTCATAGGTGCAAAACAAGACTTCAAAGTTGGGCAAGTTACAGAAAAGCAAAACGAATTTCACATTTTGCCTTTAAAGAAAAGAGCAATTACTGCTCAGCTTGCTCAGACTCTTAGTCTCCTTAAAGTTCCCTTTAAGACATTATTCCTCAGTAGTTACCTATCAAAAGTAGTGTTTTTTTAGGCCACTCAACGTCCCTCGAGTCTACCAAATTTGATTTAATTTGCTCACTGTGATTGGCAGCATCTTGACTAGCGGTTCCAAACACTGACCATCCATTTAAAGTTCTATTCTGAAAATTATTACAGTTTCAGTTTAACATTTTAGGCGAAAACCAGTAGGAAAATAATGATGAACCTTTAAAAAATCGGTTACATCGTCAATTTCATAAACTGGGAACAACTCCATTGCACCAGAACTAGCTTTACTTACAACTGGAGTTAATGGACAACTAAAAAGTAAAAACAAGACGTTATTAAAGTTAATAATTGAGTTACTAATGAAAGTGTGAAACCTTGATGATGTCATTAGCAGTTTATCAACTCCAAAGTAGTATGAACTTCGAATAACAGCTCCAAGATTCATTGGATCTTGAATTTTGTCTAACAAAACCCATAACTCATGACTTTTATTATCTGTTGGTCTGAAATCAAACGTGTTAACACTGAAGCAGAAATGTTTAATGTCTAAAACTGATTTAAAATACTTTTCAGTGAGCTCAAGGGATCCAAAACCTAAATGTGAAACGTCCAAACAAGCTCCTTGATGTGGTCGACCTCCTCCAACCAAATTATCAAGGGTTAATTTGGGAAATCTGGAAACAGGAATACCAACTCCTTCTGCCTGAAACTCCAAATGGGCAAGTCTGTCATTTACTGCGTTTGATTTCTGTAAAATCAAGTGATAAAATGTCCGTCTTTTTGCATCCAGAGCCATTTGAATGGGACTGATTCCAAACAGAACTTCACCATTCACTTCAATCGGTTTTTCTTTTCTAAAACTGATATTTAGATTCATCAAATTCAGTTCGCTTTTATGTAATCAATTTAAAAGACTCAACCGTGGTTTTACAAGTTTTCCTTTCGATTTCTCCTTTCCAGCGATTTTTAACAAGTCAGGACTTATTAGCTGAGACTTTTTGTTGAGGTAAGTTAAACTTGCAGTGTGGAACTGCTGAATTTGTCTTATAAACAACCAACTGCGCTCTTTCATCATCTGAAACAACAAACATTTCACTTTCATATACAGTTGTAACTTCAAATTTAGCTCTTAAAATTCTCTTCCTAGTAAGGGAATTCGTTTTTTACAAGTGTCATATCTGTTTCAAGATAAAAAGTTGTTTATAAAACATCAAGGTTCGTTCCCAGTGAATGAGTTTTGCCATTTAAAACCATAAAATGTTGCTAATAAAACACTGTTACATTTGAATGTGAATGTGTTTTACTAGGTAACCCATTTTAAGTTTCATGTGCAAGTCGATATACTAATTTATTTTGACGAAACTTGATCCTCTATTTAGGGAACTTTAACCTTGGTAATAAGTACTGTAGGAGTGAACTTGTGATGTTTATAATCTTCGTCCTAGGATTTTTATCAGAATGATTATCTGGCATCAGACCACTACATTTAAGCATCAAATTCTGTTAAATAGTGAGATTATTATTAATAGTTATTTACCAGTTTTACGTTGAGAAAGCAGGGAAAAGTAAAATGGCCTTTAAACTGCCAATTAATCCTGAAATTCCAAGTAAACAGCAGCTGGGTGATGTTTCCACTACGATTATTCCTGATTTGCCTTCGGGTCCACTCGATGTTTACAGAAACAAGAGTTCTTTTAACTGGAAACAGATGAAATATGTGCTGGAAGGCAAAGAAATGTTGGACCTTGAGGTATTAGTTTGTAGGATCTAAAGATATATTATAGTTATCAAACATATAGTGTTGTAAATTTTCCAATTTTGAGTCGATATGATTTTTCTATTGCATTTGGTTTGCACGTTCTAAAAGATACTGAAGTTAGGTCGCCATTTAATCGGTTTTTCGTCTTATGCTGAAAATATTTTGTTTTTCAATGTTCCATTTTTTTTCCTCAGTGTTAAGAAAGAAACGAGACAAAACTCCATTTGAACTGATGAGAATTAGTCTCGTTTCTTTATTTACATTTTTTTTTTTTTTGGTTTTAAGAAAGAAATGAGACAAATTTTCATTGGAACTGATGAGATTTAGTCTCGTTTCAGTCCAGACCATTTCGTGTTAAACGGATTCCACTGTATTTTCAAATAACTTGAAATAGTTTTCTTTTATTTAATATTTTAAGAAATATTGAATGCATTTAATGATGTTTTTAATTAATGTTTCTACTTTTTAGCATAAATTTTGGATTCTTCTTCAAGAAGATCCGATCTTTCGTCCAATCAAAGGAGAAGCTGATTTAGATGAAATTCGGAGAATTACATTTCTGCGAACCAAACGACTGGTTGAATATCGACGTCATTTGACACCTGATAGCACAATGATGGACTATCGGACATTTTGTGTTTTACCTCGTTGTGTCGGGACTGTCGATTGGAGCTCTTACGTCAAAATGACCTTAAGCGAATTGGTACAATTGTTCTCTTTTACAAACCAGAACCACAAAGTTTATTGAATTTTTTCCAGGCATTTCGAAGCACTTTGGTGACGATGGGTTCTGAGAGACATTTTCCTATAATCAGACAACAGGAAGAAAATCCGGTTTGAAAATCTCAATGACTTTACATCGATTCATTTTGAATGATTAATTGTTTTTTTTTTATAGATAATTTCCAGTTTAGTGATCACTGAATTAAGCCATGGAAGCAATTTAAAAGGACTTCAAACGACGGCTACTTATGATCCAACTACTCAGGTAAGAACTTAGGGTCCTTGCATGAACCACAATGTCTATGGACGTTACAATAGCCAATTCATAGGAATATGTGATAAATTCTCCAAACATTGAATCTGCCAAATGTTGGGTTGGAAATTTAGGCAAACACGCGACTTGGGGTTTACTTTATGCTCAATTGTACACACCAGACCATAAATGTCATGGTTTGCATGTGTTTGTGGTTCCTTTGCGAAATATAAAGACCAATCAGCCGAATCCTGGAGTCATAATTGGAGACATGGGACCTAAAGTAGGACTTAATGGCATTGACAATGGGTAAAGGAACTAAACTTAAGGTTTGTAGTTCAATATGAGCCAATGGAATTAACTGAATTGTTTTTTAGGTTCATGTTGTTTCATAATTATCGAGTTCCTCACTATTGTTTACTAAACAAGAATGCAGATGTTACACTAGATGGAAAATACACTTCAAAAATACAGGTCAAAATGGAGATTAAGTTGTCACAGTTTGAGATTTTAGTTTACTAATTGAATTCTTTTTGTGATGTTGTACTGCAGAATGCGTCTAAAAGATTCAGTAGTTCCTTAGGAGCTTTGTCTGGTGGCAGAGTTGGAATTATAAGAATTTGTGCAGTGAACATGATGAAATGTCTTTCAATTGCTGTTAGATATTCAGCTGTTAGAAAGCAGTTTGGTGTTAAAGTTGATGAGGAATTGCCAGTGTTGGAGTATCAGTTGCAGGTAAAGTTCTTGTACTGATTGTTAATTAATAAACAGCTTTAATAAACTGATTGTTGATAGCAATTGAGACTGATTCCTCATATTGCCATAATGTATGCTTTGGACACATTCAGCAAACATCTTTTCCATCAATTCGTCTCATTTAATACTCAAATGTTTCTGGGACAAGTGGAAGACAAGGTCTAATAGTTTAACCGACTTTTATCCATTGATTAAACTTATTTTTAATTGTAAATGTAAATGTAGGAAGATACTTCAGCGGAATTGCATGCAATTGCATCTGCTGTTAAGCCATTGGGAAGTTGGTTAGCTAGAGATGCGATTCAAGATTGCAGGGAATCATGTGGAGGACATGGATACTTGAAAAGTATAAAACTTAAACTAAATTTTGTCTTTGCTGGTTTAATACTTGATATGTTTGTTAATCAGTCAGTGGTTTGGGTGATTTACGTGCTGATCATGATGCTAATATGACTTACGAAGGTGAATGCAACGTTTTACTTCAACAGACCAGCAACTATTTATTGCATCTTTTGAAAAACAAAAGAGCAGGTAAAATAATACAAGTCAAAGTGACAATTGAAACTTTGGACTTCAACGCTCACAGTTCTTGCTGCAAAGTTCTTCAAGAGTTTCAATTAAGTTTATTGCTTGTAGGAATGCAAATCAATTCGCCATGTGGAACTTTGGAGTTTTTCAATGACTTTTCTTCAATCTTGAAAACGACTTTGATGGTTTTTAATCCAGAAGATGTGCGTCCTGTCCAAGGTAGAACCACATAAAGATGAGTCTTGTTACTTACCAAAAAGACAAATCGTTGTTGCAACCTTTGCCATTTTTTTTTGGAGGTTTTGTTGTAAAGTTGACTAAATGTTTGTTATTTATTGTAGTGAGTTTAAATGCATACAAATGGCTGGTGTGTTACTTGGCTCAGGAAGGTGAGCAAAAGTATGAAGACCAACTTCGATCTGGCAAAGACTTATTCACTGCTAAAAATAACAGCCAAGGGTTTGTTTTAAAAACTTTGTCTTTAGCGTTTGGCGAGGTAAGTTAAATCTGTAACAAATCATTTGTATTAATAATAAAGTTGTTTTAGTATGTAGTTTTACTTCGATTTTATGAATTGAGTCATCATCCTTCGTTGCCAGTAGAGATTTCGACTGTGCTAAGAAGACTTTGCTCTCTTTATGGATTGTACAGTTTAGAGAAACATTTAGCTACTTTATATGCTGGTATTTACTTTATTATTTGAGTAAATTTGAATTGAAAATAACGTTTTGATGTCTTGTAACTTGTACAAACAGGTGGCTATGTTTCTGGACCAAATGTGACGATGTTTATTCGCCAAGCAATACTGAGTTTGTGTGAAGAGTTGAAAGACGATGCTGTGTCTTTGGTTGATGTGTTTGCTCCTCCAGATTTAATTTTAAATTCACCTTTAGGAGTTTCTGATGGACAAGTACTTATCTCACATTAACTATACACAGTAGTTAATTTAATGGGTTTTTTTAATGGTTATGAATAGGTTTACAAGCATTTGTATAATGCTTTGGTTCATCGTCCTGGGGCGTTTGAGCAACCAACTTGGTGGAAAGAGTTGGAGAATTTCCCAGCAAAAATTCCTGAGGAAATTGCATCGAAATTATAAGTCATCACTAAAGTTTCAGAGTTAAATAAGTATTAATTAAATTGTTAAATTAATTTTGAAGGTATAATGAGTGATTGTCCAAATTGAAACACTTTTGACGGTGACAGTAAGAAAAGTCAGACTTTTATTAGGGTTTAAGTTTCTTTCTTGACACAAAAATTCACCATTTAGTAATTTGATTGCTCAATGGCCATTTGTTTCGTTTTTTTCTGACCATGAAGGGAATAAGTGCAATAAAAAAGACTAATTTATGTCTTTCAGTTCCCAATTTGCTTTGATAAAACAAAGATAAAGCATTTTGTGATTTTCAGTAAATATTTTGTGGTTTTCAGTAAATTTTTTCAGTAAATATTTTGTGATTTTCAGTAAATTTTGAGATTTTTAGTGAATTTTGAGATTTTCAGTGAATTTTGAGATTTTCAGTGAATTTTGAGATTTTCAGTAAATTTTGAGATTTTCAGGTAAATGTTTGCTAAAAATAACAAACTTTTGCTAAAATTTTAAGTTTTATCTGCGACTTACGGTAAATTACAGTTTTAATAAACACAATGATTTGAGTCAATTCCAGTCAAGTTTTATAAATTCACATGAAATTTTGAAAATGTCAGTGAAATTTTTGTTGAATTGTAATTAAGTTTTGTGAATACAGTATCATTCAATCATTTTTAAATCTCAGTAAATATTAGGTGAATTAGAGTGAATGTTTTGTAAATCTTTAGTGAGTTTTAGTTAATTTCAATCAGTTATTTTGATGAAATTAAATCTTACAATTTCTGTTGTATTTTGGTCATCGTTAGTTAATGAAATTACTGTGATATGCAACGGTTAAATTGTAGTTAAATGACATTATAGTTTGGTAATATGTAAATTATGTACAAGGTTAACCCTCCCCCAGTTTAAAGGACAAAATTTGTGTCATTAAGTTCAGTCTTCTTCTGAGTTCAACAAGATAAGATGGTCTAATAAAAGAAACGAAGAAACCATTTTACAACAGTTTTTCCATTGATTTTGGACACAGAACCGGTAAGTCTAGTGTTACAATTTAGATGATCACCCATTTCAATGTCAAGGTTGGGACAATTGAGTTTTATTGTCGTTACTAATTGTTTTTGTAAATTATTAAAATCAATGTATTGTTGATTTGCAATTTTCATGCCACTTATTTGTGATTATTGAAATTAGTATGATAATTAACTTAGGAAAGCAATAATCAATTAAAACTAAAACATTATTTATTGTAGGTAGTGTAAGTTTTAGTTGTAGTTGTGAACTTTGAAAGTCAATAACTTGTTTTCATGGTGGAAAAATGTGTGTAATTGAATGGCAAATTAATTACCGGTAGTTTTTTTTTTTTTTTTTTTTTGAGTTTTGAGAGCCAAAATGATGCAAGACTTTTCCTGAATTTTATTAATTAGTAAAAGCTCATAAAGACTGATGCAATTATACTTTGTTTACAATGTACAATGAGGTTTTACACTATTGCAAATTTTCTGAAATTGTGGATATAACTTTTTTCAGTGTAATTAGTCAGTTGCCTTTAGCAAATTAGATTTTGGTTTCAGCTTTTTCATTTCTCAATAGAAAAACTGGCTTTGCTTTCTCATCATTGGTTGTCTTGACTAGTGTAGTCCAGTTTCATTTCGTCATTTTCCATTACGTCAATCAAAATAAGCTTATTAA
>JAAFCF010005931.1:6229449-6244071 GCA_013389785.1 Helicorthomorpha holstii
TCGTTTCCAAAATGAAAATGAGACAAAATAATATGCATTCAAATGGCGAATTTTCCCGTTTCTTAATTCTCAATAAAAAAGTCAAGAATAATTTCTCTTCCGTTTCAAAATGCTCATGTCAAGAAAAGAAAAAAATAATAAAATAACGATACTAAATAACATCAGTTACAATGGAGTTTTGTCTTGTTTCTTTCTTAAAATAAACAAACGAGACTAAATATCATCAGTTTCAATGGAGTTTTGTCTCATTTCTTTCTTAAAATAAAGAAACGAGACTAAATATCATCAGTTTCAATAGCTTGTTTTCCCGTTTCTTATACGTTTATACCCAATAAAGAAAAGCAATTAAAGTTTTAATCTTTTAAGTTTTCACAATGATTATTCTAGTTTATTTCTTTTTTTAAAAAACAAAACTAGAGAAAAAAAAGTCCTTCAACCTAAAAATTCCCTCTGTAAATTTGAAATTACAGAACTTAATTAAAAATAAGATTTTTTTTTTTTGCTCATATTTGTGAAAACGTTGAGAACCCTCGGTCTAATCTAACCTAACAAATATGTTGACCTTTTGAACTGTGTAATATTTAAATTAATCTTATAATTTGTCCGAAAGTAATTTAACCATACGCAATTTGACTAATCAGAACCACCAGGCAACTGTAAGTGTCTATTTCTATGTATTGAATTAATTAAGGCAACTAAAATGTTAAGTTTTTCACATTTAAACAGAGAGAAACTACTATTTTAGTTAATTTAGAGATGGAAATTTAAAAAAAAAAGTTATTTTGAATGAATTTTGTGAGTTAGTTAATGAGAGTCAGAGACCCGGATGGAAAACCTTATTTAGTTTATGGAAAAACCATAAAAATTATAAACGTTAAAGGAAATGTCGTCAACGATTAAAATACGGAAAGAATGTCATTAAAACAATTGTGTTTATTGAAAGTTAAACAAAAGTAAGCTTATGTTTTGACTTTTATCACAAACATTAATTTTAAGAAGAAATTAATTTTAGTTTTGAGTAAATAAAAGATGTATTAAAGGAGCTAACGAGGTTTACCCAATGTAAACAAAGCCCAAATATCTACTGATAATAGAAATAAACTAAGTCACAACTGATAAAACTTAAACTCTTTAACTGAGTAAACATAAACTCTTTTTCAAAGTTTCTCTCTCGTCACACTTTTCATACCTTTAATCAATTTCAATAAACAACTTTTTTGAAGTAGATTGAGTTATTAACATGAAATTAGCAGATGTTTAATTGTCGATTTGATAATTTCCAACTTGTAAGTACTTTTTGCCAACAATTCTGCATTTAAAACAATTTTTTGCCAATTTAGTTTGTATTTTAAGCAAATTTTGCCATTTTCTTGTACATTTAAAGCACTTTAGCTGCATTTCTTTTAGTTTTAAGCACTTTATTTTAAATTTAAAAAACTTTTTCTTACATTCAATATTTCTTTAAATTTCAAAATAAAATACCAAGTTTTAGATATCAGTTTGATACATTTTTACAGTTTTTGAGTTCATAATTGTTCAGTAATCTGATTTTTATTATGTAAATTCAGGAGTTCATTTTGATAATTGATTTGAAATAACTTAGATGAAAACATTGAGATTTGCTTTGTGACTAAACTGCGTAAAATGTGCATATTAAAAAAAGTTTTGAGATTTCGATATGAAGTAAAATGATGTTAGTATTCTTGGCATGTTTGAAAAGAGATAAGTTAACCTATCACGAAATAACAGATTCATTGTGTGTGTTTTTGTGCGCGTGTGTGGATATTTCAATTTTTTAATCTCAAATTTCAAAGGTTGAACAGCGGCTGTTGAAACGACATAACTTTGTTTTTTAATGATTGCAAATGTCAACAAGACTTTTAAAAAAAAAGTAGAAACAAAATCCGCCACTCAATCACTTTCATTTAAGTTTATTCAGGGTGATTTTATAAATTCAGACAACTTAGTTATTCACTAAAGCAACAAATAAAACAGAAAAACTCAATATTAAAATATATTTGGTTTTTAATAACTCAATTTTGTTAGATTTTTAAAAGTAATTAATGTAACTTTAATTCTGAAAATTGATAGATTAATTATTAAGTGTTTGTTTATCTTCTTAACAGTTAAATTGTTGATTTTTATCTGAAATTGCTCATTGCGGCGTTGAAATTGTGTTCATTACTTCAGATAAGAAAACAAAAGCAATTTTATTATAGAAAGTTAAGAGAATAAATGTGATCATGCAAGTCCGATCGAAGTTATTGCTTATCTGCCAAAGGTGTGTGTGTTTTACTATAATGATGTACTGAATGTAAGTTAACAAGGTAAAGAAGTTTAAAGATAAAATAACAAAAAAAAAAGATGTTAGCACTACACAAACGACTAAAATAGATTTTCAAGTTTCAAAATCACATTTTACAAGTTTTTTTGCCCAAATTCATGAGAGTTGTGATGCTCGCACAATCTTATTGCTTTTGTAAAAATCTGAAAATGATCATTCAAGTATCCGTCAATATCAAAAAGTATCTGAACAATCATCTGATTATAAAATTATGTAGCAAAAATAAACTTAGGTGTCTCCTTTGAACGAATTGTCCAGTGAATCAGTTGCCAGCTTTTGGTTCTCTCATCAACGTTCAAACATATTTAAAACTAAAATAAAAAAGCAAAATAGTTTGTTGTAAATAATCATAATGTTATTACTTTATATTAATATATAAATTATGTGATACAAAGTAATCAGTGACCGTTTTTGTTTAAAAACAGTCCTTTCCATAAATGAGACATTTGAAACCAAACGTAAAGTTCGTACAAATTAATTTTAAATAAAGTCCAACTTTTAGCAAAAGTTATTAATAGTTTCTTATGAATGGAGTTGCATTCCAGAAGCCTTTCTTGCCAAATAGCACGAACACAACACCGAGACATGTTGATAAATGAGCTGGCACTTGGTGGAGATTTGAGAGAAAATTCAATGGTTCTCAATAAATCCATTGTTTTGAACAGAAATAGCATTTCCCTTGGAACCAGATTCAAAATGTCGGAAATTAGCTGCAAGTGAACGCTTACGAAAGCTTTGATTTCATGATCCTTTAAAAAACAAGGATGTTTAGAAAATGAAAAGCCAAATAATAATAAAGATAATTACCTCATTGTCAGTGACGTTTTGCTTGTCAATTCCTTTGGCAACGGATCTCCAAGTTCTGGCAGTCAACATACTGGCTAAAAGTTGTTGTAAATATTCTTCTTTAACTCCAAACTGATTGGCAACTGTTTTGATTCCTTTAATATCAGCATTCAAAAGTGCCAACCACATATTTGCATAACGAATTCGAAAAGTATCCGTTAAAGTCTGAAATCATAAAAGCAATTAATTACCAGCTTAAAGATGTTTCTTTCTTGTTGTGTGTTTACAGTGTAAAGTCCATGATCAAGTAGAACAATTTTGAGACTTCCAGAACTGTTATCCACCAAAATGTTACCAGGATGAGGATCACAATGGACGTATCCATGGACGAATATCATCTCACTGTATAACTTGCCTAAATTTCGTGTAACCTATTTCAAAATATAGTAGTTGAGATGCTTAGTTATTTCATTTGAATGATGTACCTCAGTCACGGGAATGTTGTGTTCCTCCATATACTTTTTGTTGTTAACTTGACCACCTTCACAAAACTCCATCACTAGAACTCGAGATGTGCTCAGATCCCAATCAATATATGGAACCTAAATCAATTTAAAATAACAGAAATTATGCTCAATAAGTCAACAATTTGATTAAATGTGCAACATGTTTGTTTGCAGAAGTTAAATTGGTTCTGTGAGGATCTGATAAACTGAATTGGTGTTCTGAAAACCTAAATTGTCGCTTTAAGAACCTAAATTTGAATAAAACCAGCCAAACTGTTTCTGTCAAAACCAAGTTTGGTTCACAATAACACAATACGGATCTTTCTTGCACACTTTGCAATGGTTAAAGAACTTGATTTTAAGAATTTATATACTTTAAACCATGAATAATGGCGAAACATCCTTCTTAGTCGTTCAGCATTTTTTCCTTCATGAATAAAATCCAATTCAAGGGGGAGATTCTTCTTAGTTTCCTCAGCTAACCACATCAGTTGAAACTCAGGAAAAGCCCAAGCAGCAATATTCACAAGCACCTACTTGAGTTAAAATAAAGCAAAATAGTCATTCACATAACAAAAAACCTTCACAACTCATTTCACACCTCCATCGTCTTTAGATCAACAAAAGATCGCGCTTTAACAAAACGATGTTGAACTTTAACAGCAACTTGTCTTCCATCTTTAGTTGTTGCTTTGTAAACTTGAGCTAAAGATGCAGCACCAATTGGTTCTTGGTCGAAATTGGCGAATATTTCAGTTGGCTAAAATAAACATCATAAACTACAGTTAGAAATGAGGTTTTATAACAAGTCGTAACCAAAGTCTATATTTGGATATCTTGATTTAAGTTTTAATCAAACGTTAGTAGTTTTTACTCAATTTTGTTGACTCACTTCTTTCTTCAAATCTTCTCTTATAACGTGATAAACATCTTGTAAGGACGATTCAGGTCCTCGATTATGTAAAACTTTTAAAGTGGTCACATACTCTTCTGGAAGTAAATAATCCAGAGCTCCCAAGTGCTGACCAACTTTGATAAAAGCACCACCGTTTGCACAACACAAATCCAGCAGTCGATTAGCAGAACGTCGATGCACCTTTTTAATCAAAATAATAAAGGCATTGCTACATTATGACTTTTAATTATTACTAATTATAAATACCATCGACTTCATCTCTTTGTATGTCACTGTGTTTTTGTTCAAACCAAACAGGGAAACTTTATAATCGACCATAATCTTTGCTGCCTAAGCAAAGTTCATCGTTAGAATGATAAAATCTTTTAAGATTGGATGAGATAATTACGGTTATGGAAGTTCGACCAAACCGGACAATTCCAAAGGTTCCAATGTCCCATTCATTGAACTGAAGAGCTGCAACCGTTCCAAAAGTGGCTCCCAATGCCAATCCATAACGTACAACTCTTTGGAGTTTCATGCTGTTAGTTTTACTACCGTCTTTAAGATGAGTGTCGTTTCTATACAAAAATCAAATGTAATATTATAAGTCAAGGTGGCCATGAACTTTGATGCTTACTGTATAATATAATCGGCTCCATTGTATAAAGTCCAATCTTAGCTTAAGAATTCCTATGTTAACATGTTAAATAGCAAGCGGTTTTAGAGATTGGAACTCTTTTTCTCAGAAGGCGGAAAGAAACGGGAAAAATCGTCATTGCAACTGATGCGATTTAGTCTCGTTTCTTTTAGTGGCAATATAATGTAGGAAATCACCTGGTATTTTCAGCAATTATGAAATGAAACGGAAAGCCATGCAAATGTTATTGATGGAAAAGCAATTTTTAACTTCTTCTCAAAGCAAAATAAAAGATTTCAACTCAATAATTTCATTGAATTTATGACTTGCGTTAAAATAGTTTAGCTTTGTAAAGCCACTCACAAGTTTGCATCATTAATAAGCAAAATATTATTTGACCTTGTTAATTCATGATGAAATTTCTTCATGAGCTGAAGCTGAAAATGTTAATAAAGTTAGTTAAGTTATCAAAGAAATGCTGTAAAACTTACTCATAGTTTCATTTGCTGGGTAATTATCATTCTTTGGCAGTAAATGTCCTATTCATTATGAATTTTTACTGATTTATTTGCAGCAATATGATGCAGTAGACTGCTTGAAGTTTAGTTTGGCAAGAAGAGGCATAAACAACTACTGAAATAAACAAAAATCTAATAAGTCAAATCATTCACCTTGGACGTAAGAAACAGCTAAGTTGGTTTTACGTCATAATTAGAATGTGAAGTGATATTCTATAGCCGCTATGTTATAGCGGATTATTTTCATAACTGCTCCCCCATTCAACTCAATGGAAAATGTGAGCGTTTGTGTGGAGCGCAACAAGAGCGAGCTACAATAGCTAGTAAATGCTTGTGCTAGTTTCAAATACAGTATTCTGACGTTATTGTTGATGAGAAATTGAATTCTGTAATTTGTTGTTTTTAACTCCAATTAAGCGGATAATTAACAAAAATCAAAACCAGTAAAGTAAGTACATGCGTTTATTATACGTTTTGATACATGACATTTAGTTTGAAAGAAAATGTTGAATGTTTCAATAGTGTAACTAACAGTATTGTATAATGACAGTATGGTCGTTTATCTTTTTTCTGTGCAGGAACGTCATCTGAACCTTAGAGAGCACTAAAGACAAAACAACCAATTTGTAATAATCATGAAGGTGCAAGTGAGAAATGTATTGAGACAACTCAAGAAAAATAATCAGACTGATAAAGAAAAAGTAGCAGTCCTGTGTTGTATGGAGAATCGGAGTAAGTTTTTGATAATTAACAGCATAGATTACAACTAATTTGAACTGATTTTGTAGGTCCATTGAGTGACTAAATCGTTTGGATATTTACAAAGCTTGACTTTTGGCATCTGCGTGTTAAGAAACACTGTCATCTGCTATGTAAATGACTGTGTTTTTTTGTCATAGAGCTCTTTTGTCAGCCAAATAACATCATTTCTAACTTATGAGACAACATCTACTCCTCAGGTATAGTAGACTTTGTTGCAAGTGTTTACTTGTGTCTTCATTTATTCTTGTTTTAATTAGAAAGAATTTCATGGTAATTCTTGAATGAAAGAATGATCCATCGCCAGTTGAAAGATGTAAGAAAACATAATCTTATGAAATGAAACAGTCTTATGCAATGAGCTTAGGTTAAGAAGTTAGTTATTGCTTTATTTATGCTTTGTACAATGAACTTTACAGCTGCATGGCATTTGTTGTGAACATCAACATCTGAATCAACTTGGAAGTTTGGCTATGAAGATCCTGGTTTTACTCGCAGTTGGTGTTTGTGTGTGAATTAAGGATAAAAGTTTGAAAGAAGATGATGATGGAACTAATTCTGAAACGACTTAAAAATGGTAGGAACTGTAATATAATAAGATATTAATATACCGGTAATAATAAGAATTTAATAATATTAAGGCGATCATAATAAAAATTTTAATTTATAACATAAATGAAACTTGTCCTGAATTTATTATTTTTTGGTTAAGTTAATAAGTTTTTATCCAGATACTTGAATTATTAATCTTAGTGATTCAAATCATCACTTTAATACAATTTTTAAAAATAAGCATAATCATTAAGCATAAAATATATGGTTCTTTTTAATTGATTTAATGATAGAAATAGTTATCTTTAAGGTATTTAAAATAGCTAACTTTAAAGTGATATAATTGGATAATTATATTAAAAGTTATTTAAGTAAATGTAGCGTTCGCGAGACAGAGTTTGTGAAACTCTAATACAAGAAAATGTCTTAAGAAAATAGTTCTATTGAAAACGGCTACACAAAAATAATTTCTTAAAAGTGTTAATGCAGAAAACATTTTACGACAATATGTCTACTGAAGAAAAACGTCTTTCAAAGTCTAGAAACGTGAAAATGTCTTTTAAAGTCTGAAACGTGAGAACGTCTTTTAAAGTCTGAAACGTGAGAACGTCTTTCAAAGTCTGAATCTGTGAAAACGTCTTTCAAAGTTTTTGGCTTAAAAAATCAGTCTAGCCCTAACTAATACCTATAATTATTACTCAAATTCACGATATAACTTTTTTCTTTTTATTTAAAAAAAAACAGCCACTTTTTACTGTATATTAACCTAACTTAATCTAACCTAACCTAACATCATTAATTGTAAAAACGTCTTTGTTGTGATCGATTAGAAAGCTTTAAATGCATCAAGACCTAAATTTCAAAACGTCTCGAGGCGTTTTTTCTACAGCTGTAATCTAGGAGGTAAAGATACACGAAAGTGACCTATATCGCGTCATGGTTTTCTAGGTCATGTTACTGGTTCATCTTCCTGAGGTCATATTGTTGGCGTCATATACTCCGGATACCATTCCTTGCGTAGCTGCTTGTCCATTCACTTGAATGTTAAGTGATAAGCATTTGTATAAAGCGCTATTATTATATCTCGCAATTATTTTTTTGCGTAACTGATCACCCATTCATTTTTTTAATTCCCACAGTGGCCACTACATGGCGGTAAAGTTGTTTTTTTATTTTTTAGGTTCTGCATCTCATTCTCTCTTTGATCTCTTGCGTGGTTGGGCATTACGTGAACTTAATCATAGTGAATGATTTTATGGATACTACGTGCGTGTTCTGTTGTGCTACCGTAAAAGTGTGTTTTTATCCCGTCAAAGTTGTTGTATGCGTCGGCCGAGGAGGTGACGACGATGACCGTGAATGCCAACTGCGCAATGGTTTAATACTTTGGTTTTTTTTAGGGTAAGTTTGCAATTTTTTATTTTAAGCTTACTAGTGTTTTTGTTTGAAAAAAAAGTTTTTTCTACCGTGAAACAACGAAAATCGGTTTACACTTAATAATACTGCGGTCCCGATAATTTCCCATGTATTTGCATACATATAATTCATTTTATCACACACAAATATCGCTTAACATGTAACGTTTTCGCTTAAAAAAACGAAATTTTTTCCTAAATACACAAATGACTGGTGTGTCGTGTAAAAGAAAGTTAAATGGACTTTGAAATACTGGTACCGACATTTTTGGACTTCGGTGTGTTTTCAAATCTACAGTTTAAATAATTGTGTGTTCAATTCAGTGAATTTAGTTTGTGATATTTTATTTTGTATGAATTTGTATGTACAAAATGTATAATTTGACATGTAAATAGTTTATCTAATTTGATGTACTGTTAGAAATGTCAGTTTAGTGAGAATATATTTGAATGTTTCGTTTAAGACAAAAACCTTTGAACTCAAGTAATTTGAATGTCAACCATTTCGTGTAAATAGATTTTCATTTATTACTTTGGGTTAGTTTTTTTTATGATTTTATAGTGATTGATTGTAAATAAAATGGCAACTAGTGGAAAGCATTTATAAAGAATGTAGTTTTTAAAATTTTTAATTAGAATGCAAACCTGTTTCGAAATTAGCCTAATTAGGAATTCGAAATTTGAATTCAAAAGTTCAAGATTCAAAATTTTTTTTTTTATAAACTCAAAGATCAAATTCAAATCAAAATGTCCTTAAAGTAAATATCAATTAAATTTAAAAAATTTGGTCAATTTTTTTAATGAAAATTGAATATTAATTTTTAAAGTAGAGTTTATTACTATCGCTACATATTAGATAATATCTGACGTCACGAGTTTTTGTTGTAATTCTTTTATTTAGGACTTTTCTAAGGTCGCTTTACTTGTTTACGATGTCAACTTTTTTAATTTTATTTTGAGGCATTTCCACTCTCAACTCAACTTGTTTATTTTACGCTTTTTTACCTAAATTTTCAGACACTGAATAAACAAGTGCAGTGATGGGTAAACGTTTTATAAAGGGGGCTAAAGCAAAGAAATAAATGGACAATATAATTTATTAAAAAAAGATACATTTTACAAAATTGTGGTGTTTAATGTGCTATTAACGAATAAAAGATAATGAAGTAGAAAATTATGAATGAAACTGTGAATGCATTTCTAAAAGTTTCTCATAATTTGGGTCGAAGTGGAAGGCACTTATTGTTAGAAGAGAAGTAAAGAGCGGGCCATAGTTTGCTCATCACTGAACTAGCATATTTACACATATTACTTTGACTTAATTGATGATTCCACTATTGAAATTGAAAGACATTGTATATATTTTAAGATTTAAAATGTCATCATATTGAGGTTTATAACAGCTAATTTTAGCACTACAGTCTATGAGAACAAAGTTTGTATTGAAGTCAATGAAACATTTTGTAATGAAGTCTATGGGAAATATTTTTTAGTGAAGTCTATGGGAAATATTTTTTAGTGAAGTCTATGGGAAATATTTTTTAATGAAGTCTATGGGAAATATTTTTCAATGAAGTCTTATAGGACACTTATTCAAACGTTTAAAGACATTCTAAAACCCGAATGGAATAAAATTAACAACCGTTGTCACAAAGATGATATTCAACATTAAATCACGTGAGCTTAAATTATAAATACGAAGTTGTGATTTTCAGTTGGGGGAAAAAGTAAATGGAACAATGTTTGAATATGTTCGAAATGGAAGATAGATTTGGGGAAAAAAGTTTGATGGACTTTTGATGTTGTTTGATTTGATGACGTCATATGTTGGTGTTGTTACGTCATAAGTTGAGTTATTGCGTCATAAGTTGAGTTATTGCTCCTTCAATAAACTTTATTTAAACTCGAAAAATTTATTTATGTCATCTTCTAAATTGGTAGATAATGATTAGCATAAACTTTTATCCAGTTCACAGCTTTAAAATTCAATTTTTATAAACTTTTTTTTTCCTTTTCTTAAAGTTATTTGCCAGAAAAAGCGTTTTAAAAAGTGACCATTTAATTAAAAAAATTTGCTACAATTTATTTACTGATTTAATGAATTGACAAGTGAAAGTAAAATGATCATGTGATGAATTAGTGAAACTAGAAAGCTGATAGTTGGTCTGCTCTGTATCAAATTCATCCAACTGATGGTCCAATGGTTGTCCAATTGGTTTCAGTTCATTTTGAGCGGCGCAACTGTTGTCACTGACCTCATCACTTGCATCATTCTCAGTTTTGTGTCTAATTAATGTCCTTTTGGATGGCAATGGATAGCCAGTGTCTTTTAAGCTTTCATAACCGCGTTTACCAAGTGAAACAAAATATATAATTGAAAAATATTTCTACTTTTAGGGAACATTTGCTGTAAAAGTAAACAGAAGAAGCGGAAGTGGAGGAGGAAAGAGAGACAGTAGGACAATCGTGGACATCATTGAAGACTACAAAGCCAAAAGTTGATGGACACACATGGGACACAAATGGAGGAGGGTAACATTGTGTTAACCTAGTAATGTACAGTAGAAATGGCCTATTTCGTTTTGTAGTTTCCATTCGGTCTTTGCTATTTGTTTTTTTTCGGTTGTTGTTTGTTTTTGTTTTCGGGTATTTAGATTGAAGACCAGTGTTGAAGACCAAAGAAGACAGTGCGCGAGTTAAACCACATTTAGATTTAATATTAAAAAACAAAGAGTGGATATTACAGAAATTTTAAATATGATTTTCCAATTGAAAAGAAAGATTATAGATATAATACTATTTGCAAGGGGTAAAAAAATCCATTGGCCAATGGTGGGAGATCATATAGGATGACCTCTCTATTAGATGTGTTTTAAAATTTAGGTTTATAAGGTTTTAAATAAGGTTTTAAGGTGTTAAGGTGTTAGTTTAGTAAGTTTTATAAGGTTATACAAATTGGGGGTTAAGGTTAAAAGGTTACAAGGTATATGGTTAAAGGGTTACAAGGTTTAATGGCTATTTAGCCAGTGTTATTATAGTTTTTAGATAGTTTAGTTTACCAATTTATAATTTAGTTTAATATTCAATTGGAAAATCGTATTTAAATATTTTTGTCGTATTCCTAGTTTTAGTCTTTTTTTTAATTAAGTTTTTGTTTTAATTTAATTATAATTTGCTGTGTGTGTGGTGAAGATGAAGAGGAAGTGACTGATGGCTGTTCCATGGATCCAGGAGGCTGAGGAACCATTTTCAAGATTAATTTAATTTAAATTAGTCTTAATTTTTTTTTGTTTTTCCCCAAATCATCCGATGGATGGAAATGATCGGGGATAATTAAAAAACCTAAGAGGTTTCACTAAAAAAGTTGGGGGGAGAAACAGGCGATTGCTTGGAAACTCCATAACTCCCCACACTCTAATTAATAATAATTAAGTGTTTTAATTTTTGTTGAAATAGGCCATTAAGTGTTGTTGTAGGTAAATGCAGCTTTGTAAATTTACATTTAAATTTTATTTAATCTGGATTTTGTATTTTTTTAAAAAAAGCTGTATTTACTTGTAAAATGTTATGTATTTTGATGTTTTCAGCTTTGAAGAAGAATAAGATAGCTAGGAAGTGTTTATGTTCGCGTTGTTTTTAAGAAAAAGTCGCGTTGTCTCTCTTCCTCCTCCTGAAGACGACCAAGACATCAACTTCCGGTTTTTATTGTTCTAATTTTAATTAATTTTGAATTTGTTTATTAATTTTTGTTTTTAATTTCAGATGGAGCAGACTGATGGACAAAATGCAGACAAAGCCGGATGAAACGGACCAAAGTCGGTTAAACGAATCAATGGTTTGGTATTATTTAGTTTTATGAAATTCATAACTAATTTGTTGTTTTTTTTTTTTTTTTTGTGAGATTTGGACGAATTGATGGTCTAATGACAAAAGATGGACGAATTGATGGTCTGATGATTGAAGATGGACAAATGGATGGTCTGATGAAAGAAGATGGACGAATGGATGGTCTGATGACGAAAGATGGTAGAATTGATGACGAAAGATGGTCGAATTGATGACGAAAGATGGTCGAATTGATGACGAAAGATGGACGAATAGCTTGGTTGGACGAATATCTTGGACTGATGACGGCCATTCTGGTAGAAGATGGATGACGTAATAATAATAATAGTAATGCGCGCGCTGAATTAGTTAATTAGCTTTCGTATGCCGGCATACATTGCGTTTCATAGCTTAGGAGTGTTTAAATTTGTTATGTATGTTTTTTTAGCATAGTTCCAATAGAAAAATCATTGGGAAGTCGAGGCAGAATTAATTTAATTTTCTAAAATTTCCAGATGTAGATCCACTTGAGCGGAAGTAGCGGTGGCAATAGCGGATGTCCTGGTCCTGGATTTTTTTCTTAATACTAAAACACTAACCTCCTCCCAGCAGTGGATCCACCTGCTCGTTGGTTGGGAGGGCACTCATCCACCCACTCTTATCACCTCCTAAATTAATGAGTGAAGGGTGGGTGGGTGAGACCGAGAGGTCCACAACTTTTATATTCATTTTAAGTTTAATTTAATTTTTTTTAATTTAGATTTTTAGGTTTTAAATTTAATTAAAACTAAGATCAGCAGAGAAAAAGCAGAGGTTGATTAATGATCAGCAGTGGTATGGTGGACGAATGATCAGCAGAGGTATGTTAGATAAATAGTTTGCAATACCATAGTCGTTACGTTTGATTCGATGTTACGTCACAAGATACTGTATTTTTGAATTTTGTGTAGGACGCGTATTGCATAATGGCGGACGTTCGAAATGTTGTTCTCTCCAGTTCAGACATTTGAAATTCTTCAATAGTTCAATATGGAATGTTTTTCTTATGAAATTCTCATCAAGATGAATAGAATATCATGTGGAGAATTTGATGATGGATGTCTGATTTTCAAATGTGATTATTCAAATAAGTTATTTGAGTACCAGTACAGATACGTAAAACGTCATGGGCGTCGAGGTTATGTCATTGAAATAATGGCTGCAACGTTAGTAGGCTGTGATGGTGAGTCAATAACTTTATTTCTTAATATTATTGAATTTAATTAAACATATATTTATATAACGTATATAGATTATGGCTTGGCTGATTGGTTTTACAAACAGAAGTAATGGTTTAATTGAATCGATCGTTGGATTATGGATTCACCTGTAAGTGATTAAAGCGAGTGTGTCATTGTGCGGTAAGACAAATTTCTTTTATTTCTTTCCATTAGTGATCAAATTGTGAGGTAAAAATTTATGAGAAAGCATTATTGATTGGATAATTAAAAACGGATTTGCGTTTTGTTTACTATTGCTAGGTCACGTGAATTGCTATTTGTTTGTTTTTTCTATTGGAATTTTGGGAATGATTTTCAAATACAAATGCCTTCAGACAGAATGACCATGAGATTAAGAGCTCACATTTAGTATTTTTTGGCCATAAAGAAACCGGAATAAATACCAAAACACATAATGCATAGATGTATCATTTTTCATATTGGCAAGAATAAAGAAACTGGAATTACACACAATACTTACTGTACTGGAACTATGGTTATTTGTCTCGTTTCTTTATTAGAAACAATTGTCATGAAGAAACGAGAATAAATCGTATTGCACACAATGATTAGTTGTCTAGTGATAACTTGTGTAATTGGTACAGTATTTGCATTTTGATTTTTATTGAACTCAATTTGAATTTTAGAATACTGTTGGTGGAATGATTTCAATTGTTTGTTTAATAACCTGCTACAAATAATGTAATTTTGCACGTGAGATTTTTTTCA
This sequence comes from Helicorthomorpha holstii, assembly GCA_013389785.1. NCBI lineage: Eukaryota > Metazoa > Arthropoda > Diplopoda > Polydesmida > Paradoxosomatidae > Helicorthomorpha > Helicorthomorpha holstii. The sequence continues at coordinate 6,243,678 of JAAFCF010005931.1, forward strand.
ACGTGATATATGAAATTATAAGACATTGATAGAATTTTAACTGCAATCTTCAGGTGCATTTAAAACTATATTTTAAAAAGAGAAGTTGGTGCAATCAATTTAAATGTTGATATTTATTTCAATTGCAAATATATGAATTTGACTGTGTTTTCATAGGCCCATTTATTACTTCTGATTTAATTGATGATTCCACAAACTGAACTGGTTGGTAAATGTTTATAACAGATTTAAAGTCATCTAATAAAAATATTGTTTTAACCCTTCATCAGGCGCATCAAACATTTTTCATGTTCGGATGTGTTGCATCAGATTGTTATCTTTTTAAAACATTAATAAAAAATTAATTGTAAAATTTTGTGTGACAAAATTTGATTTAAACTAATATTTCATGTAT
>JAAFCF010005931.1:6267858-6289855 GCA_013389785.1 Helicorthomorpha holstii
ACTTTTTCTGAATTGCTTTCTGAATATATTTCAAGTATTTTTGGATGGTTTTTCATATATTATTTTATAGAAAATAATTCAAAAAGTGTAGTGAATTGTGATTGGGCAACACTGTGTGTAATTAAAAATTATTTTAATTTCAAAGAAATGATTTTCTTGTTTCTGTGTTTGATCTTGCGTGCCACATTAAATTTAACCACTGAATCTATCATTTTCTTATTCAAATGCATTATTTGTCGTTGAATTTTCAAATGAAGCAAGAATTTGTTGGTGTATTGTTAAATTTATTTTATTTTATGACATTTTTCATTGCTGGTGTATTGTTAAATTTTTCATTTTTCATTTTTCATTTGCATCAGTGAGTTGAATAAAACACTAAAATTACAATATTAGTTGATATTCATTGGTTTGATTACTGTTATTATACCGGAAATGTTTTTTGAAATCTTTAAGTTTCGATTTTTATAATTTTGGTTGAATTTTCATTGAATTTAATTAAAATTTATCACTGAATAAAAAATTATTTTATTAAATCTTGTTCTGTTGTTAAGCAATGATTTCTTAATTTAATTTTATTTAATTTCCAATCAGCGAGTCAATAATTACTTAGTTGAATTTTTTATATCAATTATAATTTTGGTATTTTTATTATATTTATTAAAATGAAAAAGTCATTACCACAGCAAGTTTTTAACAAGAAATCATAAAACTTTAAACTTTTCAAGATTTTGTTATTTTATGACTAATTCAATTAACTATTAAACCAACATCAACTATAGAACTTTATTTAAAATAAGGTTTTCACTTTTTCAGATCTTAAAAAACAAATTAAACGTCTTAAACTTCTAAAAACTTCTTAAAACGTCAAAACGTCTTTAATTAGTATGATTTGATTGTCTTTATTCAAAAGATTTTATGAATTGTTGTTTGATTTCATGTTAATGTAATTATATGTCTTGGTTCAATGTTCTGATGACTTAAGTGAGTTTGCAATATATTTTTATGTGGTTTTCATTAATTTTATTTGATAGTTTTTACTTTTACAATTTAAATTTTCAATCATTATCTAATTTGATTTATCAATTTTTTAATTTGAAACTCAATTGCAACATTTACTTTTCATTCAAGAGTTTGTTTTTGTATATTCTGTAACAATGAATAAGTATTTAAGGATTAATTATTTTTTAGTAATTTGAACTAGTTTTTATATTGACTAATTGAAGAAGCAGCAACAACTTAAACACATTTTATCAAAATGTTTTTATTGAAGTTAATTTTAATTACAATGAAATTGTTTGTGGTTGTAATCTGTCTTACATTTTATTTCATTATCTCATAATTTACTCAAAATGTTTAAACTTATCTAATAATCTTCCTAATTAATTAATAGTTGGCTTTTTTAATTTTTTTTGTATAAAAGTTTTATATATTAAGTTTTATATAAAAAACAGAAAATTACATTTTAGTTAAAACATTAATAAAAGTTGATTTGAAATATTTATTTCTTACAAAATTCATGAATTGTTTTCCCAAAAAACTACAAGCATGTGTGCAAGACTTTTCATCCTATCCTCGTAATTACTTTTGGGTGTTCATTTTTAATCTATTGAGATTCAGAAATAATACAATATAATGAAAATTAGGTTATTGTTTAACTTTAATATACTTAATTGAATTCACAGTGGTGAAATATAGAGATATTCATGAGTTTATAGATTAGACTAAAGAACATAATTCATTAAAATTTTAATCACTTTAAATGGTTTTATTTGTTATTTTACTGAAGTAATTAGTAATTTATAATTCAGAAAAATAATGTATGACACTATGATTTTTAAGTTATTCAATTAGTTCATTTTCATTATAGTTCAGCATTTTGATGTAATGCAATTGTTATTTTTACTATTTAATTAAGTTTTAGTTTCTAATTTATGTTTTGCTTTGAAATATTTTGATTTTTAATCACATTTGGATTTTTATTCATATTTTTAATTTTTAATCACATTTTTGTTTTTTAATCATATCTTTCATTTTTAATCATATTTTGATATTAAATAATCATAGTTTTGATTTTTAATCATATTTTTGATTTTTAATCATATTTTGATTTTTAATCACATTTTTGATTTTTAATCACATTTTTGATTTTTAATCATATTTTTGATTTTTAACCTTATTTTTGATTTTTAACCATATTTTGATTTTAATAACATTTTTGACTTTTAATCACATTTTTAATCATATTTTTGATTTTTAATCATATTTTTGATTATTAATCATATTTTGATTTTTAATCACATTTTTGATTTTTAATCATATTTTTTATTTTTAATCATAGTTTTGATTGTTAATCATATTTTTGATTTTTAATCATAGTTTTGATTGTTAATCATAGTTTTGATTGTTAATCATAGTTTTGATTGTTAATCATATTTCATTAATTCATATCAATGGCAGAATTTTCTTTATATTTGAACTTCTAAAAACTGGTCCTTTTTGAATTGGTTTGAACAACAAATGGTATTAATTTAGCATTTTAAAATTTTAATTGATGTGTTTAATGATTGTTTTTACTGTTTTGTTTAATTTTACAATATATCAAGCACTTATTTTGCGTAATTGAATTAGATGTTTGATTTGATTTTTTTTAATGATTTATAATACTACAAAATGTCTAATTAAAATTATAATAAAACTAGTATTTAATAATAATTAAGAAATTTAATTTTTATGTTTTTACAACAGAATTAGAAGCAGAATTTTTGTTTTTATTGAAGTTTGAGATTTATTAAATCTGTCAATTGCATCTTTTGTTAATGAATAATTATTTACTGTTTATTATTCTACTTATTTTATATCAAAAACTAAGAAAATTGAATGGCATTAAGTTTGACTGATGATTTAGTTGTGTAAGATGTTTGTTTTTAATTGTAGTTCATTGTCTTTATTAATTACACAACTAGGGAAATGAAAGATCTTAAGTTAATTATTTTTTGAATCAGTTTTCTCGAATTTATGATTTACTTTTGGACCATTAGTTATTTCATATTTTTTCTATAAAAAAATATCATTGATCAAAGTTTTATGTTTATAAAATATTGCAAGAAATTAAAGGATTGAAATTTATGGATGTATATTAAAATGTAAATTAGCATTAAATTTCCTTTTAATTTCAATGGCAATTGCTTCCTTTCAACTCTGCAAATTTAAATTTCTTATAAATTTTTAAAAAACATTTCTTCATTATGGTTTCCAGTAACTTTTTTAAATGATTGAATCAATTATTTTTTGCTGCTAATTAATTTATGTTAATCTTGTTTATGTTAAACATATTTTTTAAATCTTATATTTAGTTATAAATTCACCAAAAATTTCATATTTTGATGAAATATTTCTCTTGATTTCTTCTCTAATATAAAATTTTCTATAAAAATGAATGAAAGTTTATAAGCCATTTGCTTTTTAATTTTGTTAATTGTCATTAACGATAATATTTCAATTAAGTTTTTTCTGTTGTTTATTTCTTATTTGGTGATCAATAACGTTTGATTAATATTAATTCATTTCTTAAATTTTTTGATATTACAAACAAATTAATTAATTGAAACCGATTATTTTAATTATAAAGTGGAATTCAATCAACTAAATATAAAATTTGAATTCGTTTTCTGTTTCATTTAATCTTTTAATTTTTTTTCTTGTCTAAAATATTTTTAAAGATAATTTGAATATTTAATTTTTCTCATTTAAAAAATCATTCATATTTATTTTGGATTCTGTTGATCTTTTAAGTAAAAATTAGTTTTTGTTAATTAATATTAAAATAATTCCATTTGTTGCGGTGACAATATTGTATTCATGAATTAGTTTTTGGTTTTTGTTTTAAAATATTTATTTGTAATTATTTTTCTTATGTTTTATTAATGCCTACTTTATATTGTATTTAATTTAGGAAATCAGTTTAATGGGAATCAATAGGCAATTGTGGATTAAGAAATGTACAAAAATGTTTTTAAGAGCAACAAAAGTGCATCCAAAATTCACATAAAAATTACTACAATAAAAGTAACAAGTAAATCATTCTTCATTAATTATATTATTAAATTTTTTCATCTAATTAAATTGATTTTGCTATGTTTTAAACAAGTGCCAAATAAACGCAGACCTGTCAGACATATGACTACACAGCTATTTGGTGAGAAAAAACCAGGTCAGCGACATCTGCTGTAACGCCAATACAAATTCCTTAAACATCAGACAATTCATTGTGGTGGATAAAGGAATGTATAAAGATCTTCATAAAAGCACAAGCAGTTAAAATATCACATAATTATTACAACATAATTGGCAAGTAAGTAGTTTATTATTAATTACTATAATAATTTTATTCTTGATTTCATTAAATTGACTTTGTTGTGTTTGAAACAGGTAGAAAAGAAAACGCAGACGTGTCAGACATAGTACTACAAAGTTATTCAGTGTTAGAACACTGGGTCAGCTAAGTCAGCTGTAACGCCAATACAAATTCAGTAAATGTCAGAGAATTCAGTGTGGTGTATAAACAAATGTAGAAGAATGTTCTAAAATGCACAATCCGTTTAAAAATTACATGGTAATTATTAAGACATGTGTTTGTAAGTAAATCATTTAGTATTAATTACTGTAATTGTTTTTAATCTAATTAAATTGACTTTGTTGTGTTTGAAATGGGTAGAAAAGAAAATGCAGACCTGTCAGACATAGTACTACAAAGATATTCAGTGTTAGAACATCAGGTCAGAAAAGACAGCTTTAACGCCAATACAAATTCAGTAAACGTCAGACTATTCCTTGTGGTGTATAAACAAATGTAGAAGAATGTTCTAAAAAGCACATGCAGTTTAAAAATTACATGATAAATATTGAGACCAGTGTTTTTAAATAAATCATTTAGTATTAATTACTGTAATTGTTTTTAATCTAACTAAAATGATTTTGTTGAGCTTAAAACAGGTAGAAAATAAAAAATAAAGCGCAAACCTGACTGACACAGTAAGACAAAGTTATTCAGTGTTAGAACACCTGGTCAGGGTATCCGGCGTCTATGACGCGAACAACATGACCCAGGTAAAGATGACATCTCTAGAAAAACCATCTTAAGGACATTTTTACGTTTAGGTCTTGGTGCATTTCAAGACGTTTTAACAATGTCTAAATGTTTTTAGATCAATTGCAGTTACAAACAGCATTTCATTGAAATTGCTAGAATGATGTATCTCTACTATTAAATTACTTGTTGTTTATAATTATTGTTAATAAAATGATGTAGCAGTGGTATTTTAACTTAATGACATACGTTTAAAAATAATAATAAATTTGCCATATAACCAGATATTTGTGAGGAAAACTGGCTACCAGCCATTTAATAAGATAAGAATTTGTGTTCTTGTAATTGTTTATTTGTATTACGAGGCAAAAGTCTGTGCAGAGACTCACGGAAAATGGTCCTGTGTCACCAAAAATGCGTCAATTGGCATGTATTTTATATTTAAATGTTCAGGAGACGTCAATCTATCTAATGCTGTTAACCAAACTGTATTTTTGTGCGTAATTTAAGTCTTATAATAAAATGGACCTTACTTTTTGAATAACCCTTGTATATGTATTATGCTGCATTGACTAAAATGTTTAAAATGTTTAGGTAGAGAATAATAATGTAGGTTAGTGAGATTAACCATGTGTATTGCCAAGGGCCCTTAAGGCATACCCCTTTTATTTAGTTTGGTGACCCCCGTTGGGGTCCGCCAGAAAAGTTATAGAGGCACTAGGAAAAAGTCAGTCAGTCTATCTTTTGTATCCACACCTGCTTGTGTCCCTTTCATATTGGGGAGACATGAGCTAGTGGATTTTAAAAGTAGATTAAGGTTTAATTTAATTGTGATATTCTGTGTCAGTATTCCGGAGTTATTAATATTGTGATATTAAGAATTAGTCAACAAATAAGTTGTGATCAAAGTAGTTGTGAAGTGTCTTGGAGTTGAGTAGGAAAATATGTTATATCTTTGGAACTGTGATCTTTACTTGTCTGGGAGTTGTGCCATACATATATTGTTAGTTGGGATTGTAATAACTACAATAAACTGTTACAAACATATACTTGTTTCTGGTGTAAGTTTCTTATACTGTGCATTGATTGATGCTTAAGGATTTGAAGTTGTTGCAATAAGATAAAATCATCTACAGGGTAAGCCATACTGTATTCATTTATTGTAAGACCTTTCTGGTTTATAAAGTAAAATAGGCCTAATCACGTGCGAGGCCCAATATTATTAATGCTTATTACTGTGCTGATTACTTACATATATTTAATAAGTATGATTAATATCTATTGAGCCCAGGGCTATCATCAACTAGTATAAACTTATTAATGATTGTTATTAATTACAAACTTGCTGAGACACCATTTTAATAAAAAGAACCTGCGAAAAGACGACTTGTGTTAACCCTAACCACGTAGTGCCCAAAGACATCTGACAATCAGGTCATTGACTTAGTGCGCTACTAAGGTTTAACAAATGCCCCAGAGGCTCATGCACAGAAGTAAGGTGGTTGATCTATTTTAACTCTTAGTGATGTCACCAGATGTCCTTAACAGTGTTCCATTAACTATAAATAACTTTGAACAGTAGTGCAATTTAGCCTTCACCTATGGGGGTCCAAAATACCCTCTTACAAAGTGGCGCCCAATTCCGATTTTGGTGTTCTCGGATTTTTTTGTTGTGTTTTCTTGATTTTTTTTTGATTTGTTTTGATTTGTTTTCTTGTTTTTTTGTTTGTTTTCTCTGACACTTTATTTTTGATTTTGTTTTTTGATTTTGTCTCCTCTTGCCTTTTGATTTTTTGTTTTTTTGCTTTTGCTTTTTGTTCTGTTTTTTGGTTTTTTTCATTTGATTTGCTTTTTGCTTTTTCATTTTTGTTTCATTTTTGTTTCATTTTTTGTTTTTCTTGTCTTTATCATTTTGATTTGTCTTTTTTGTTTTTGATCTTGTTGTTTTGGTTTTGTCTTTTTGATCTTGCCTTTGTCTTGATTTTGATTGTTGTTGTTTTGTTTGTGTGTGTGTTGTGCTTCATTTATCATGGCTCACCAACAACCGTCCTCTAGGGTCCGCACGCGCTTGGCGGATCCCGCGACGGCTCTGGCGTTGTTTTTGGGGTTACCTCCGTCTGGATGGGGAAGGGGTGCTTCGGGGTCCAGTTGTTCAGACGGATCCAACCCCAACTCAGAACTGACTATAAACAATGGTATCGCGAATGCGGAGAATAATGTTCTTCCTGTCTGGGATGAGGATTGTTTGCCAACCAAGGTCAGGTCTGAAACATCAGCTGGATCCGGAGGGCCTACGGTTGGATCAACAATTGCCTGGGCTGATTGCCTACCTGCAACAACATTTTGATCCGCAACAGAACAGACAACCTCAACCAGACTATGACGACCAGTACTACAGATAACCTCATCAGATTTGTGGTTTTCACAAAATGCCCAGGAGGTTCAACAAGTTTAATGAACACCCAAGATTAGCAGTCTCACTGATGAGAGACTATAAAAACCATAATGACATCAGTGACTTCGATGCTTTGGAAACTTTCTCGGGTGCACTAAAAGGAGAAGCCGCGTTCTGGTGGAAGGATCACCGGCATCAATTCTCTTCGTTTGAGGGTGCGCTGTGGGGCTAGAAACGGCTTTTAGCCCAAAGCGCTCATTGCTGCAGATTTTTGGTGAATTCTACATGCTGTGCCAGTTGAACAGGAATCGCACAGTATTGGAAGCGTACTCCTTGTTTTTACCCCTACAACAACAATTAAAAAGATATACTATGGACCAGATGTCCATTGCCATTTTTATTGGGTTGTGTCGTCCAGTAATATCAGCATGGCTGGCGGAACTCCAAGATGTTGATCTAGGACATAAAAGAAAGGGCTATAGAGATAGAATACACAATGTTCTATGCAACCAGTTATGACGCTAAGGCTGGTAGCGTGCCATTTATGCCCCAGAGGGTGGGTCCTGCATTTCAGGCAACATCCCAGAAGGTGGCACTCGCAATACAAGCGTTGCCACGGAGATTACCACCCAGTTTCTAACCGACAACTCCACAACATCGGCCACCCCAAGGACACCAACTGTAAGACAAACACCACCTGCAAACATGGTTAATTGGTCAGCACCTACGCAAGCAAGACACGCCATACCAAACAACAAGCTTGCGGTACCCCGATCCATGGCACCCAATAACAATGGTGCCCAGCAACAGCAAGCTCCAGTACAAAAACCTCCAGTTGTAGAACACTATGCGCCAGAGCCTTACACCACTGAAAACTATGCCCCAGAACAATATGCACCAGAACCTGAGCCACAGTATCAACTGGTTACTGGGTCCCAAGATGAGAACTCCTGATTGGGTTCTACTGACAATCAACTGGTTACTGGGTCCCAGGATGAGAACTCTCTATTGGGTTCTACTAACAAAGTTTTAACTGAAGAAATGCAGAATACCAGTAACATTTTAAAGCCAACAGAAAAGGGTCATGTAATTGTTTCACTTAACAATCATCTGGCTGCTGGATCTCAGGAGGAAAACATCTCCATGGGTTCTACCAACAAAGCTTTTACTGACCAAATGCAAAATTTAAAAGACCCTGTGGAGTCCAGTCAAGAAGACCAAGTAACTGTTGCACTTACAGTCCAAAACCAACACCTCAATGTCATCAAGAGTAATTCTGAGTGCTACATTGTAAAAGATGGTTTGGGTGCAGTAGACTCTGAAAAAGAAAACAACAGACGACAGCTACACCCCAAAAGGTCACATTGAAAAAGAAGATACTGAACCCCACAATGGTAAAGAATGACTGTTCAGATGGAAATGAGAACAATGCAGAAGATCTTGATTATCATTGGAGCACTGGCTATGGGTCATGGACTTTAGGTTAATTATTGAAAAGGGTAGGATCCATTCCTAAAACTGATGATGATAATGGGACACAAGACAACACTGCAGTGGTAGCCACGACTGCAGATGCTGATAACTGCTGGTCCCCTATGGATAAAACTCATCAAATCAATATATTGGTTTACAACAGTGCAGATAACCCAATTTTGAACAAGGATGAGAACTGTAATGAAGTGGCACCCAGTCATCAATTTTTGGTGGGTAGCAGTAAAAGTAATACCATGTTTTCATTTGCTGAAATTAGTGAGAGAGATACCCAAGTGCAAGAAGTGACAAACATGACCAGAAACACCAAAGCAAATACAAAACAAATAGAACATGTGGAGACTAATGGTAATGACTCACCAAAGATCTCTTCCAACAACTTGGGGCAACAAACTATTGAAAGTAAAGGGTCAGCCATTCGTGGACCCCACATCCCAAGGACTGTGCAGAAATGGAACCCAGGCATAGGAGGGGTACCCAAGGAGGAAGTACCCGGTTGCATCCCATTATGCGAGGTGGGCAGATTTCCAGCACATAGCACCAGAGCGAGTATGCTCCCCACACCGATGGGGCCCTCGCACAACAAAGATGATCACACATTGTTGCCTATCCCTACTCCAATGATGTCCCCAGCCAACCGTGCTTCAAAAGACATAATTCCCCATGCAGGAAGATAATAAACATTTTTGCTCAAATTGCAAAACAGTGGGGATCTCACTTAGAGATTGCCTCAAAGAAAGCTGTGGAAGGCTAAGAAATGCGCTTAGTACCATAGAAATCAGCAGTCAAAACAGGGCATCTTCAATGGGAAAGGGTCCCAATGATGTGATAGAAAAACACAACAACACCCAGATGCTAGCAGCAGTCCCTGGCAAGAAATATGCTGAGCCCCAGGAGAGGGATGGCACTAGCTACTTAGAAGATGAACACTATTTCTCGAATAATGATGAACAGTATGAATCTACATGGGAAGATAAGTACAAAGTTTATGATTGTTACAATGAACAACCAGTCCTGGCGGCCTCCGCTATACAGATGACACCACCAAGACTGTTGCCAGGATCCAACAAAATGAGGACTCCACAGCCTTGCTTGATGCCACAGACACCAATGATACAACATCCAGCTCCTGCTGGCACAATTGCCAGAACTGCACCTAATGCAACAAGAGCAGTGATACCCAGCAATAGGTCAGCGGTATCCAGTAACAGATTCATGGCATCCAGCACCAGGAGCAGCCAGAGGTCTCACATACCACCAGACAACAGATACACCGGTGACAACTGTCACAATGTGGGGTACACATTCAGATATTGCCCCAATGCAGAGTGTAGCCAGCTGAAAAAACAGCAGAAACAAACAGGGTTACAGGCTGCTCTTCAGGATGCATTGATGGCAGTACAGCAACACGTCCCAGCAGAAGTGCCCCCCATAGAAAAGAACTATACCCCAGAACCCAAACAACAGTATCAGGAGGTATATGGGTCTCAAGAGTTAGAAAGTGCAGAAGGAATCAAGCCAGGAGTGAATAGTGACTCTTATTGTTATGGCTCTAAAGATGAACTGTATGATTCTTGTGCTTTAACAAATGCTACTTCAGCCAACCCAGAGATGGGGTCCAAGCCAGAGACGGGCGAGACACCTACCCCTGGGAATGTTGAAAAGTGACGATGCACTCCTTTGGTACTATGTAATATATTAAGTACCAACTGCACAGCATTATTGGACAGCAGAGCAACTTGCTGCCAAGGGTCGCAGATGTTATACAGCGCATGTTATACAATAGCAAGATCGCCATGGGACCCATAGAGGCAGAATTCGTCATGGCTAATGGGGAGCTGATCCATGGTCCCCGGGTTTTGGCTTACATCTTTGTGGAAGTTGGAGGCCAAAATTTTACAACTAAATTGATGCTATTTCCGAAGCTATACTTCAGATTACTGCTAGGATGGAACTTCTTGACAGAGGCTGGTATCCACTTTGACACATTAAACCAGCTGTATCCGTTCTACATCTCTTTGCCGATAATAACGGTGGCTACCACGGTCCTAGAGTCAGTGCCCATCACTGCTGAATTGGCACTCAGAGAAGATGAGGGCCAGGGACTTAAGCCTGAAGAGCAACATACCTTGAGTAAGCTACTGGTACAAAATCAGGATGTATTTGAAATGCCCATGAAGCCCACAGAAGCAGGGGTACATCATATCAAGATTACAAGAGAGTTCTGGGTTTCAACGGTGTTAGCAGCAAAGGGCATTGATGTTAAGTCATTCAAAGCAGGCGATGCCCAGACCCCAAGTATTGTTCAGGATCAAGAAACTGACGAGAGCGCAAGCCAAACCGATGATGGTGTAGTTGCCGATCAAGTACTGGTAGCTGTGAGATTACAGAGATATTCTCCACCATAGTTTGACGATTTGGGACCCCAAAGTATCCCCAGGTATCTAAGTCAATTTTTGTACCAACAACACCAGATATGATGTCTATTGTGGCCTCCCATCGTTGTGTTTTGGGACCCGGAAGAAAAAATGGTGCCCAATGCGGTGGCTATCATTTCTGAAGGGGTGCTGCAACAAGTGGTACTTACAGGCAATGCCTACGATCTGACCCCAGGAAACTTCAAAAAGATCATGGAGACAGGCGAGGAATACTCAACGTTGGATGTTGCGACATACATGTGTTTGGCTGAGCTGTGCTTCTATGACCCCAATAAGGAAAAAGTCCAGTTCATCTTTACTATAATCACAGAGATGTGTCAAGTTATGGGAAAAGAACGCTCACTTACTGCACTCTACAACCCACAAGTCAATCCTGTGAAGAGACTTCACAGAGATTTGAAGATTTGGATTGCCATCTATGCGGGATCCAAACATCCAGCCTATGAGATGAATCGGTCCCCAGCCCCCATCTACAAGGTTGGTGACCTGTTCTTCCATCAGTCTCACAAGCTTTCTGACAAAGATCGGGGTGTAACAGCCAAGTCCCTCCCGAAACGAGATGGCTTATTCAAGATTGTGATGTGGCCTTCCCATAAATCAGCTGTTTTGGGGTTACCCTCTGCCACCACTAGTTTTGGGACATACCACTTCAGTTTACGAGTTGGGGACCGGTCGCAGCTGTTCCACATGCCAATTTGGTCCCCCACAGTGACAAACCCAGTACTTCATCACAAACCAAAACAACTTCCAGCTAAACTGCAAGACATGGCTGTGTTTTGGGCATCAAAATGGGATGATGGGTCACCATTTTAGGGGGAGCATCGGCCACAGCCATCATGGCAATAATGTAACAGTATAGCAGGTGAACAATCCAACACTACATCCCACATCCACAATTCTACACATGATACCCACCACATGAAAATTTTCCATATCAATTTCTCTTCATTTTTTGCAGTGACAATGTTCATTACACTATTACCTGTGTGCCATTCACGCATTTGAAGAAGAAGAGGTCTCTAAAAATGGGTCACGAGGCCCACACAATGACAACAGTGACGTCATCCCATCACCCAACAAAGGTCACCACAAGAGGTCACAGAGAGGCGAAATAATTCTAAAAACCAATGAATAATAGGCAACAGATACAGTGTCTACGATTGCCCCCATTGTTGTGTTCTGGGACCCGGAGGGAGGAATGGTGCCCAATGCTGTGGCTGTCACCACTGACAGAGTGATGCGACACATGGGACGTACCATTAACACTTATGATCTGACCCCCTGGAAACTTCAAAGAGATTCTGGACACCGGTGGGGAGTACTCAACACTGGATGATGCGGTGTCCAAGTGCTTGGCTGAACTGTGTTTCTACGACCCCAGCACCAAGAAAGCCCAGCCATTAAGTAGACCCACGTTCTCCAGTTCCACTGAAATCCCTCAACCCAGCACATCACGGTAATACCAAGAAACGATGATTTTTTGAACAGTGGCGTTTGTAGCCCAGTCTCCTCTTACTTGTTGTCCAACACCATATAGTGTGGCCTGGAGGGAGTTGTGAGGAGAACTGGCTACCAGCGATTTAATAAGATAAGAATTTGTGTTCTTGTAATTGTTTATTCGTATTATATGTATTATGCTGCATTGACTAAAATGTTTAAAATGTTTAGGTAGAGAATAATAATGTAGGTTAGTGAGATACTAACAATGTGTATTGCCGAGGGCCCTTAAGCCATACCCCTTTTATTTAGTTTGGTGACCCCCGTTGGGGTCCGCCAGAAAAGTTATAAATAGAGGCACTAGGAAAAAAAAGTCAATCAGTCTATCTTTTGTATCCACACCTGCTTGTGTCCCTTTCATATTGGGGAGACATGAGCTAGTGGATTTTAAAAGTAGATTAAGATTTAATTTAATTGTGATATTCGGTGTCAGTATTCCGGAGTTAATAATATTGTGATAATAAGAATTAGTCAACAAATAAGTTGTGATCAAAGTAGTTGTGAAGTGCCTTGGAGTTGAGTAGGAAATTATATTATATCTTTGGAACTGTGATCTTTACTTGTCTGGGAGTTGTGCCATACATATATTGTTAGTTGCGATTGTAATAACTGCAATAAACTGTGTTACAAACATATACTTGTTTCTGGTGTAAGTTTCTTATACTGTGCATTGATTGATGCTTAAGGATTTGAAGTTGCTGCAATAAGATAAAATCATCTACAGGGTAAGCCATACTGTATTCATTTATTGTAAGACCTTTCTGGTTTATAAATTAACCAGGGCATATCCGATAAAGCCCTACTATTTAATAGTTATGCAAAACATTCTTTTAGGGAGCTTCCTTATAAACAATATGGTTTGTAACATATTCAAATATGTAATTGTTTAAACAAATTTTTGGTTATTTTGGGTTAAAATGACTGTTACAACAATTTAGTTGTATAAACCCCGTTCACTTAACATTATGACTTGAAATTAGTAGAAACTTCGCTTCCCAGGCTAATTTCAAGTCATAAGGTGGTAGCTTATTACAACATCTTCTACGATTGGGCATGACGTATAGGGAAGGTGGAGTTTGTGACAGAATTTCCAAATTATATATAGTAGTAAGAAATAGGCCTAACCACGTGCAAGGCCCGATATTACTAATGCCCATCAACCAGTGCTGATTACTTACATATATTTAATAAGTATGATTAATATCTATTGAGCCCAGGGCTATCATCAACTAAAATAAACTTATTAATGATTGCTATTAATTACAAACTTGCTGAGACACCATTTTAATAAAAAGAACCTGCGAAAAGACTACTTGTGTTAACCCTAACCACGTGGTGCCCGAAGGCATCTGACAATCAGGTCATTGACCTAGTGCGCTACTACGGTTTAACGAAGTGCCCAAAGGCTCATGCACAGGAGTAAGGTGGTTGACCTATTTTAACTCTTAGTGACATCACCAGATGTCCTTAACAGTGTTCCATTAACTATAAATAAATTTGAACAGTAGTGCAATTTAGCCTTCACCCACTGGGGTCCAAAAGTCGCTCTTACACATTTTAAAACAATTTATAGCTTGTAACTTAAGATCCCAGGCAGCACAAAAATTGAAATCTACGTTAATTCTTAGTGGCCATATCTACCAGATAAAAATCTACGTGGCTTCTACCAAGGTTAACTGTAGATTTGGCAACTTTTACATTTTTTTACTTACAGTGTATAAATCTACATGTTATACACCAATAATTCATGCAGATGTTTCTATTGAAACTCTCCTAATTTAATGGGAGATGCAACTGGTGGAGATCTACTTAATATCTATGTAGATACCCATGTAGCACAAACCCATCCATACCATGTTAATTGTAGGTGTCACTTTCTGTGAAAACAACGTTGAAATTAAACGTTGAACTGTAGGTAAATGAGTCTAGTCCATAGGAAGTTGAATAAACGTTTACTTTTAACAGCCATTCAAAGTGGAATAGTGGTTAATAAAACCCCTCTGGATGACCTCAATATTTATTACTTTGTGGAATCCTCTTGAAATAGTGGTTAATTCAACCAATTTTTCTGACCCCAATTTTTATTGCTGTGTGGAATCAACATTGTATGGTGGTGGATACAACCATTCATTTCCACTTAATTTATTACACTTATTATGTGTAATCCTATTAGGTTACCCTAATAGAATTACTTTCAAATATAAATTACAACAAATACGCAAAATAACATTTTATAAGTTTTAATAAAAAGATTTATTACAAATAATAATTGAATTAATATAAAATGCAATGACTTAGCATAGAATACTTAGCATTGGCTGCATTGTTTTATACCAGTTGGATTAAATTGACAGCCATTGACTTCATTGAAAAATTCCTGATTAATTGTCGCATAATTTCCATACACTCATATATTCTTTTAGTAAATTAATTTTAAAAAATTTAATGTAGCAAACATTTCATCACGAGAACAATTTCTGGCACAAGATTCGTTTTAATTCAATAACAAAGTTGTTTTGCTTCCTTAAATAAATTACTTTTACAAAATTGAAAAAAAATACATTTTGGGATGACAATATTTTAAGGGATGTGTTACAATGCTAATGGTCTAACATCTGACCAATGATTCCCCAATGCAAAAAAAAGAAACGGGAATATTTTGCATTGTAATTGATCACATTAAGTCTCGTTTCTTTATTGGCTCTTTTTTGTTTTAAATGGAAAGTAAAATACGAGACAAATCGCCATTAAAACTGATAATATTTAGTTGGATTATATTAATTATTTAGTTGTGTAATATTTTGTTTATTCATTGATACTTTTTTCTCTTGAGAAAAAAAAAAGCAGGAGAAATTACCATTATCACTTTTTTCCCAAAGCAAAATAAGAAACAGGAAAATTCAGCATTGAAATTAATAGTATTTAGTCTCGTTTCTTTATTGAAACTTTTTTACCAGTTTCATTATTGGCGTTGTAACAACCAGTGTTTCAACTTAAAAAATCTCCCAGTATAATTATGCATTAAAGAATTTGTTGATACGCATAAGTTAAATAATATGTGTCACTGCACTTCACTGATCACATCATTTAATAAACGCTGAAAGATACGTACAATCAAAAAAAGGTGTAATTTCATATTGCAAATGTTTAAATTAGCTAATTTTTCTATTAAATTAGTCTATATTTAGACTTCTCTTTTTAGTTTATGTAAAATAAAAAAAATATTTTTATAGCTTGTTTTTAATGCTTTGTTTTGATTACATACTTCTTCACTGTCAACATGTTAAACAACAAAAAATACGACCAACTATAAATCACCATACAACGTTTAAAATAACATTTCTCAGTATTGCATTTATAATCTAATTTTTATTTTTACATTTTAAATGGTCAAACAACATCTTAGACTTTTTTGCACAGTAATTAAATACACGGAGTTGACAGTTTGTTGCATTTTTTGTACCACTTAGCCATAAACAACAACAAAAAAATACATTGTGCTCAATAATTTGACATAGCAGTGTAAATAATTTTACATAAATTTTTTTTTTACAACTTTTAGCAAAACTGTTCTAATAAAGCTCTAAAATATAAACAAAATATTTGCAACGTATAAACGTGCTTGCATGTAAGTTTATTATAAACAATAAAAACATCAAGAATAAATATAATAATAAAGAATTTGTTATTACCGGTACCTTAAAATTAAATGAAGATGTTGCACTTGGTGAATTCAAAGCTAGCACACTGATTTCCAACAAAGAAAATTGTGTGCATAGGAAATAATGTTTGCCCAGAGTAGTCCATTAGTATTTATAATTTTAATAGTATTTGGAACAGTTGCTATGTAGAATATTTGTGCTACATAGCAAAATGTTTGCTACAGTTGTAGGGTCATTACAGGTTTACAGCCACATTGACAATAGGTGAAGATCACAATGTTGCATGGCCCATTAAATAAAAAAATTGTGGTCAAAATATGGGGGTTGAATAGAGGCAGTATTTATGTTATCAAAGCAACTAGTCAATAAAAAATGTGGTTGTTGAAAAATATATGTCCAACAGTAGTGGTTAGAACGTCTTTAATTATCTGGTTAATAAAAAAACGTCATTTTCACGTGAAAATCATTTTGTGTGCTGCCTGGGTACAAACACCATTAAGTGTTCAGTAAATGGGGTGCACATATTTTGACCTTCATTTCATTGTATTTTAAAATGTAACGGTCTTTTTCCTTTACAAAACAAAAAAGAACCCCAACCATTGATTTGAACAACAAAGTTTTTAGCTGTTGACATTATAGCATGGTGAATACATTTAGTGTGTAGCAAACATTTGGTAAATTATTTTGGATTAATCATACTGTATTACAGTAATAGCAACATACAGCAAAGTATTTGAAGCATAAGGTAAATAATTTAATTACATTTCAGTATTAATAACCATATTCCAAGGTTAAATATGTATGAATAAGTTTGCATTTTATAATATAAAATTTCATGTATAGTACAGTGTTAAGAAATGACATACCAGTACTGTATGCAACCTAGAAGGTCTTGGAAATACAGTACTGTACTATGATAGTGTGTCCAATTTGCAAAAAATGTTGTTGTAGACCAATTTCTTGAAAATGCTTTATTTATAACTTTTTTTTCTTTTCATCTAGCACTACAATATTATTTATTGAAACTTTGTGCTTACTAGTTTTGTTATTGTTAAAACATATAAAATAAAATCACTGCATGTTTGCTATAGTTGAAAGTGTATGTTTGTAACTATGTTGTTGTTGTTTAATAGTTTTGTAGATTGTAATGACTGATGATTGACATTGAATATGTATTCTTATTGTTTATGTTTTGCTTTTGTATACAAGTGTTTTAATTTAAGTATTTAATTGTTTTTATTGTTTTGTGTGCAAGTTTTGATGTTTTATGTAAGCTGAAATCTGTAATCTTCTATATATATAAAAGAGAAAGTGTGTGTGTGTGTGTCCGTCTGTCCCTTATGCATTCCTAAACCTTTATTACCAAAGTTTTATCAATATATTGATAAAACTTTGGTAAGTATTTATAGGGTTATCAACGTAGCCAGTCTGTACAAGTAATTTATAGGCAAGAATTCCCTCATCTGATGCGTTTGAAAACCATCTTTTCTGGTTAATATTACCATCCCTCCAATCTTTATCAAATGCTTTTTGTTTTGCTGCATAAAAATTATCAAATTAATAATTAATTAAACTTGCAATAATAAATTAAAAAAATTAACTTACAAATCAGCCAATCTCTGAATAAAGACAGCCAAAATTCAGGTAGTCCACCGTTATCATCTTTAATAATTTCGTGAACACGCGTAAATGCATTATGGTATTTGTAAAGTATCCTCTGATTTGTTGGATGTTCAAAATTTCCTTTGATCACAGCAAACATGTGGTAAAATCCAAAATATATGTTTTGAGCAGCGAGGAAGTTGTATTCGTTGGTATTTCTGGGAACGATGTCGGTCAAATCCAAACCATCAGTCACCCTCATTACTCCCCACACGCCAGACGTCAACAACGCAAAAACAAGGCAACCGCTAAAACCTAAAACGGCACCAACAGATTAGCAACTTGATGTTTTGAATATAAAAATGCGACTAGTTAAAAGGAAACTTACTTTAACAATAGCTTTTTGAAGAAAAGGTCCATTGAAGAACTGTATTATATTGAAACATTCAAAATTAGTTACATGATTACTGTAATTAGAAGGTTACTACTATAATTCACTTACTTAGCATCTTCATTAAAACTCATTAGAACATCAACAAACATTGAATTTAGATAATGAATTTAACAAACTTACAAATAGTAACAATGCTTTAGACATTGTTTTCTCATTTGTTTTTTATATACAATTTATATTATTTGAAAAGAAAAATTGTTGAAATTATTTAAAATGTTAATTGTGTATTTAAAAATAAAACTTTTAGAAATTGAAATTGTATGAAATTCCACGCAGATACTCCACCAAATTAGTTTTATAATATGCTCCCACTTTTTGGAAAACTATTGCTGCATTCTGTTGGTATTTCCTCTTTTTCCTAGGTGGCTGATGACCAGCAATGTATTGTTCAATAACAGCTTCATTCTTACATTGCTCTGTTCCAAATTTTTTGATTATCTTCCGTATTGTAGGATGGCAATAGCCTACTAGATCTGCAAATCCACGATGCCACCCCTCAACTGCATTGTTTGTTTTTGGCAACCCATCAGTAACTGAATCAAAACAGTTCCACATTTCAAGAGGAAATCGTGGTGCACGACTGTGGTTAGGAAGTTGAAGTCCAATCCAAATAGTTTGAAAATAAGTTAAAAAATCTTGGCCTTCTTCTGGATAATCTACCTCTGCAACCAAACCATCAAAACATCCTACATGATTTACAGGCACATAAGCCAATGATGCAACCATACAGATTTTAACAGCTACTTCAGCATCCCTCAGATATGCTTCATACAATCTAGGTTGTGATTGCAGATAACGAAAAACACATTGGTTGAAATGGAAAAAGCAGCCTCTAATATGTGACTCTGGGCAAACTCTTTCAATTGCATTTATAACAGCCTTTTCAAAGTCGACCATGATTGATTGAGGTGACAAAGTTGGTTCCAACACCTTCAACTGTTGAAAAAGATGAGTATATGTGCTTTCAGTTTTGTTAGCTAATAAAGCAAAAACTGCTGGTATAACACTGTCAAAACGAATTCCATGGATGGTATATATTTGCCCAAACAAAAGTGGTGCTGTTTTGAAAGTACCATCTACATACCTATGAAACAAGTTATTATAAGCATTAAAGTATAATATAAAAAGATCTAATTTATGACTGTTTGTTTTAAAGTTTAAATAGTACAAAATATTAAGCTTACCAGTGTTCTGGCTCTGTCAATAATTTGCTGGGTTCCAAACACCAACATCCTATTTGTACTAGGTCCACTGTCATATAAAAGAAATTTGTCACCATTCCGAGTTTGTTGATATTGAACTGGAGTGACCAATTCCTCAAGTGAAACAGGATTTAAAGGTGCTCCAACACCATCACTTCTTATTTTCCTGATCATACGTTTTAAAGTATTTGTTGGTGGCAATTTAGCAGCAACAGCTTTTGGTAATTCAGCCAGTACTTCAGAAACAATGATATGACCATTATCCTTAGTAAGGTTAGCTTTCTCTTTAATTATATTGACTGCCTTTTTTGCACCCACATAACCTGCATCAGGAGCATGATGATGTTCATTTAACTTTTTCACAACTTCTTCATTGGATGTGTGAATCCGTGCATGGCACTCTAAAGTTTGGTAGCACACACATTTCCAAAATTTAGTTCCTTTGTCATTCATTCTGTCATAACGATACATGTATCCTTTATGAAGTACTGATTCATTTCCTCTTTGGTTTTTTATATACTCCAAAGGCATGACTGTTACCTAAAAACATTTAATATCCTTCAATATATATATATACAAAATAAACAAAACGTTTGTCCTCCTCTGTTAATTTATTTAATAGACAAAATACAGTAGCCACAATAATACAGTAGCCACAGTATACAGTGGACTCTGGTTAATACGAAATGGTCTGGACCGAGATTTTTTTGTATTAAATGAATTTTGTTGTAAACACAACATGTAAAAACATGTATATTTTCACTACAATGACATTTGTTAAGTAAATCATATTAAAATTACAATTTAAATCATATTTGAATCACAATTTAAATTTCATTTTTGAATCACAAATTAAATTTTATTTTTGAATCACAATTTAAATTTCATTTTTGAATCACAATTTAAATTTCAAAATATTATGCATTTTGTGCTTACACATATGATGTACAGTACTTATAAAAAACAATGCTATTTTGAATGTTTTTTTATTTTAAAAACAACCAAAAAATGTATTGATTTCTTATTTGTTTCTAAACAACTTTAAAACTTACAAAAATGTTGATTTTCTCTACTCTTATTTGCATTTTTTCATTGGGAGAAACAATTTTTTTGTATTAAACGGGTTTTGTTTCATATTAACAGGAAAAAAAATGTACCTGTATGTACCGGTATGTTTATACTTTAGTCGGGACCTCAATGTTGTTTCGTATTACAGGGAGTTTTGTTTTAAGCAAGTTTGTATTAACCGGATTCCACTGTACTTCTGTAATTATATGTACTGTATATCTTTATAATACAGTATCAGAAATCTAACTCACCAAATTGAAAACTTAAGTTACTCGACTGTTTTAACTTCTTTAACTAACAGATAATTGTAATAATGACAGTTTTATTGTTATGTAAAAGGAACTTAAATGGCCCAGCAATAATCATATTTTATTTTTGATCTTTAACTCTCTTAAAACGATATTCCAAAACTAACCAAATGGAAAACTTAGTTACTCAACTTAAAGCCACTACTTTAACCAAGAGATAAAATCAGTAAAATTACAAATACCGGTATACAAACATCCGGCTAAAAATGTTTTTAATTACTGTAATAAGATCCATCTTAATGTTTTTATTTTTTCAAATCACTTTCATTTTAATTCATTTTTAGTTTCCACAACCAGTTTACTTGAAATTCCATTATACACCATTAACGTCCACGGAAATGGAGCTAATTAGAACTGAGTACGTTTTCTTATTATTATTGAATTAATATGGTGATTGCTATATATGGTGGCTCCTGGAATTGGTTTTGATATTCCACATCCCCAGCAAAGAGCTCTAGTTTGGATTCATGTACAGACAGCACTTTGGCTCGTTTCTTCACCATGTCACTTTCAGAATAATTTCTTTTTCGTTTCATTATTGCTTCGCTGTCAAAGGACATTCTTTTACATTTTGCAGCCATGGTTGTTGTTATTGTTGCTGCTGCTGGTGGTGTTGTTGATAAGTGTATGAGTTATGTAGACTACTACTTTTTACGTCCTACTGCTCCAAAAATGTCTTGCATAGTAATTTGTGTTTTGGTTCTTTTGGGATTTTTAAAGACGCTTGTTTTTGCAGGAAGGCGTGTCTTTTTTTCTTTTTGTAATTTTTCCTTGAAGTGGATATTGCTCTCTTT
>JAAFCF010005931.1:6313005-6331748 GCA_013389785.1 Helicorthomorpha holstii
TGTAGAAAGAAACTCATAAGTTTAAATTCAATGTAAATCTTTTAACTAAAGTATTAGTTTTGAAAAACGCAGTTTCATATTAGAAAATGCAAAGATTCATCAATATAAAAATTAAGAATTGATTAATTGATGTTACGAAAATTAAAATAAAAATTAAGAATTGATTAATTGATGTTACGAAATATAAAGCTTCAATTAGAAAAAATTAATTAATAAAAATCTGTAATTTCAAAGTTACAACCAAAATTTAAATGAAATTAACTTAAATATTAAGATTTAATCAAATGTCATTAAAAGGTTCATTAAGTGGTTCAATCAAACAAAAACGTTAAAATTAGTCCAAAATAATGTTCATTTTAAAACAACAAAAAAAAGTTAAACGATTTTTTAAATTTAATAGTAAAAGTTTTGCTAATCTATATATATAAAAGAAAGTGGATGTCTGTCTGTCTTTCTGTGTGTCCGATGATTTTTGTGTGTCCTTTATGCATTCCTAAACTATTCGGCCTGTCGCTATGAAATTTTAGGACATTATTCAGTACACTCAGACGATCCTATGGGCCTTAAAAAGTTTTAAAATGTCGTTATAATATTTTTTTAATTAAATATTTTAATTAAATTTTGTGGTTCGCGGGACAGAGTTTGGGAAACCTTTAGCGCCATCTTTTGAGTTACTGATAAAACTTATATGGTGAATGCAAAAACACAATGACGGGACGAACGGAAACGGGACGAACGGGAACGGGACGAACGGGAACGGGACGAACGGGAAAGGGACGAACGGGAAAGGGACGAACGGGAAAGGGACGAACGGGAACGGGTGGACTTCATAATCTTTGCAGCAAGGCGCGAACGGGCAAGGCTAGTTAAGAATAAATGTTAATTAAAATGTTTTTATTAGTTATTTAGAAGCAAATGGTCTCCATTTTGAGCATTTCCAGTAACAAAATACGTTAATATATTTTATAAAATAAAAACTTAACTTGACTTAAAAATTAAAACACAAAAAAGTTATATTAATTTTTTAATTACAATTGGCAATTCACTTAATGTAAGTAATCAAATAAACACAAAATGTAGAAATTTAGTTAATAGTTTTGTTATTTAATTATAAAATACTTTTATAAGGTTTAAACCCAAGAAACAGTCGTGATAAGCAGAAATCTTAAAACAATTCTAAAAATTGTTAAAAAAATAAAATAAATTTTAATGATAAATTTAATTTAAAACAGCAATTTATTTGACTGATTTTATGATATTTGAAGTTGTGAAAAACGTATATATTGAATACAACTTTTATTAATGGAGGTAAATTAGTAATTAATCATCAAAGAAATATAATCCAATACTCAATGAGGACAATACTTGAAAACGCTAAACTAAAATTGATTAAATCATTCAATCAAGCAGACTTTAAAATCAATTTAATATTGGAGTGACTTTAAATTTAAGCAATATCATAAAAATACCAAACCAAGAAATTATGTATTACAACTTTACAAGTTAAACCCATTTTAAATAATAACATGAATTGTATCCAAATAAAAAAAATAACTTTCATCACTTGTTTCTAAAGAATATATTGTTTAAAATTGATGTAGATTTTCAATTAAAATTGATGTAGATATTCAAATAAAATTTATGTAGATTTTCAAATTAAATTGATGTAGATTTTCAAATTAAATTCAAATCGATTTTCAAATTACATTCAAATCGATTTTCAAATTACATTCAAATCGATTTTCAAATTACATTCAAATCGATTATTAAATTAAAATTATGTAGATTTTTTCCAATTAAATTAATGTAGATTTCAAATTAAATTCAAATAAATGTTCAATATAATTCAAAAATTAAAACCAAATTTTAATGGAATTTCATTATAAATCCTAACATTTTCATTTTTAAAAATAAAATCATTGCATATTAAACTGAAGAAAAAAACAAACAATAGATTTCAACTAATCAAATTTATTTAATTTCAGTATTTTATCAAACTAATTTTACAGAAACAAAAGTAAACTCATCTAACAATTCACCAATTGTACCAACTATAAATACTGTATATAAAATGTTAATTTTAAAACTGAAAATGTCATTTTAAAACCGAAATCTATGATTACTGATTACAATGAACTATTAAATTGTTAAGATTATGGCTGATCAAATTATATTTTTAAAATTGTATTTCTATTTTTATATGCATTTTGAATTTAATTTAATTTTAATAGCGTTTTTAATTTATTTTTATTTGTATTGTTAATGTCTAAAAAATGAATGCCATAGTCTGATTGAATGACTAAATTCACACCAATCATGGAAGTACTATATATACTTCATGTACTTTTAAGACGTTGATATTAAACTAAAACTTAAAGATTTCAATGTAAAACCAATACAAGAATGCAATAAATATTTTAAAAGAATTTCCAGTCTTTTCAACAGTTTCACACAACTAAAATCTTAAACGATATTAATAATAAACAGTGATAAACTAATTAAAATATACAATTAAGCAACAAATGTAATTAAAAAGTAATGAATTATAGTGCAGGAAAACCAATAAATTTCAACTAATAAAATTTTAATTAATTTCAGTGTTTTATCAACCTTATTTTGCAGAAACGACAGTAAACTTACGACGAACGAGTAAACTGTTAAGATTATGACTGATTAAACTATATTTTTAAATTGTGTTTCTATTTTTTATTTGCATTTGTATTTTTTATTTGCATTTCTAAGTTTTTTTTTGAATGCATAAAAATCAATGCTATAATTTGATTAAATGATGAAATTCACACCAATCACACAAAATGATTTATGGCTTTCCATATTCAGCAAGTTATAAAACAACTAAAAAATTAAAGCTTTGTCATTGGATGAAGTTAAAATAAAATTAAAACTTAAAATTTAAATTAAAAATGTTACATGTTTTACAAGAGAAAATGTTAAATATTTGAAAACAATTTCCAGGCTTTTCAACAGTTTCACACAATTAAAATTTTGTACGATAAAAATAATAAACAAATCTTTCTGTATAATAAACAGTGATAAACGAATTAAAATAAACAATTAAGCAAAAAATGCAATCAAAAGTAATTAATTATTGTACAGGTAATTAATTATTTCGCAAAATGATACACGGTCTTCCATATTCAGCAAGTTATAAAACAACTAAAAACTTAAAGCATTGTCATTGTAAGTTATAATAAAACTAAAAAATCAGATTTCAATTTAAAACAAACACAAGAGAAAATGTTAAACATTTTCAAAAGAATTTCCAGCACTTTCATCAGTTTCACACAATTAAAAAGTTTGTACGATAATAATAAATAATTCTTTCTGTATAATATACAATAGTAAACTAATTAAAATAAACAATTAAACAACAAAATGTAACTAAACGTAATTGATTATTGTGCAGAAAAATCGATCAGTTTTCACTATAGTTCAAATTCAACAATGGAAATCAAAATTGTTTAAAATTAATAGAAAAACAAAATAGTTTTGTACGTTGGAAGTTTCAGTTTAATGAAAATTAAGTTTTAATATTTATAAAAATTATATTTGTAATTGAAACATAAATTAATAAAAGTAAAATCGATATAAAATGGTAATTGATCAGTAACTTATTAATAAGTTTCATAATTAAAAAACTGACATTAATTTTTTGCAATAAAAATCCGGGATATTATTTAATAAAGATAATTTAAAATCTTTAAATAAAAACATAATTCTTAATCAGATATTTTTAAACTGCTACAAGTTTGCCTAATTAATCAAATCAAAAGCACTTTTTTTTTCAAACTTCAGCAATTGTGAAACTTGCAAAACTATTCAATTACAAGAAATCAACTTTAGAGAACTGAACATTTTTTTAAAAACTAATGATATGAAATTAATGATTAACCAATTAACTGTCTAATTATGTTAAATATGTCTAATAAAGGCATTTCCACACTGATTTAAATAGCAATTTTAAGAAATTGTGTCGTCAAAATTTATTCAGAAAACTATAAAATTAATTACCAAATGACATTTTAAAATTACCTCACAAAATAAATCTCTTTCAACCAATTTTTAATCCTAACATTTTAATAATATGTTTTTAATATCTGTTGAAAAACTACAAATTTAAATCAATGATTTATGTCATCATTAAACAATAACTGAACATTAACTAGAAACTCAACTACTTTTTTTTTTTAAATTAGACATTAAATTTAAAATGATTTAATGTGAAAAGATTTTTGCATTGATTAATAAGGATTTATCAAATTAATTATTTGTACTTCTGAAAGTTCATTTAATATTAATTAAAAAATATTTGACTCAATTCAGTCAAGTATTAACAGCCAATTCAGTTAAATGCAAACTAAACTACCAAAATATTTGTAATTAAGACGTTTAATTAAATGAAAGAATTTTTAATTAGAATTAGAAAATAAATTTAAGACACTGAGTAACTTACTAAAATACTAAATACGATTCAATGACTTCAATTATAATTCAATTATAATATTTTAAATAAAAATGCCATAGAAAGACAAATACAATTTACAAGTTGTAAATTAATTAAGAATTTAATTATGAACTTGTAACATTTTACATGTTCATAATTAAATTCAAGTTTTTAAGTATTTAAATCAAATAAAAAATTATCACTATGAATTATAAAAAAACATTTAACGAAGAAAATTGAATTGCAGATTTTTTAAAATAGAATTCAACATTTAAAACTAAAATTTACAAAAAAAATACTTGTCTTTCAATAAATTGTCCCAAATAATCTTAATAAACTTAAAAGTTAATTTTCTTAATGCAAATACATTTAATCCAATAATTATCAAATTTTGCTGTAAAATAATGAAAAAGTCGTGTGGAACTGAATTGACGTTAAATTTAAAAAAAAATCACAAACAAATCACAAAAAAATGTAAAAGAAAATCATAAATATATTTGAGAAAATTACACAAATTGTTGAGAGATTTTTGTATATCTTATTTTTAACTGAAAAAACGGTTAAAAACTAAACAAAATACAAATTTATTTAAAAATAATTATTAAAACTTGACACAATCAATTGTTAGTGGATTCGGTTTAACAAACAGCTGCTAATTTGCTAGATTTAACTACAAAATCAAAGTACAACTCTTTCAGCCAAAAATGTTTTAATTGAAAGATTTTGCTTTGAAAGCAAACTTAATAAAATTACAGATGATTTTATGAATGAAGAAAAAAAAGTTCAAACAAAATCCAATACCGGAAGTTGAAGAAACATCCACTTCCGATAATGCCACAACAATCCAAGACAATATTCTTACTTATGGTAATAAAATGAATAAAAACTGAACTGGTTTTGGTGTTTAACTAAAAACAAAAATCACAAAACTATTCAATAAATCAGTAAAAATCAAAACGTTTTTGGAAAAGCTGTTTGTCTCATCACAAAAGGAAAACTTTTCTCAATACAAAAACATTCAATTACAAAAATTCAACTGAAGATATTAAATTTGGCAATAAACTAATCAAATAATCGTGTGAAACTGAAGAAACGTAGAATTATATACAAAAAGAAACAGAAAATTAAGTAACAAATCACAAAACAATTTATAACAAAACAAAATATATTTGGAAAAATTACATAAAAGTTGTTGGAAACGTTTTTGTATATCTTTTAATTTTCAAAAAACTGTAATGGTTTTGATGTTTAATTAAAAACAAAAATGACAAACAACCAATAAACTAGTGAAATCAAAAGTTTTTTTAGAAAACGTTTTTTTAGAAAAACTTTTTGTCCAACCAAAAACAAGACCAAATGACTTATTGACAACTATCAAAATCGACAAAACGTTTTGTCCAACACATAAATTGTGTTAAGACAATTAAACTAAAAATTCACAAATAAAAATGTAACCATCAGTTATAAATTATAATTTTTTTGTATATCATATTTTGAAATTCAATTAATAAATCTATGAAGTGGTCATGGATTTGATTTATTAAAAATTTAACTTTAATTGTTAAATAATAAAATAAATATACAATTTACTACTAATAAAAAGTTTAGTTCTTCAAAATTTAGTTAAAATATGAACTGAATTATTGTGTCTGATTAACAATGAAATATTCAAATTAAAATAGTTTAGCAACTTTCTAGTAAGAATTATACCATTTCTGTTTTTAAAAGTTTTCCTATTTTACCAATTTACTAATTACAAAAAAAAGTTAAATAACTTTATACAATTTCAGAATCCAATTTTTAATCAAAATTACCATTACAGATCTTATTAGCCAAAAATTTAATGTTTTTTTGCTGTTAAGATTATTAGTGAGGGTAAGGTTATTGGGGATAATTCATTGGCTTAATGGATAGATATTTTCCTGTCAATTTTTCTAACATTTTAATTTTAATTACAGATTTCTTTGCATTAATTATTTAATCAATTTTTCTTTTAACTTTTAACAGTAAATGAAAAATCAGCAATTAAAATAACTTAGTTGTGGTCACCTTTAAAGCTTAGGAAAGTTTTTTTTAATTACATTATTGTTTAATTAAGTTGTGTTTAATTAACAGTGAAGTAACAATTAAATGTAAAATCGTCAAATACTTTTAGTAATGTTTTTTTTATTTTTTGAGACATTTTTATTGCTTTGTTTTTATTTAAATTATTATTTTTTTTACGTTTAAAAATCATTTTTTTATGTTTCAATGCATTTGGTAAATATTTTCGGATTTATAAGTAATATTGGTTTCACATTTAACTTAAAAAGTGAATCTGTTAACTAATGTTCTGATATTTTAAGCTTATTAGAATTCTATACGGATTTCACGTTGAATAAAATAAATGTAACTACAGTTGATTTTTAAACTATTTCTAGTTTATTAGTTTATTTGCACTTTTTGAATCTTAATTGGAAAATTATTTTTTTATGGATTTTTATCTTGTACATGGTTTTTTCCGTTCAGCATTGTAGCTTTATTTTTATTCCTTTTTTAATTAATTTTTTATGATTTTTTATCTCGATCATAAACTACTGGTACTGATTGCTGTATGCTGATATGCTGTAATTTTTATTTCAGTTTTAATTGAATTTTTACTGAACGTTATAACAGAGTTTGATTGATGAAATTGATTTGAGTTTATTATTTGATTTTTTAAAATCTTTTTAAGTTGAACTAATTTTCATTAACTATTAAGTGTAATTGATCAAAAAAGTCTTCAGTTTCTAGAAAATGTAAAAGATTTAATTTTTGTTTCATCATTTGTTTCAAACTTTTGTTATTTTGGACTTGAAAATCATTATCATTGAAACCAAAACTAGTAATTTGTTTATAGTAAAAATAGTATCTATTGTCCATTTAAATTTTTAATTTTGAAATTAAGAAAATGGAGAAAAACAAACAAATAAATTTTATTTTCAAAAGTGAAATTTTAATTCTCACAATAATTATTACAGTTATGAGATGTAATAACTTTAAAAAACAACTGGAAGCTAAAAAAAATGCTTTTTTTCTTTGCATTTTTATTTATAATTATGTGTCAAGACTAATTTTATATTTTAATAAAGTTAATTTTTGTTTTAAAATTCAATAAAACGGTATACTAATTAATACACTGATTTTTACTAATAAAAATTTACTAAATTCAAACTTTTTTTGTTGTATGATTACGTCTTTGAAAACGTCTTTGAAAAAGTTTTTTGTTGTATGATTACGTCTTTGCATCAACTTAGCTGAAGTTAAACTTTTTTTAAAAATTTGTTTTCATTAATTATTTTAATTATAAAAAATTATACGATTGGCAATTAAAGCCTTTTAAAATATACAATTTAGGTTTTGTGGTTTTTGTTTATTTGTTATTAATGCCTATTTCTATTTTAATGGTACGGTACTGGTACTGGACAATATTTTATTTGAGTCTTAATTGAATTTCCACTGAACGTTATAACAGTTTGATTGATAAAATTGATCTGAGTTTATTGGAAAAGTTATTGTGAAATTAGTTATAATTCAAACGTTTTTACAAAATCTTTTAAGTTGAACTAATTTCCATTAGCTATTAAGATCAATAATTGATCAAATAATCTTTCTTTTGATTTGTCTTCAGTTTCTAGAAAATGTAAAATATTTAATTTTGTTGGAATTTGATATTGTGCGCATTACTCATTTGCATTTAATATTGTTAATCACGTGATCCCCTGGCAAACAATGCAACACCTAATCATTGTAATCGTTAATAGCGTTCAGTCATTGTCCAGCTGTCACCTTGTAAACTACTCTCTAAAATGTAACAACGTCATAACCATTATTTATTAACAACGACTTCATTAACGACATTAAACCAAGTTACATTTAAAGACTGCTTGTATTTATTGTTACTGCAACACGGACAAATAGAAAAGACTTCCCACAAATGGTAGCAGAGCATACGGACAAATATTGCCGTAACATTTTATGAACCAAATTTTGGAAATTTGCTGTTCAACCGTTAGAATAATTTTTGAGAAAGAGAGAGTTGACTGTAAGGCTGGACAGGCTGGCTCCCACGTTACACCGTTTACAATATTGGATTTGAACCAACGTCAATAATTCATTACCGTATTACACTTTAAGAGGGGGAGATGTGGAAATGAATGATTGATTTAAATTGACAACTGCGTATATAAAGAAAAGACATTTTACTGATTGACGGCTGATACTACTACAAAGACAAAATAAGAATTTACTACGACTGAACAACAGTACAGGGCAAAGAACATTACGCGGTATTGCAGAATTTATTTAATGCAGCAGTTACAACGATTTTCCAACGCCTCAGCTGATTTGAACAATCTGTTAAATCAATCCAGCAACTGTTGTCTACCAAAGCCAAAATGTGTAGATTGAAAAGCAACGTTATAGAAACTTTTGAGACACCTTCAACTTCTTACAACAAGGCTCCTGATATTACAACTAATTTTGATCCGTTGATTAATAGAACATTTACGTCGCAGAAGAAAAAACCAACGCCTACAACTATAAGCCAAGTCTATTCTTCTCAACATTTTGATAATTACTACAACTGCGAATTGTCTGAATATGCGACTAGCGACTGTAGCAGCAAACAGCAGCAATTTATAGACAACAACATTAACCATTGATGAGAAACACTTCTTTTGAACACAGAATCCGGAAGTGACGAACGTTGGATCTTAGACAGTGGTTGCACTAATCATGTTAGTTACGTTAAACCATGGTTTGAACACCTTGTCAACGTGAAAAGTGATGACGTTTTGACTGCAGATGCCAACAGCAGACTAAAGATTGCGGGTAAAAGTACCATTTTCATGAAGACTACATGCATTAGAAACAACCATTTACTACTGAAATGGAACTGACGAATGTCTACTATATTCCCAACCTGAGACGAAATTTGTTATCTGTTTCAACGATTGAAAAGATGGGAAATACAATTAATTTCTCGAATGGACAATGCCGCATATTTAATAAGAAAAACCAACTTTTCGTCGTAGCCAACTGAGTCAATGGCCTATACATCCTCGACAGTACTCAGCTAAAGCCAACCGCCATTCCGCAAAACTTCTTGTGGCACCAACGATTCTTTCATGTCAACAGCCAATATGTGAAGTGGACGACTGAAAAACAACTAGTTAGAGGCATGGAAAACGCCAAACTGCACGACAAGATTTATTGCCAGAGCTGTAAACTTGGTAAAAGTACCAAGAAACCATGTAGAGCATCGACGGCAACACGATCGAAATTTCTGCTACAACTTGTACACTCCGACTTATGTGGACCATTACAAGTAACCGGCCACAGTGGACATGGATACATGCTAACGTTTCTAGACGACTACACCAGAAAGACATTTATTTATCTGTTGAAGCAGAAGAATGAAGTTGCCGATTATATGAAGCAATTTTTGGCGATGGCAGAACAACAAGCTAACCAAAAACTGCAGAACATTCCAACTGACAACGGTCTCGAATACTGTAACCAAGAGTTAGGAACATTCTTTGCAAACCTGGGCATACAACATCAACGTAGTAACGCTTTTACTCCACAAATGAATGGAGCAGCAGAGCGACTCAACAGGAAAATTTTAGACCTCATGAGAACTTCCTTGAATGCCATGAATGTGCCGAAACACTTCTGGGGAGAAGCCGCACATACAGCAGTATATATCCTCAACTGCTCATATTGCAAAGCGCTAGACGACAAAGTACCTGAAGAACTGTGGACTTCAGCGAAGCCAAGTGTAAGACACCTTTGATCATTTGGATGCACAGCATACGTGCACATACCTAAAGAGAAGCGCCATAGCAAGCTAGACAATCGAGCTGAGAGATGCATGATATTGGGATATGCATCAGGCAGAACTCGAGGATGTTGCTTATGGAATTTTACGAGCAAGAAGATAATTTTCTCTAAGCACGTAACTTTCAACAAGTTTTTACGAGCATATGTACCACAAACGACGACACAGAACATTGTATCTTTAGATAGTTTTGATGAGACTGCAGACCAGTTAAGTGACAACGCATCTGACCACGAAAGTGCCGATGAGATTGAACCTGGTAGTGGAATTGGAAAATCTTTGCATGATACCCTGCTGAACACGTCAACACAGACAACCACAAAGATGCCGATTGTGAGACAATCTGAAACACCAACTGTGAAACAATGTGAGACACGGATTGTAAAACAGCCTGAAATTCCTGTGGACAACCCACCAAAACGAGGAAGACCATGCAAAATTAAGTTAATTTCGAATCCTTATGGCCACAAAGGAAAACCTAAAGAAACACCAAATTCTTCTGAGCCTCCAGTAGTCGACGATGACAAATCTGAAGTGATAGAATTACTACACACCGACTTGGGAGAGCCAATAACTATAGAAGACGCCCTAAGTTCTACAGAATCTGAGGGATGGTCAAAAACCATTAATCACGAACTTGACACCTTAAACAGTCGTGAAACCTGGATAACTCCAGAAGAGATACCTGAGAACACTAAACCAGTAGGTTGTAGATGGGTTTTTAAGCAAAAGACCAATGAACGAGGTGAAGTGACCTGTCACCGCGCTCGACTTGTAGCTCAAGGATTTTCACAAACGCATGGAAAGAACTATTTTCACACTTATGCCCAGTGATTAACTTTGTTATACTCCGACTGCTATTTGCAATCGCTTTCTTGTTAAAGTGTAAAACGCGACACGTTGATATAACATGTGCTTACCTCTACGGACAGCTAGAAGAGGAAATATATATGAAAGTGCCAACTGGATGCAGCGTTAGCAGTAAAAATGCGAACATAGTGAAACTACTAAAACTGATTTATGGACTGAAACAAAGTGGCAGAAATTGGTATGAATGTCTACATGAAACACTCACCAATTTGAATTTAACGCTATTGACTGCATGTAGTTGTGTTTATAAGTACAACAATGATGCATACATAGCCATTTACATGGATGACCTGATAATTTTTGGCAAAGATGATCAGATCATTGGAAACATCATTTCTGAGTTGGAGAAGCATTTCAACTTGAAAGACCTAGGAAATGCAACTTATATTCTTGGAGTGCAAATACACAACAAAAAGGACTCCATCTCCATCTCGCAGGCCGCTTATATTGAGCAGGTGCTCAAACGTTTCGCCATGACAAATTGCAAGAGGATCCAAACGCCCATGGAGAGCAACAAACATCTTGTAAAGAACGAAAGCTTAAGCTCCAGTACTCTCCAAACCATTTACAGGCAAGCAATTGGATGCCTAAGCCAACTTGCAACTCATACACGACCTGACATAATATTTTCAATGACCAAATTAGCTCAGTTCAGCACCAATCCAAGTCAAGAGCATTGGGTCCAGGTAAAAAGAATTTTTTGATACTTTTATGGAACCAAGGACCTGAGGCTGAACCTAACAGCGAGAAACCGGACACTGAAGTTCTATTCCGAAGCCGATTGGGCTTTAAATTTCACAGATCGACATTCGACTACAGGTATTATTGCTTTCTTTGGTGATGTTCCAATATTGTGGCGCACATTGAAACAACGTTGTATCACGCTATCAACCATGGAAGCAGAGTACCTAGCCATGTCTGAGACAGCCAAGGAGATCGTTTGGCTCCAGAGCCTGTGCCGTGAACTATTACCAACTATCAACTTCGACACAGTGACGCTAAATTGTGACAACCAAAGTGCCATCCATTTTGCAGAGAACCGAGTTTGAGAACTGGCGCAGCAAACATATAGAACTGCGATCTCATTACATACGCAAGCTGATCGAGCACAAATTAATTAAGTTAAATTTTGTTAGTTCAGAAAATAATATTGCTGATATATTTACTAAGGCTTTAACAAAATTGTTGCATGTTAAAATATGTTTGAAATTGTTTTTGAATGCCCACAAATTTTAGAGGCGGGAATTTGTTGGAATTAGATATTGTGCGCATTACTCATTTGCATTAATATTGTTAATCACGTGATCCCCTGGCGAACAATGCAACACCTAATCATTGTAATCGGTAATAGCATTCAGTCATTGTCCAGCCGTCACCTTGTAAACTACTCTCTAAAATGTAACAACGTCATAACCATTGTTTATTAACAACGACTTCATTAACGACATTAAACCAAGTTACATTTAAAGACTGCTTGTATTTATTGTTACTGCACCACAGACAAATAGAAAAGACTTCCCACAAATTTTAGTTTTGTCTGAATTTTGTTTCAAACTTTAGTTTTTTTGGACTTCAAATCAATATTATCGAAATCAAAACTAGTAATTTGTTCATAGTAAAAATATTATTTATTGTCAATTTAAATTTTTAATTTTGAAATTAAGGTGAAAAAAACAAAAATTAATTTATTTCCAAAAGTCAAATTTAATTCTCACAATTTTCTTTGATTTTCTTTATTTTTTATTCTTTGTAATGATGTCTCAAGACTGATTTTATATTTTAACAAAGTTAAATTTTATTTAAAATTTAATAAAAAATAAATTAAATACTAATTAAAACACTGTTTTTTTATTAAACATTTACTGAATTCAAACTTTAAACGTTTTTTGTTGTTTTATCATGTCTTTGCATCAACTTAGCTAAAGTTGAACTTTTTTTAAAAAATGATTTTCATCAATTATTTTAATTATAAAAAATTACACGATTGGCTATTATCCAAATATTAAAGTCGTTTAAAATATAAAATATAGGGATTTTATGTGGTTTTGTTTATTATTTGTTATTAATGCCTACTTTTTTATTTTATTTCAGTAAATAATGGACAAAGCAATGGACAGTTGAAACACCAATGGTCAAACAGGACAACAATTGAATTGCAAGGTAGGGCTGTTTTTTTTTTACTTTATTATTTTAAATCTTAATCTTAACTTATTAAAACTTGATTAAATAATAACTTTCTCAAAATGGAAAATGTAATTGATGATTATGCTGTTAATTATAACTGATTACGGTTACTTTTTGTCCATCAATATCTGCGATTATGGTGAAAACTGCCTAAAATTTTGAGTTTAATTATCAATTGACAGTGGCAATTGTTTAAACAAATAAGTAGCCTAATTTGAACACATTTCATTAAAAAGAAAAGCTCTACCCAAATTAGGCCCATTTATGTCTTAAAAGTCCATTCGAAGAATTACTTTTTAGTTAATTTTTGAAATTAGACCCGAAATGCTGAAACTTGTTTGAATTTCATTAAGTTTAATTCCTTTTTATTGGTCTAATCATTTTTATTGCTAATTAAAAATAATAGGATTGAATGACTTATTGGGGACACTATCGTCGAAAATAACACTTTTAAAATCAATACACTTTAATTAACTATGAATAAACTATAAGCAAACACTTCTAAAACAAGATATTAATGAACTTATAAATCTAAAATCCCAATGGTTAACTAAACACATTTTCAATCCACAAATTATTTACTCTACCCATCTCTTACATCTTTTAAAGATCAGCCTTTAATTGTTAATCTGATTTAATTATCAGAAAAATCATCGATATAATTATATTTTCTATGTTGATTAACTTAAAATTGTCAATAAAAGTCCAGTAAGTAATTTATACACAATTTTTACGTCTTCAAAACTAATAAAAATCGTAATTTCTACTTAATTTATGAAAAACAAAACCATTATGGTTAATTGATAGTTAAAATCAATACACATTAGCAACAGATAAAACAATTTATGAACTTCAAATTCGACTACTAATTTGGTCAAACAATTGGCAATATGAATTATTAAAGAAACTCAAAATTTCAGACAGTTTTTACCATAATCGCAGATATTGATGGACAAAAATTAACCTCAATAAGTTAAAGTTACCAGAAAAATTATCAACAATTAAATTTTTCACTTTGAGAAAGTTATTAAGTCAATAAAGATTTAACAAGTTAAGATTAATACATCAAATAATTAAGAGAAAAAAGGCAGCCCTACCTTGAAATTCAGTTGTTGTGCTAGTTGACCATTCTTTTTTCAACTGTCCATTGCTTTTTGTCCATTATTAGCTAAAAGAAAATAAAAAAAGTAGGCATTAATAACAAATAATAAACAAAACACCAAAAAACGCTTATTGCATATTTTAAACGATTTTAATATTTGGATAATTGATGACTGGATGATTTTTTATAATTAAATTGATTAAAAAAAATTAAAAAGGTTGATGCAAAGACATGATCATACAACAAAAAATGTTAAAACTTTAAATTTAGTAAAATTTTATTTGTAAAAATCAGTGTATTAATTAGTATATCGTTTATTTATTTTTTAATTGACTTTTAAATATAACTTAAAATACAATTAGTCATGACCCATTAATAAAACAATTACAGTACAAAGAAAGCCAACAATTTATATTATTCAACTGGTTTTTTTAGCTCCCAATTAATTTTAAAGTTATCAAAACTCATAATTGTAATAATTATTGTGAGAATTAAATTTTCACTTTTGAAAATAAGTTAATTTTTTTTTCACTTTTATTCATTTCAAAATTAAAAATTTAAATTGACAATGAATAATATTTTTACTATGAACAAATTAATAGTTATTTTTTTCGATGATATTGATTTAAAGTCTAAAATAACTAAAGTTTGAAACAAAACTCAGAAAATGACGAAACAAAAATTAAATCTTTTACATTTTTTTAGAAATGTAAGACATAAAAAATGGAGTTTTTTGATCAATTATGCTTAATAGTTGATGCAAATAAGTTCAACTTAAAAAGATTTTGTAAAAATGTTTGAATCATAACTTATTTCACAATAACTTTTCCAATAAACTCAAATCAATTTTATCAATCAAACTCTGCTATAACGTTCAGTGGAAATTCAATTAAAACTTAATTAAAAATTACAGCAGTTTTTCCTTTATACAGTAGTTTGCATTCAAGATAGACAACCATTAAAACTTAACTAAAAAACGAAATAAAGCTACAATGTTGAACGGAGACAACCATGTACCAGATAAAAATCTATAACAAAATAATTTTCCAATTAGATTCAAAAAATGCAAATAAATTAATAAACAAGAAAGTTATTAAAAATCAACTGTAGTTACATTTATTGTATTCAAAGTGAAATTCGTACTCAATTCTAATAAGCTTAAAATATCAGAAAATTAGTTAATAGATTAACTTTTTAAGTTAAATGTGAAACCAATATTACTTATAAAGCCGAAAATAATTACCATATGCATAAAAAAACAACCAAAACAAAAGATTTTCAAACGTAAAAACATTAATTCAAATAAAAACAAAGCAATAAAAATATTGTCTCAAGAAATAAAAAATCATTACAAAAAGTACTTGACGATTTTACATTTAATTGTTACTTCACTGTTAATTAAACAACTTAATTAAGTAATAGTGATAATTAAAAAAACTTTTCTAGGGTTTAAAAATGGTCATAAATACAGTATGTTAACTACTACTGATTTTTCAATTACTATTTTAAGATTATTAATTTGATCAAAAAAGTCAATGAAAAAAATGTCAATGAAAAAAAAGTCGATGAAAAAAAAATGTCAATAAAAAAAAGTCGATGAAAGAAAAAGTCTATGAAAAAAAAGTTGATGAAAGAAAAAAAGTCGATGGAAAAAAAGTCGATGAAAAAAAGTCGATGAAAAAAAAAAGTTGAAAAAAAAGTCGATGAAAAAAAGGACGATGTAGATAAAGATAATATAGTTTAAATTAAGCAAATTATTGAAAAAACGTTAATTCGCCTGTTCATTAAAAAAAAGCGAAAATGTTAACAAGAAATGAAATGAAATTAACATTTGTTGTGATTAAGTCATACTTATTTAATAATTAGTTGAGGTTAACTACTTGAATAATAAGTCATTTAAATGCATAATTATTAATAAATTTAATAATTAAACAACCACAACAAAGGTTCATTAATATTATTCAATCATTACTTAAAATTTATTAAATTGCAATTTTTTTAAATATTTTAAAAAAACATTCTTTAAAAACATTTTAATAAACTAAAAAAAACTAAACCAAAAAAAATTATAAAGTATCAATTGTGTTTATTTCTTCATAAAAGCAAGTTAAACTAATTAGAAAAATAAGACAATAAAATCTACGTTTAAAAATTAAATCATGAAGCTCATTTAACAATTACATTTTCAGGTTTCAAATTTTAAAAAAAGACAATCAAAAGATTATGAAAACAAGTGACTTCAAAAAAAACAAGTAGTTTTTCAACATTATAAAACTAAAAAAGATTTCTGTAAAAAAAACTTTAAATGAAAGAATTTTATTAGTTAAAATTTACCTTCAAACTTCTGTGTATAAAAACACCAAAAAATTGTCAAATCAAACAATGTGAAATTAGTTATAAATTTATACTGTACATCATTTCCATAAATACTGCTGAATAGTTCGTTAATCTTAATTGTTTCATTTTAATTGACAAAATATAATCATAAATGTGTCAATTTTACTTTGAAATAGCAAATATATGTAATGTTTAACAAAATACAATGTTGTGATAGCCAAACAAACTAAAATTTAACTTAAACTTTTTATAGCCAATTGCTAATTTCCATCTTTTTTTTTAATTTAGAAATTGATGCATTAAAAATTGAACAAAAAAAATTGATCAGAGAAAAATTGTTGAAATAATTAATTGAAAAAGTCTAATAAAAATAGAAATGTTAGAAAAACTTTATAAATCAAGATAAATTTAATACGTTTATAGGCAAAAAAAAGTGTTTTAAGATGCCAAATTAGTGCAATAACAAGTTAAATATCTAAAAAAGTTGATCGAAAAAAAAAGTTAATCAAAAAAAAAGTTAATCAAAAAAAAAGTTGATCAAAAACAAGTTGATCAAAAAAAAAGTTTAATCAAAACAAAAATTGAACAAAGAAAATTAATCGAAAAAAAAAGATTGATCAATGCCAATTGCTAATTTCCATCGTTTTTAAAATTTAGAAATTGATGCATTAAAAACACTTGTTTATAAATCACAAAAAAAGTTTAAAAAACCAACTAAAACCAATAACATTTCAAAGAATCACTGGACAACTGGAAATTGATGAATTTTAAAGTTAAACGTAAATAAATTTCATTGAAAGTTGAATGAAAATTTGGTTTAACGCTAAATATATAGAGTTACTTGCTTTCTATAATGGTTAACTTATGGTTAACCATTGGTTAAAAAATTAAATAAAAATCAATGCAAAATGTATAAATAAAAAGTTAAGTGTAGAAGTTTGAATTCAACAAACCAAGAAAACAAATGCAATTATTCTTAAAAAATGTTCAAATTTAAGTTTTTCATTGTAAAAAAGACCCAAACACTTGGCTTTTTCTTATTTAATAAAAAAAAATAATTATAAAGTAAAATTATGTAAAATTGCTAAAATTAAATCAAAAAATACTAAACTTAAATCGAAAAATATGAAACTTACTATTAAAAGTTAATGTGATGTGAAATTAGTAAATCAACACTTTTTAAGAAATGCAAATATAATGATAACTTAATTTATTTCAATTAGTCATTAATGAAATCAATCAATAGAAATTTCAGAAACAGATTTTTACAATAATAACCACGTAAAACTTTCAAATTTCAATTAATGACAAATGAAAAACGTTCATAATTGTGAAGTTGTATTTTAATTAGTTTTTTCAATTTTAAAATCGATGCAATAACAACTATGTTGGTTTGTCAATCACAAACAAGAAATTAAATTAATCAATTCAATTCTTACACATTTTTAAAAGAAACATTTTCTAAAATTACAAATGATTCAACTTTTTACTCAACCAATGAAATTGTAACAGTAAAATTTCAAATTAACTTTTAAATTTATTTGCAAGATCCATTATTATTAAAAAAAATTGATTTGATTTTCATTTTAATTGATTTTATTCTACTTGAATGACAAAATCTAAAATTAAATTAAAATCCATTTTGAAATAAAACATTTTCTAGTTATAATAAAAAAAATAATCTAAAACCGAGAAATGTCATCATAAAGTTCAAATTCAACAAACAAAATAAAGTTCTTGTATAAATTTAGAAATTTTTGGAATTGACTGTTGGACTGAGCAGACGTGTTTGTCAGTGCTCTCTGACTGTGAAATTTTCTGATTTGTGCAACACTAAGATTGTATAAAATATGGTGATTTTCTGCTGAGGTTTTTGATGACTTTACTGGAAATCCTTGCAGTTTCAATTAGATTTATTGTGTGAATTT
>JAAFCF010005931.1:6371421-6389781 GCA_013389785.1 Helicorthomorpha holstii
ATTGTAAGGTGTGGGGAAGGGATTGTAAGGTGTGGGGAAGGGATTGTAAGCTGGAGAAGCGCAAAGCACACTTGTGTAGCTCAGTTGACTATGGAAAGTAAGTACATAGCCTTAACTGAAGTTACTAAGGAAATGCTCTGGCTGAACCAGATAGTTAAAAACTGGGGAATTTACAAATTCATTACACTTACAGTTTATTGCAATAACAAGTCTGCGATTGATTTTTCCAATAATCAAATCGAGAATTGTCGATCTAAATATATCCAAGCTAGGTTTCATTTTATTAGAGACCTAGTACACAAAATGTCAGCATGTTATGCTATGTCAGCACTGAAGAGAACTTAGCTGATTTTCTGACAAAAGCATATCCTAAACCAGCTTTGGATAAAATTGTATCAAAATTATTTAAATCACTGGGGTGATCCTTTTGAAACTTTCTCAAAATTGAGCAAAAATTTGCGATATTTAATAAAAGGGAATTTGTTGTATTTTTGGGTATTAATTATTGTTATATTTCATCTCCATTTTGCCACAGTTGCCTATTTTTGTTTTCAGGTTGATTGTATGCTTAATCTTATTGTATTGAATTCATGTTTAACTATGTTTTGTATCGTTTACCAGCTGTTGGATAACTTGACCAATATCTATATAGCATAAGTGTGTTAAAGATGGCCAAGATACGATAAACGAAAACGTTAACGTATTTAGTATATTTCAATATAATGAAATTCTGGTTGCATTCATTATATTATATTGAAAAGCCAATATTCCCTTCAATATCTAATATTTAATATCTTTAATAATGCCTAATTCATTAATTAAGCCTTTAAATAGCTTTAAACTTAAATTTGCATTGAAATAGCATTAGAATGCTATATATAGTAATCACTTAGCAATATCGATATACTAGATATCAAGTAATATAGATTTTATCGAAAATAAACATTACGGCTATGGAGACGTGATTAATCGACTCTAAACACTCTAATAACTTCTTTAATAATGATCAGATCTTAAATCAGATTACATATTCTGAAAGCTCATAATTTCCCCATTTAGAAATGGTACTACAATCATTTCCTAACGTAATATTTACTTAATACAATTAATAAATTGCATATTGGGCGTTGGCTGCTCTTTTAACTTAGCTTAACTAATGCAGTATCTTTTGCCTAACAAAAGAAACTTTTTCTAAATTAATATTTGTCTGTAAAACTATTTATTTAATCATTAATTAGTATCTTGCCCACCTTACCATGTAATTGTGACATTTGTAGCTCGCCACTTCCGGGTCACAGAGGTCACCAAAGTTGTGTTACCGGGAAAAGGTGATGTGCACATATTCAGTGCTTCAGCCTTAAGCTTTTGCACATATTGTTTATTTAATATGTATTTAAATAAAATCAGCGGATCTCATAATTGTTAATTATTGAGAATTGGTCATATACCAATTCTATTTAATTGCGATTGTAATACTTCAGCGGAAGTACTGGTCTAAATCGCGTTTTACATGTGCCGTAATTCGCGTACATGTTATTGTGTTTTTGAAAGGGCCTATGGTCCTTCACTTGCTCAAATTTATGTGTACAGTAAAGACCTACATTTTGTAATGGAAATTGAGTAATTGTTTAAATTTGAATCGATGCATTTAGTATTTGCAAAAGGCAAATTAGTTGTCTATCTAAACTAGTTGAAATTCGTCCTATTTAACTTGTTGAAATAACAGCCAAGTCAACTGCAACGAAATTAATAAGTTTAAATTAAGTTTTGAACATTTACAAGTCGAAAACTTTTGCTGTGGTGTGTAGTAAGCACGTTTTCATTGTTTTAAGATAGAGTCCATTGCATCAGCCTAGCTAACTGAAGCTTGGAATCTAAATGATTTAATACAGTGAATAGTTGAGGCTGCTGAAATAACACAACAATAACAAATGATTGCTCTTTATGAGCTACATGACAAATGATAAACATATTAAACCATCAATGGAATGGCAACTGTGGCAAAATGAATAGCAAATATGACGATTAATGAAATCAAAAATACAACAACATTCCCCTTTTTCATTTATTGCAAATTTACACAAAATTTTGAAAATACTAAAATCTGAAATACCAAATTAAACTAAAGACTTAAACAATTTAGAAACTATTAACTTGTGGGCTGGGCCTTTTAAAGGCTTAGTAAGAAAATCAGCTAAGTTATCAGAAGTGTTGACATAACAAAGCTCAAAATTATTTCCTTGAAAACAATTTCTCTAGAAATGAAATTTAGCATTTATATATTTAGATCTGCAATTTTTGATTTGATTAGTAGCAAATTGAATAGCAGAATTACTATCACAAAATACTTTAGGTAAATCAAATTTAACTATTCCCCAGTTAAAAAGAATCTGCTTCAGCCAGAGCAACTCTTTAGCCACCTCAGTCATTGCTATGTACTCACTTTCCATAGAAGACAAGGCCACACAAGATTGCTTAGTACTTCACCATGATACAATGCCATTTCCACATTTAACAATAAATTCAGAAATGGTTTTACTGTCAGATGGGCAAGCTATCAAGATGCACCTACGTATGCATGCAGTCATAAATGTTTGCTCATGTTACCACATTTACCTTTATACAAAGTCAACACATATAACTTAGTAAAGTAGACATAGCTAACAAGTCTCTGGTCCCAATGGTGGATGGTTGGGTTTTCAGCATACTGCGCCAAGAAAATCACTGCAACTGAGATGTCAGGTCTGCTTCTTTGCACTATGTAGAGTAAAGCACCAATTACATTATTATAATGGAAGTAGTATAGTACGCACTTCGGGGCACCAATCAGAATCGAGGGGTGGAGCTTAATGAACCAATGGTAGCATAGTGGGTGGAGCAAGCGGGAAATTTGAAATTTTGGTGATCTGGTGTATGGCCATTTCGAAAAAAGTTGCCACCAGGGGTCAAAGTACCAATGAGAGTGAAGGGGGCGGAGCCAGCGGTAAATATGAAATTTGTGTTCTTCCATGGTGATGGTTATGATATGATGTCACTACGATAAACACCCCCTGGTGATGGTTATGATATGATGTCATTACGGTAAACTCCCCCTGGTGGTCATAAGTGACACCAATCAGATTGCAGCATTAAAGCCTCGCCCAGCCAATGAAAGTGCAGGGGTGTGGTCAGCGAGAAATTTGAAT
Organism: Helicorthomorpha holstii; assembly: GCA_013389785.1. Lineage (NCBI taxonomy): Eukaryota > Metazoa > Arthropoda > Diplopoda > Polydesmida > Paradoxosomatidae > Helicorthomorpha > Helicorthomorpha holstii. The sequence continues at coordinate 6,374,607 of JAAFCF010005931.1, forward strand.
GTTGTGTTCCCCCTGGTGGCTGTTATGATATGACATCACTAAGATAAACGCCCTCTGGTGGCTGTTATATGACATCACTATGGCAAACCCCCCCCCCAGGTGGTCATATGTGTGACATCCATTTGTGTGTGACATCATCAGGGTAAAAGAAAGTATCCACCAGCAGGAAATTTAAAATGGTTTAAAATTTGAATATATAGGTTTAAATCCCCTATGAACACAGCATTGCCACCTAGTGAAGTGTAAAAAACAAGATGGCGAGAAAATCAGCAGAATCTGGTGGGAAAATGGTGGAAAAATGAGTAGAATTAGGCGGGAAATTTGTGTGAAATAGAGTAGAAGTTGACGGTAAAACGATTGTATGAAAGATGGGAAATCAACGGGAAAGGGGTGGGAAATCGGCAAGAATAAACATGAATCACAAATATATCAAATCAATAAGGCATTTTAAATATAAATGAAAAATTTTACAATTACCACAGCTTCATGTTCAAACATGTTCAAATGAATAAAGAACAACTTGAAACATGTATAAATACAATAAGCTAAAAATTAAGTTGGAACATGTTTAAAGGTAAAGGGCAGAAGATCAAGTTAAAACATGTTTCAACATAGCCCTTAAGGGAGGAAAACAAGTCAGAACAGGAAAATAGGGTAGAGTATGAGACATGCGCAGATATAGCTAAGAACTAGTATAAATAGAGAGTGAAAAAAGTACTTTCACCACAGTAAAAAATTAGCAAGGATTAGCCACTACAGAAAAAAAGGATCTTGGAAACTCATCATGCCTGGTAGAAACAAATTTGTCATTTTAGAAATAATATGTTTAACTGGCAGATTTTTTCCTATAGTTAAACGCACAAAATCATTTTATTGTCCATTGCCAAAGAAAATAATTAAGAAAGATAAAGATGAATTATATGAAGAAGCAGGAGTGATACCGCTTGGATATAACCGTGGAGTTGATGTTGCTATTTACGAAGACCAAGTTCTAATATGCATACGGGAATACTACAAAAATGAAGAAACAGGAGTATTGTCTGCTGGAATAAGAGGGTTAAACTTAACCGAATATCAATTCAGAAACCTGGTTGATCTTATCCCTTCAATTGAAGAAAAATTAAAAGCTTTCTTATTAGTAAATAAGATTGAAGAGTTAAATGAAAAAACCACTGAAACTAAAATAGGGATTATTAAATCTGATAAGCTGACAGAAGTGAAAAAAGTTGGAGCAACGGTGTTATGGGAAAAAGCTGAAGTCCAGCCTTTAGGACAGAACCGAGGCATAGAAATTGTTTATGATGATGGTAAAATCTGGCTATATATTAAAGAATACTATAAAAGCAAACTTACTGGAGAATTAACTGCTGGGACAAAAGGTTTAACTCTTACTGAATATCAATTCAAAAACTTTGTCGCCTGGTTGCCTCAAATTGAAGAATCATTGCAGAAAAAGCATCAAGAAATAAAAAATGAAATTAAAGTACTTGTAAATGAATAACATCACAAAATATTAGTAAAAGTGTATTCACATTAAAATATGCTTTGTAAAACATGATTACGTGTTTAATAAATAAAACTTGTAACCTTAAAATGTGTCATTAACAATGGTGTTATCAATGTTTTTAGAAAACTATCACTTGTTTTTAGAAAACTATCAATTGTTTTTAGAAAACTATCAATTGTTTTTTTAAAATCCACAATAGTTTTAGAAAACTAACAATTGGTTTTATAAAATGCACAATATATTTACAAAACTACCAATTGGTTTTATAAAATGCACAACAATTATTGATAACTATACAATGTTTTTAGAAAACAATCAACTGTTTTTATTAACATTTAAAATATCTTTAGAAAACTACTAAATGATTATTTAAAATGCACAACATTTATCAATAACTAAACAATGTTTTTAAAAAACTACCAACATTATTATTAAAATGCACAACATTTACGGATAACTATACAATGTTTTTAGAAAACAATCAACTGTTCTTATTAACATTCACAATATTTTTAGAAAACTACCAAATGGTTTTTTTAAAATGCACAGCATTTATCAATAACTATACAATGTTTTTAAAAACTACCAGCTGTTATTATTAAAACATGCAATGTTTGTAGATAACTATACAATGTTTTTAGAAAAGACAAATGTTTTTCAAAAAATCAACATTTACCTTTGTGAAAATCTCACATCACAACATAACAGGTAAAGCTCAGATCTTTAGATCATGAAATAGTGACATGACATTTTTTTATTATGTCATACCTCCTCCAAATTACAGGTTTATGAAATGTATAGGATGGTTGCTTTAACCACCAATTTTCCCATTCTTTTATCATCAGGTTTAAATAAATTAATTACTGGGGCTTTGCCAGAGTAACCAGCAGGATGATTAGCGTCATAATACACCTCTGCTCACCTTAATCTACCATTGCAACTAACAACAAGCAAAGAACTACACTGTATTATATTTAAAAACAATATAGTAACATACAACAGAAATATATAAAAAGAAAGGGGGGGGCGGCGCATTGGTGTTTGCAGACATTAAAAACTTTATGTAAATATTTACAAAAATTAATTGATAGTTTTTGTGCTGAAAATTAGTGTTGTGTAACAACACTAATTTTTTACACTAAAAACTATTCATCTATAACATTTAGCTGAAAATAAAAAAGTAATTATAAATCATTATTAAAAATTAAAACATAAATTGGTTTATTAATGGTACACACAAACATAATCATTGTATATAGCCATAAGGGTAGCAAACAAATTCATTATTTACAACTGCTTTATCAAACACCACCCTGTACATTTTATTTCTAGTTATATTCTTTAAATTAAAAGTAAATTTAGTCCTTTGAATCAAATGTTCAGTTACAAAACACTTTTTAGGTTCTTCTTTTATTTCATGATGCAAATTTTGTACAAACTGTGTCACCATAGCTCTAATGACATCAAATGTTATGCTTTGAGCAGTTGTATATGTGGGAGTTATTCCTCTAACTTTCCACACATTGTCTCCATTTGATAACAGATATCCATAATTTTTAGGACCACCACTTACAAACTCAGTTATAAAAACATTGCCTTCTGGATATTTCAGCAAAACTTCATCAGTCAAATCTCCCAACTTATCCCCAATCAAATCCGCAATAGGGTTGTAATCTTTAGGAGTAACATATATAATGCTATCTGTATCCATATATAATACCTTTTCTTGAAGTCTTGACAGCACTCCATACAGTCTTAACCTTGCTATGGCAGTGGTGAAAGCAGCAACAACTACATTTGTTCTTCCTGTTGGTTGTATTGTTTCTGTTGTGGGCACAAATGTCACAAGCATTGTATGTTCATTGACCAAGTGACAATCTGTAATAGTTTTAGTATCTGACTTTAGAAGGTTAAGAAGATCTTCATATTTGTCAATGTACTTTGTAGTTGGCAGATTTTCTCTTTGTGCAAATTTACCCCACAAAGAATTTAGCATAAACTTGGCAATCGAACGTCTTCCAGGATTTTTATGCACATCTTGTAATGTTACACTTTCAGCAGCATAATAGTCTTTAATATATTGCTTTTTATCTTCTTCACTGTTAACTCCAACAGGCCATCCAGAACATTCTTGTTTAATTTTTAACAGAGTATTTACATATTTGGTAAACAAACCATTGTCTATATTATTTCCCCTGATAGATTCCATATATTTGGGATAATGCCATACTTCTTCAATAGAGACAATCTTGTATTGTTGAAGTAGAGCTTCATCCACCTCTAAAGTTACCCATGTACCACTTAAAGTTCTTTGTTCATCACTATGTTGACATTGTTCTTGTTGTTTTAATTGAGCACATGTATGGCAAAGTGGAAACATTAACTTTTTACCACATCTCACTGGTAAAACAGGATGATATAACTTTCTTGGTGGAAGTATTTTGCACTTAATTAATCCAAAATACTCCCCAGGATTGTAATGCACAGGGTTTACAATTTCTGGATGGCCAATAGGTAATTTTCCATATTTATTGGCATACGGATATAAAGATGTAAAGTCAACATATCGTATGATGTCACCATCTTTTACTTTGTGGTACAAGCTAGTTGGTGCTGTTCTTCCTCCAAAAAAAGCATCTCGTGGATTTATTGGCTCCGGAACAGTAGTTGTTTTAACAAAATTGTTTAAATCCAAATTTAGGTTCATTATTTTTTTAAACTGACACTCTTTCATTAACACTAATTGAACTTTTTCTGTTGTCAAAATGTTTGTCAACTGTTTTAACCGATCTTTTGTTTGGAGATTAAGGGTGTTCATTGAATTTTGCAATCTTGAATTCCATGTATCTCCATCATAGCAGATTTCACAGCCATGATAGAAACATCCCAAAAACTCATAGGCTACCTTGTTTTGTTCATCATAACCATCAACATACAAGTTTTGAAATTTCTTTTCACCACCATTACAAGCATGTTGAATGTGCACATTTTCTTTTTGGCTGACCCATAATAGCCATTTAATTGCCATTGCACTGTATTGTGGTTTTGTTGTATACCCTCCAGGTGGTATAACAGCTATACTATCCTTTGGCATAAATAATGTTCTGTAAACTACTTGACAATAGGAAGGCAAAGTAACACAATTTAAAAAAGGATCAATCTTAAACATGTTTATTGCATCTTTTCTGAAAGTACTGCAAGCATCTCTCAAAATTCTTACATCATCTTTGCAATAAGCTTGAAGTTGTTCTTGTAAATCAAATACTGCTCCTAGTGGAATATCATTATACCATTGCAACAGTTGTTTTCTTTCCTTACATTTTTTCCTTTCAGGAGCATAATATGTGATGTCAGACCATTCACCAATGTAATCTTGATTTTCTGGTGTATTAAAAAGATGAGGAAAATAACCTTTATTTAGTTCTTTAAGACCTACTGTTGATGGCAGCATTGCAAGAGGCACTGGTAGAAAGTTAAAAGAGTCAATGAACTTTACTTTTCCTACTCTAAAGGTAATTATTTTTTGACCAGCCATAATAATTTCAGGATAACAGTTCTGATCATGCACCCATTGCATCACTAGATGATGATCATATCCTTTTCCATAATGTGATATGAATGTATGGTTTTTTCCATCTTGTGCAACATCATTAAATAGCCATTCACAAAACATATCTCTAGCATTTTTATCATTTTCATTTTGAAATATCTTTAACTCTTCACTGTCTTCTTTTCCCACAACTACCAGATTTGGTTCATGGGAACCATCTGGTTTTATTAAAGACTCAAAATCGAAATACCAAAACTGTGCTTGTTTTTTATTGTCTAGTTTTGGTTTTTGAATATAGCACTTATGATCACTATTTACAACTTTTTTACAATAAATGCATTTATGTGTAAAACATTTATGATTTTGTTCAATTTTTTTATAACATGTTTTACACTTTTTATGTTGGCTACAACTATCATTAGTTTTGTGGTTGGTGTAACACTGCTGTCCAAATAAATAGTTACAACAATCTATACATTTCTTTTTTGGCAAACCATCCTTTTCACTGATGAAATCTGGACAGTCAACTGTAAAGCATACTGGACACTGATTAACACAACGATGTTTACGGCTGACACCTTTCATACACAATACACAAAATTTATCACAATTGAAGAAGGCGCTTGGTTTGGTGATTGGTTCAAAGTGTGCTTTTGACCAATACAAGTAAACTTTTAAAGGTGCTTCAGGTCCTTTAAAAACAAGTTGAAAGTTTTGTTCCGCTTGGAATACCACTATTTGAATGTTTTCATTTATTAACTGTTGCTGAAATAATTGAAGTTCATCCAATCCACAAGGTCCTTCATTTACATTACAAACTCTTAACAATTCCATGGCAGCATCTCTTTGAAATCTTCTTTGGCCTTTTCTAAGTCGTTCAAACTGTTTAGTGTGAACATCTGAAGGATCAACAGTTTTTTTAACATGTGCTATAGCAACAACTAATGCTCTTGCTAAACATATTTGATCTTCATTATCTATAAAAACATAAATCACATAATTAATAATGGTTTTATAATTAATATTTAACTATTATTACCTATACTGATTGTACAATGTTTTTTCTTTACCCACTGATCTACTTGAGGTATAACTCTTTTTTGTGCTCCTCCATTTTGTCTTCCAGTTCCATCTTCTGGCATTCTTGTGCAATAAACACAAAATTTTACAGGATCTCGTCCTATTTCAAAGTTTTTATTAGATTGCTGAACACTTTCTATTTTGGATGCCAGATAATCCCCAGTTAATTGATCAAACTTTCCATATTTTGTACTTATAGGGTCATCTAATGTTTCAGCATTCATGTATAGTCTAACTTTATCCCATGGATTGGCATCACCTGTACATTCCCTTATTATTGCATCAAATATTCTTTTTAATCTTACATGGAATTGAGCTGGAGGGATTTCGTTAATTCTATGTAAGTCAATTGTTGTTTCTCTTGCTTTTGTTTTTAAAGTTGGACAATTTATTTCTCTTTTTGTTAGGATAGTGTAAAACTCCCTTGGATCAAACTCATTTGCTCCTCCTATTTGAATGTTATTAACAGGTCCCTGGTTAGCAAATTCATTAACTGGAAGGTCTTCTAATGACACTTCTTGAAATAGGTTTTCATTTCCATCTTCCCACCAATTTCCCATATTTACTCTATGAAAATGTTCTTCATTGCCATCATCCCACCATTCTTTTTCTACATTGTTTGGCCATTCTAACCAATCCTCTTCTATCCATTGCATTACATCCATAGAGTTATTGGATTCTTGATCCATATTTCAGTTACTATTCAACTAATGGTTAATATTATAATAACAAGTGATTTAAATGTAACTTACCAGGTTGATTTTTATTTGACTTTACAGTGCAGGTTTTTTATTTTTGTATATGTGTATTCTTCCAATTTCTTTTTTAACTGAAAGGTCTGCTGATTTTACAGCCTTTTATACCACAATTTTAGCCATTTGGTTTCTTATACTTTAACCTATTTAAATCTCATTGGTTAGATTTCTTGTTTTAACTAGTTCTATTGTCACTCTTCATCATGATTGATCTGCTCCCAGGTGTATACTATGTGTATTATGGCTTATACAGGTCTTTTGTTCTGGCTAACTCATTTTTCATTATACAGTTTTCTTGTTTTGACTGGTTAGTTGTATGGAAAGCTTAATCCTGTACCTTTGCTTTATAATTAATTTCCTTCTGTATATAATTTTTATTTCCTAGTCCAATTTGCTTGTTACATTATTATTGTTGTCTACTTTAATTCTGTTCATACATGTTTTCTTGTTAATAGCTTATGGACATGTTGAAACATGTTTTAACTTGATCATTTTGTTTTTGTTTAAACATGTTTTAATTTAAACATGAAGTTATTTAATCACCATTAGTTAATCAGAAAGGGTTGGGCTTTAATGATTATCTACATCTTCATGAACTTCCCACTTGAGATAAGTCTAATATCTGAATTACAATTAATACAAAATATAAAGTACAATTTACGCTTTTGATAAAAAAAGTTTAAAATTTACCATTTAAACATACAACAATAAAAATTAAATTAAGTACACTTTATATATAGGATTAACAAAAATGTTTATTAATTTTCATACAATGTTAAAATTCAAGAGAACCATACATAAATTTTGAAACTTGGTTTTTAAACAAATTCCCTTGATCATCTACAATAGACACAATATTTTCACACAAATTTAAAAATATCAATTTCCCTTGTCCCCTCATATAGCTGTATATACGACTTTTCATATATATCTTCTCATTCATGCTTATATTTTCATGTGGATAGTGGTTTATGGCTTCAGATAACGTTGAATAGTCATTTAATATCTGTGAATAAATGTCTTCAATAAGTGGTAGTAATGCTGTACCTCCATTGCATCTGTTATAATCAGCAGGCTGAGGATGAGGATGATCTTCACAGCATTTTACATATTTTGATTGTAGATACTTGCTGAAAAGGCTCCATAATATATCAAAAAATATAAGATGTAGTTTGAAAACCCTGAAAGGGAGATGATTACTCAGGTAAACACTGACACCAGTTTCTGTCTGGTGGGCAAACAGAAAATCAAGCCTTGTGTACATCTTTTTTATAAAAGAACACATTGTGTTTACTAGAGTCTTACCACATCCCATATCAGGATCAAACAACTTGTCTATAAAACCAAAGTAGCAAAATTCTTCTTTTGCAGTAAGACAATGATGAAGACTGTTATCTTCTTCATTGATTGGAGACCACAGAAAAGGAGCTAGAAATTTCTCCTTGTTGGCTGATTGCAGTATTTCATAAAGGGACTTAGCACCACTTTTCTTATTTACACTTCTGCCTTTGCAGGCCCTACAGAACAACTCCTGCTTATAAGGGCTGCATGTGTCACACATGCCACATTCATCTTTTAATACCTCAAACCAGGTATTACAAAGTGTTGTTATATAGTAAAGGAAAAGTTCCTTTACTCTGCAAGGCATTAAGTTATATAATCTAGCAGATGCAAAATCAGCAAAATCTTCATTGGGCAACATTATGGCTAGGAGCTATTTAAAAAAGCAAATTATAAATCTCAATTTATAAAATACACAAGTATAAATTAATATTTATTTTACCTATTCTCAAATAGGCTTCCAAACTTAAGACTTTTGCAGCTTTCTTGTTATTGCTCTTCACACTGTTGAGATGTGACTCTCTGAGTTTGGACACTCTTTATATACCCCTACTACAGGCCCTAAGGCCCACATTTATTTGCCCTACTTGTGCTATGTAAATGATTGATGACCTTTTAATTGATTTTTAAACATTCAACTATTTAACACAAGGCACAAATAGAAATAATTACAGGAAGGGATTAACCGGAGACTTTTCTATGAAGGATTAATCTAGGGAACAATAGTGGTTGGTAGACAAAGGGGCTGACCACAAAGGATTAACTAGTTACCATAAATGTAGGGGGAGACAATTGCTCTAGATAAGAATCAGACCTACAAACAGTGATGTTATATTTATAGTAGGGTTTAACCAGGATGCATACAAGTACAGGATTAATTGCTAATTATAGAATATGAAAACTTCCCAATGACATTAACAAAGGGTTTTCCAGAAAGAATTAACTAGTTACCATACATGAGGGGAAGTATTCATGACCTAGATAAGAATATGAAAACAAAGAATGGAAGTAACATTGGTAGAAGAGATCAACTAACAAAGTTACCATATATGAAGGGGAGTAATCTTGACCTTATTTGATCTTGTTAAGACAATGAAAACCAAAAATGGAAGTAAAATTGGTAGGAGAGATTAGCTAAAAACCATACATGTAGGGGATTACTTTTATCATCTAAGGAACATGCTAGAAAAGAAAACTAGACAATGATTTTAAATTTTGGTTAACCAGAGGGGTTTCACTAGTTAACATATATGTGCAGGATTTCATCAGCCATGGGAACAATTAAAACAATAAATACTACATTGAATTTAAAAATGGTATAGCCTACAGCTATGCACCAGTGAACATGTTTGGACAGGATTCCAAATTTTTCTGACCACTCCCCTTCACTCTCAGGCAAAGGACAGCAGAGGGTGGTTTATCATATTATTGTCATTCACATACAACCACCAGGGGGGGGGAACATTAAATTGCCTTTCCCCTTGACCACTCCCCTTCACTCTCAGGAAATAGCCACCAGGGGGACATTTGTCATAGTAATATCTTTCCATCTACAACCACCAGGGGACACCAAAATTTAAAATTTCCCGCTGGCTCCACCCCCTGCCTTCCTATTGGTTCATTAAGCTCCACCCCTCGATTCTGATTGGTGCCCCGGAGTGCGTACTATACTACTAATGGACATTTATACTTTCTTCTTTAAATGATTTCTGAGTAGTTTCTTTTACAAGTGAAAGGAAAATTGATTTCAACTTTATTTTTGGAAACTTAGTCGCCAATGCTTCTATGTGTTCACCCTGATAAATACCAATGTATCCTTCCTTTTCCACAAAGATCACACCAAGAAGAACTGTGATGGGTCCCATTGCTTTGGCATCATACACACTCTGTAAATCACTAATTGCTTCATTAATCAATTCATTAGACTTTGCAAACATAACTACATCATCGACATAAACTGCTAATACAATATGCAATTTCTTTGCATATAAACAAGCTGCAACAACAATGCTTCTTTAATTTAGTTTACTTAAGACTTTACCAAGGTGTAGGAACCACTCTTTCCCATTTTGGTGCAAACCATATAACGCCTTTTTCAAGGAAAGGGCACTCCTCAAGTGCTCAAACCCTACTAGAGGCTTCATCAAAATATTGTGATGAAGGTCACCATATAGATAAGCCCCTGCTATATCTAATTGATGGTGCTTCCACCCCCTCTCACCAACTAAGGCAGCAAAACATAAGCGTATTATGGAGAAATTAATTACAGGGGAATAAACATCATCAGTCCTCACCTTGGATTTGTCGATGTCCACCTGCTCCCAATCTAGCTCTAAATTGATATACATGACCTTCTGGATTTGTTTTCATAGCAAAGACCCAACTGTTAAGTATGGTACATTGTCCTGGTCTTGGCTCTACTACATCCCATATGTCCCTTGTGTGCATCAATTCGACCTGTTCTATAGCTTTGCGCCACTCATCAGCAAATTGAGATTCCATTGCTTGTTTGTATGTTTTTGGAATCTCAACATCCTCCCTGGCCAGTCAATTCCCAGCTTGGCTAGTAAATCTTGCACTAGCCTCTGAGGACTCCTCAGTATCTGAATCCATTTCTCATTGTTCCAGCTTCTTCCCCTGTGTTTCCTGAAACTGAACAAAATCAAAATTAAATTCTTTGTTCCTCGCTGGTCTTTGTCCGGCTTCCTGTCTATTTCTAAGCGGATATTTGTCTCTTTCTTTCGGTGCCCTAGGATTTCTTCTCACTGGTTGCTGCAATCCACTTGGCCCGGGTACATTCTCGTCAACTGCAACAGCTGGTCTCTCATCTTTCCTGGGAGTCTCTGTAATACCTTCAGTTATAATTTCAGGAGCTCTTCTTACAGCATTTCCAGGTGTTGCAGGTGTTGTTACATTGGCAAAATCGTTGTCATCATCTTCATCTACTCTAAAATTACTTAAGCCATCATTAGACAAGTTTTTACCATCTCCATAAAAGATTTCTTCATTGAAAGCCACAGCTTTGCTTTCAACTAACTTGTTCTGTTCAGGTAACCAAATTTGATAGCCAATTGTGCCAATGGCATACCCGACCATATACCCAAGTTCGGCAGTATTCTCCAACTTGTTTCTCAACTGTCCTGGCTTAGGCAGATAGGCAGCACTTCCAAATCGCCTCATATGCTTGATGGAGGGCTTCCTATTGTTCCAAATCTCCAAAGGTGTTTTAAAGTTAATAGATCGATAACCCAAATGATTATGAATATAGGTAGACGTCAAGGCTTCTTCTGTCCAGAATTTCAGCGGAAGTTTGCTTTCAAACAAGAGTGACCTCAGTCGTTGAACTAATGTACGATTGTAACTTTCAGCCACCTTATTTTGGCTGGGAGTGTACATGTTAGTCCTCTCGTGCTGAATTCCCACTCTCTGGACAAACTGTCCCATCTCACAGGAACCGAATTCCATTCCGTTGTCAGACTGTATGCGTTTCACCTTTTTGCCGTCTGTCTCTCCACTTTGATCACATAGTCCTTGATCTTCTCAACACACTGGCCCTTATTCATCAAAAGGATAACGTTTGCCTTTATGCTAAAGTCATCAATTATTGTTATTAAAAAACATTCACCATTTACACCAAGTTCTGCAGCCAATCCCCAGCAATCGACGTGTATTGTCTAAAATCTTCGTTGACTTAATTGGCTGTAGAGTCTTACTCTTCGCTTTAGTTGACTTTGTCTTTTTACAAACGTTGCAGTGCTCAATTGAAGCAGACGCTTTCTTTGTAGGCAGTCCAATTGCAGTGTCACCCTTAATCATCTTTTCGATTGTCTGGTGACCTGGATGGCCTAGTCTGCTGTGCCACAGCTCTCCTGAAGTCATACACACAACTTCCCCTTTTTTGGGCATTACTGGTATACCTTTCACAATATAAAAGCAATTAGACAATGGTGCTTCAAATAAAACTCTACCAGACTTTGTTTTAATGACATGTTTTCCATTGGCTGTTATTTGAATCAATCCGTTCTGATTAATTCTTGATCCACTGATCAAATTTACTCTTGCATCCGGCGTGTACAACTTTTCTGTTAGCATCACCAACTGCTTCCCCACACAGAAGATAACATCTCCTTTTCCCTTGATATTAATGGAGTTGCCTTCCCCTGTTGTACTGGCCTTTCCCTCATAATTCCGGAAGTTGTGGAACCAATCTCAATTATTACAGAAGTGGCTAGTGGCTGCATTGTCTATTTCACCACTCACACTTCTGCTTATCTGCACGTTGTCCATTCATAGCGAAACTAGAGATGCTGAAAGTCATTAATATGCAATCATTAAATCATTAAATTTACTATAATTTGAATCGATTTCTTCTTGTTCTTCATTCTGCTCAGTCAATCTGGCCACTGGCTGTGCTGCCCTGCACTCTTTGGCGATGTGGCCTTGCTTCTGGCAGCAAAAACAAGTCAATTTCTTCTTCAAATTGTATCTAGAATTTTGATTATTGTTCTTAAAGCCTTTTTGTTGACCTCCAGTCTGCAAAACATCAACTTGATTGGCATTATTATCATTGTTAACACTTTTATTTTTCTTCTTTGTCTTTCCATTGTTCTCAGCCCCCTTGCTTACATATGCCTGAGAGTGGCCATTTTTGCCATTCATAGCAATCCTCTGCTTTACATGTGAATCTTAAGCCATCAGTTCACTTTTTATTTTGGCCACTGTGAACTGATTATCCGGCAGCTTATATAGCTGCTGGACAACCGGCTCGAACATATCCGGCAAACAACGAATAATTGTACAGCACAAATGTTCATCAGTGATGGTAAAACCTGTGTTTCTGATGTCTTCAGCCAAGTCAATCATGCGCGTAATAAAGGATTGTATTTTCTCACTAGACTTCATTTGCATGAGCCCCAGCTCCCTTAACAAGGCACAACGCCTTGCCCTAGAAGTGGGCTCAAAAGCCTTTTTCAACTCATCCCAAGCTTCCCTGGGATTTTTCATACGTTTAATCATATGTAATATGTCCGGGGTTACATTCATGGCTATGGTCATGTATGCCGAACGTCTTCGGCAATCATAGCGCATTTGAACCTCGTAAGATGCATCTTTGGGAAGGGGCCTTTTGGTCTCATCCACGAATCCCCAACAAACAATACCAGAAAGAACAACCTCTATTTGATCTTTCCAGCTTGCATAGTTAGTGCCATCTAATTTTATTATAGGTACATATTTTAATTGCTCACCCATTTTTATGATTCTTTAAAATAATCCAAATAGAAAATACACAGGCACACACAATTGCAATTAATTAATGGCCACAAATTCACAAATGCAAATTTGTGTTTGCACACAATAGCAAATATGTTGCACTTAATGTAGAAAGGAAGTCCTAGATCACTATTGCACTGCAGTCCTTTGTCTCACTGTAAAGGGCTGATGCAATCTGTTGAAAGAGATCTCCTTTGTCTTCTTTCTTCATCCAAATGTAGTTAAATTTGCAGATAAAAGTTATTGGACTACTCCTGGGCCCATAACCATCGTTGGAGTGTTTTGTTTTACACTATTATTCTCCAAAACAATTACTAATCAATATGCATTATCAGTTAGCTACTCTGATAATGCATAAGTCTTATCAAACAAAGGAAATTCCTGTAGACTCCAAAAGCAAGAGTTTTCGACTTAAATAGACTTTTACTGAGAAATTAACGTTATTACTAACTTAAAAGTGACTTGTACTACTAATTATTGTTTCTAAACTTAGTTAACTATTATTATACTGTAGATTAATAAATTCTCCGCATGAGATTAAATTAAATCGCTAAAATAAACTCAAAACTAATCAATTATTGATCTGAAAATCAGTAGGTCTTTATTGTAAGAAAGACAAACAGCAAGTGAAAATCCAAAGTACATGTACGCATATTGCGGCGTATGCAAAACGCGATTTGAATTGGCATTCCTGCTGGAATGTTACAATTGATAAATTAGAATTAGTATGCGACTAATTCTCAACTGCACGACAATTTAATGATCATTAGATCATTATTAAATGAGATTCAACAAACAATTTGCATATTAACTTAAGGTTAACATTATGAATCTGCGCGAATCACCTTTTCTGGGTAACGCATGTATTTGAGGGATCCAGAGTGACCTAAAACATTGAAAACAAATAAAAGGTCTATGACCAAATGCTGGACTAAATAATAAATGTTTAATAATGTTTAATTAATTAAACCAGAAAAAGCTTAAAAGTTAATTCTAATTCAAAACACAGATTAACGTATCTGTAGTTGCTTAGCCAACATCCAAATGACTAAAAACTTTAATACTTTAATACTTCATAATTACTTTAATACTTAAGCTAGAAACAAATGCAATATCAATAATGAAAGATAAACTAATGATTAACAAGAATATACTAATGAGAAAGGTATTCTACTATTATTTATGACATTTTGGAGACTTCTAATGTCTCGATTATATGGGTCCATAGGAAAGCATGTAAAAAATTGATTTACTATCGATATAATCGATTATCGACAATCAATTATTCTAAACTAAATGAAGCACGCCATTACCATGTGGTTAGCATGCTTTCAACAATGAAATCTAATGCAAATTAAAGCAAATTAAGTGAAATAAATGAATTTAACTATAAATACTTATTAACTTATATTGGATTATTGGCACAGCAACAGATACAAGTAATTGGGATCAATCATCCCCATATTATTTAGAGTCTAAGTTACATCTAAGTTCATGTCTCACTATTTTGTCCAAATGTACACACTTATAAGTCAGAATTGAGGTCAAGCAATGTCTGAAATAGTAAACCACATTAATACACATATTAATAACAAATGATGGCTCTTTATGAGCTACATGACAAATGAAAAACATATTAAACCATCATTGGAATGGCAACTGTAGCAAAAT
>JAAFCF010005931.1:6474551-6491964 GCA_013389785.1 Helicorthomorpha holstii
TCCAGCATGATACTACTGCTACAAAATAACCGTCTGAAGACCCTAAAATGGAAATCTAGAGCTCTAGCCTAATTTCTAAATCTATGTTTCTCTAGCAAGTCACTACTGCTACAAAATGGCCGTCTGAAGATCACAAATTTTGAATCAAGAAATCTAGACAAATTTCTCAACCTATGGCCTTCCAGCATAATTCTACTGCTACAAATTGCCTGTCTGAAGCTCCTTAATCTGAAATCTATAAATCTAGACAAAATTCTCAACCTAAGGCTTTCCAGCATGTTACTACTGCCACAATATGGCTGGCTGAAACCCTTAAATTGGAAATCTAGAAATCTAAACCAATTTCTAAACCTATGTCCTTTCAGCATGATACTACTGGTAGAAAATGGCCGTCTGAAACTAATAAATCTGAAATCTAGTAATCTAGACAAAATTCTCAACCTAAGGCCCTCCATCAGGATACTACTGCTACAAAATGGCCATCTGAAGCTTCTAAATTGGAAATCTTAAAGATCTTGAAAATTTCTTAACCTTTTTACCTCCAGCATGATACTACTGCTACAAAATGGCGGTCTGAAGATTTTAAATCTGAAATCTAAAGATCTAGACCAATTTCTCAACCTAAGGCCCTCCAGCATGATAATACTGCTTCAACTGGGCCATCTGAAGCTTCTGACTTGGAATACTTAGAAATCTAGAAAATCTCTCAACCTATTTACCTCCAGCATAATACTACTGCTACAAAATGGCCGTCTAAAGCTCCTAAATCTAAAATCTAGAGATCTAGAATAATTTTTCAACTTATTTCCATACAGCATGATACTACTGCTACAGAATGGCCATCTGAAGATATGAAATTTGAAATCAAGAAATCTAGACCAATTTCTCAACCTAATGTCTTCCAGCATGATACTACTACTACCAAATGATCGTCTAAAGCTCCTAAATGTGAAGTCTAGAGATCAAGCCAAATTTCTAAACTATGTCCCTCCAGCATGATACAACTGCTACAAAATGGCCGTCCAAAGCTCCTAAATGTGAAATCTAAAGATCTAGATCATTTTCTTAACCTATTTCCTTCCAGCATGATACTACTGTTACAAAATAGCCGTTTGAAGCTCCTAAATGTGAAATAAATAGATCTAGACCAATTTTTCAACCTAAGGCCTTTCAGCATGTTACAACAGCCACAAAGTGGCCATCTGAAGGCCCTAAATTAGAAATCTTGAGATCTAGACCAATTTATTAAGCTAAACCTCTCCAGCATGATACTACTGCTACAAAATGGCTGTCTGAAAATCCTAAATCTGAAATTTAGATATCTAGACCAATTTCGCAACCTAAGCTTTTCCAGCATGATACTTGTTGGAGTGTCTCAGCTATACTATGAATTGCCAATTGGTTTGCTATTCAATATGCATTAATCAGTTAGCTACTCTGATAATGCATAGATCGTAACAAACAAGGGAAATTCCTGCAGACTCCAAAAGCTAGGGTTTTTGACTCAAATAGCCTTTATTGCAAAAATAAACTTCGTAATTCAAAAGTTTGACTTACTCTACTTAATCCTTATCATTAATCAGTTACTTAATGCTAACTTTGTTTTAATTCAATTTGCCACATGCGATTAATTCAAAACTCTAAAGCAAAACTCAAAAACTAATAATTATGATTTAACAAAGTAGGTCTTTATTGTTGGAAAGACACACAGCAAGTGAAAATCAAGAGGTACATGTACGCGCATTGCATCATCTGCAAAAATGCAATTTGGAACGCCATCCCCGCTGGGAGGTTACAATCGATAAATTAGAATTGGTATTCGACCAATTCTCAATAAAACGACAATTTAATGATCATCAGATCATTATAAATAGACTCAACAAACAATTTATGCATTTAACTTAAGGTTAATGCATTGAGTCAGCTCAAATCACCTTTTCTGGGTAACGCTATGTTTTGGAACCCAGAGTGACCTAAAAGCAATACAAACAAACACTAGGTCCATGACCAAAAGATGAACAAATTAATAATTAATTGATTAAAATTAATTATTACAGACAAAATCGAAACCGGAAATAGTTTCTTTTGTTATATTTATAGCAATACGAGAATTAACATATTCGTATTGCTTAGCCAACGCCCAATATGCTAAAACGGCTATTAATTAAGCTACAAAAGTCTATGTTAGCTCAAATTAAAGATACATTTATGGTTAACGAGAATTCCTTAATGGAATTGTATCAAAGCAATTAATTCTAAGATTACATGGAGTTCAAATCCTCCGATTACGTGCGTCCATAGAGGAGCATGCTAATAAACGATATACTAACAATATAATTGATTATTGATAATCGATTATTGCATTATACATGTAAACACATCGTAATAATGTGATTCAAATGTCGTTTCATTCTAAATTGATTAACAGACAATTTTCAATAGAATAATAAGAAACTAAACATTGTTTGTTGGCATGGCAATGAAATAGTTTATGGGGATCATTGTATCCTTTTTAAATTAATGATTAAACTACATTTAAAGTTATGTTTCATTAGTTTGTTCATTGGAGACAGACGTCTATTCCAGATATATGGTCAATTCAATATCTGAAATTGTTAAATGCATATTAAAAACATGTCAAATAACACAAAATGCTGTTTATGAGCTAAATAACAAGATTACACTATGGCAAAGTAAATTGTGGTGAAACAAGTATAAACACGACGATACATGAAACCCCAAAAATTACAACAACATTCCCCATTTTCATTTATTGCGAATTTACGCTAACTTACAGTAATTTTTAAATTCTAGAATTTAAAGTTAAAACTGAATTAAAATTAAACAAAAGATTTAAACAATTTTGAAATTATGGTTTTATGAGCCGGAGGCTTAAATGGCTTCGTTAGGAAGTCAGCCAAATTATCCTCAGTATTAACATAACAGAGCACAAAATCATTTTCTTGAACACAAGAATCCTTCAAGAAATGAAATTTAGCTTTGATATATTTAGATCTGCAATTTTCTATTTGATTAGAAGAAAACTGAATTGCAGATTTGTTATCGCAATGCACTAAAGAAATTCCAAATTCTACTATTCCCCAATTAAAGACTATCTGGTTCAGCCAGAGCAATTCCTTAGCTACCTCAGTCATGGTTATGTACTCACTTTCCATAGATGACAAGTCTACACAGGATTGCTTTGTACTTCTCCAAGATACAATGCCATTCCCACATTTGACAATAAATCCAGAAATTGATTTACTGTCAGATGGACAAGCTATCCAAGATGCATCTACGTATGCATTCAAGTAGTTAGGGTACAATCTAAGCTGGGCCAATCAGCATTGAGCTTTTGGGCGCAAAATTCTAATCTGATCGATCAGAGAGCAGGATTGGGTGGTGGGCTTGGCTAAGTGAAAAATTGGGCGAAGTCTACTGTTACAAATGCCCTATGTTAAACTCTCTTAGTAACGCCATAATTTCTTTTTGTGTTACACTGTATGAGGCAACCCTGTATGTATGCGCTCCAAGCTGTTGTGTGTGGAATGGGTAGCACATGCGTAGTGTAAATGTAGCCGCTACGTGTTTGTTGATATTAATCTGATCAGGCTCTGCCTTGATTAGTTACAGTTTTAATAGCGCACATGTGTTCTGAGTTTTTTGACTATGAGACAATATAATTTGTGCATGTTTACACATGGGTGTTTGAGAGAAGGGGGAGAGAAAAAAGTAATTGAGGAAGGTAATAAAATATCTTAAGATGGGGTGTGTGTAGACAGTTATGTTTATATAATTTTTTTAAAAGTGTTGCTATCAATTTTTAATTAACCTTTTTTGTAACAGAGGTTAATCGTTATTAAATAAATTACATTTAAAATAATGCATGTATTATATTACAAAGTGATGTTATGAAATATATTTAGTTAGTTAAAAATATATCTATATATAAACATAATAATAATAAAATGCTCTTTATTTTTTGTATTTTCAGAATTTTTTTATTTATATAAATTAAGACGTCGTCTGGATGGACGTAACCCACTGTACACTCGCAAATAATCGTGTCTTTCATGATGGTTGCGATTATAAAAAAATATACGACAACTAGTAAAAAATTGCAGATAAGTATATCCTTTGCTAGCAGCCATGAAAAATTTTTCTGTTAATTCTTTTTCGTTAAAGTAAGCGTTTAAAATATTTTTTTGAACAGGATTATGGCGATTGATGTAGTTGGTGAGATTTGATAGAAGCTGGTTAATATCGTGAGGAATGCTTGGTGGCGGGTAATCTATTAAAAAAAAATTTTTATAAAAAAATATGTAGAGTTTATTTTACACAGTGGAATTATGGTTGGTTATAATAATAAACTGTTTATTGACTTACAGTTTATTTGCCTAATTGGCAATAACTTAAAATGTTGGAGAAACAAATATTGTTGTCTTTATGAAGCAATATTGCTTCATCGGTTACATAATTAGTTGAGACGTCTGGCCAGACAGCTGATATCTACATCTTGTAGACACGGCGAACGAAACAGAAGTAACACAAATACCTAGGTGTTAATCTCGCTAATTGAACACCTATGGCAAGCAATATAATGCAATAAGTTAAGTTAATAGTTAATGCGCGCAAATACACTATGGAATACCAACAAATTCCCCCTTCTTTAGAATTTGTGCGCATCTAAACAAAAATTTACAAAAATAATTATGCGACTTAACATTTAACGGTTTTGTGAAAATATCAGCAACATTCTTTTCTGAAGCTATAAAACTAAGTTTGATGAATTTCTTTTCAATCAATTCACGAATATAATGCGAACGAATTTCGATATGCTTACTGCGTCGATTCTCGATACGATTTTCTGCAAAGTGAATAGCACTCTGGTTATCACAATTTAGAGTCACCGTATCGAAGTTAGTTGTTGGTAATAACTCACGACACAAGTTCTGCATCCAGATGATTTCCTTGGCAGTCTCCGACATCGCAAGGTACTCGGCTTCCATCGTAGATAACACGATACAACGCTGCTTGATTGATCGCCATAAAATAGGAATGTTTCCGAAGAAAGCAATGATACCGGTCGTTGAATGTCGGTCCACAAAAGATGATGCCCAGTCGGCGTCTGAATAAAATTTAAGAGTCCGGTTTCGCGCGGTCAAGTTCAGTTGATAGTTTTGAGTTCCGCTCAGGTATCTCAAAATTCGCTTGACTTGAGTCCAATGTACCTCACTTGGGTTATTACTGAACTGCGCGAGTTTCGTGACGGAGAACAAAATATCAGGTCGGGTGTGAGTAGCTAATTGGCTCAAACACCCAATGGCCTGTCGGTAAATAGTTTGAAGAGTACTGCAACTGGATAGTTCATTCGGTTCCAGTCTCTTGTTAGTCTCCATCGGTGTACTAATGCTTTTTCCAATTTTTCATTGCAAATCTCTTCAACACTTGTTGAATGTAGTTCTGCTGGGACATGGAGATGGAATCCACTGTCTGGTGGATTTGTACTCCTAAGATATATGAAGAACTTCCAAAGTTTTTTAATGTAAAATGCTTCTCCAACTCACGTACAATGTCACTTATAGTTTGGTCGTCTTTACCAAATATAATGAGGTCATCAACATATACTGCGATGTAGGCACTATTGTTGTATTTATACACACAGTTACATGCTGATAATCTTGTGAGTTTCAGGGTAGTGAGTGTCTCATGCAAACACTCCTACCAGTTTCGGCCACTCTGTTTGAGTCTGTAAATTGGTCTCAGCAGTCGTACAATGTTTGCGTTTCCATTTTGCAAATGACAATTGGTTGGCACTTTCATGTAGATCTCTTCAGTCAAATTTCCGTAGAGATACGCGCACGTGATGTCGATGTGTTGTGATTTCCACTTTAACACAAAGGCAATTGCGAATAACAGTCGCAAAATCACAAAATTTATCACTGGTGCATAAGTATGAAAATAATTTGTGCCATACTTTTGCGTAAATCCCTGTGCAACTAATCTGGCGCGGTAACACTTTACGTCGCCATTTACGTCGGTTTTCTTCTTGAAAACCCACATAGATCTCACAGGTTTCATAGTGTCAGGAACTTGTTCTGGAATCATCTAGGTTCCACGGTCGTTAAGAGTGTCTAATTTGTGTGTTATTGCTTTGGACCACTCTTCTGAGTCTTCAGTATCTAACGCGTCTTCAATCATTAGCGGTTTGCCTAAATCGGTGTGAAGAAGTTCTACTATTTCGCAGACTTCCTCCTCCTCAACATTTGGCAGTTCCTCGGACTGTACAGGTTCTTCCCTTGGTTTCCCCTTACATCCATAAGGATTTGGTACAAGCTTAATTTTACAAGGTCTTCCACGTCGTGGTGCGTTGTCCACTGGTTCTTGTGGTTCGCTTACAACTGGTGGAGGTGTTTCAACCTTGGTTTGGTCCAACGAGTCGAACATGGTTTTTCCAATACCACTGTCAGGCTCGATCTCATCTGCACTTTCGTATTCAGATGCGTCGTCGTCCTGTTGCTTGTTGGTTACGTCTTCCAGTGTCACTTTACTTGTTGGTGTTTTACGGGATGTGTGTGCTGGTAAGGTTTCATTGAAGGTGACATGTTTCGAGAATATAATCTTCTTACTCTCGAAACTCCAAAGGCGATATCCTCTAGTTCTTCCAGATGCATACCCCAGTAGCATGCAGCGCTCAGCTCGGTTTTCCAGCTTACTGTATCTTTTCTCTTTTGGAATGTGCACGTAAGCGGTACATCCAAATGTTTTGAGGTGTTTAACGCTGGGTTTGGTTGTCGTCCAAAGTTCTTCTGGAACTTGGTTTCCCAATGCTCTGGTGTATGAACGGTTCAGGATATAAACAGCGGTGTGTGCTGCTTCTCCCCAAAAGTGTTTGGGTACGTCCATGGCGTTCAATGAAGTTCTCGTCAGGTCTAGAATCTTACGGTTCAGCCTTTCAGCTGCTCCATTCATCTGTGGTGTGAATGCGTTGGTTCGCTGGTGGATGATACCAAGATTCGAGAATAATGTCTCGAGCTCTTTGTTACAGTATTCGAGCCCGTTGTCTGTGCGAATACTCTGGAGCTTACGGTTGGCTTGTCTTTCGGCCATCGCTAGGAATCGTTTCATGTATTCTACTACTTTGCTCTTCTTCTTCAAGAGGTAGAGAAATGTTTTCCTTGTATAATCGTCAAGGAATATCAACATGTAGCGATATCCGTTGTGTCCCGTGACTTGTAATGGTCCACACAGGTCAGAATGAACAAGCTGCAGCGGGTATTTTGCTCTAGTCTTGTTCTTAGTTGCTTTGCACGGTTGTTTCGTACTTTTAGCAAGTTTACAGCTCGAACAATCTGTCTCGTCTGTCAATTTGACATCTTCCATTCCGCGGACTAGTTTCTTCTTTTGCAGTCCACTTAATGTACTGGTGGTTTACATGCGAGAAACGTTGATGCCATAAGGAGCTTTGAGGAATGGTTTTAGGACTTTCAGCCTCCATCAGCTCTGGCTTGAGCTGTTTGCTATCCAAAACGTATAATCCATTGATACGATTTGCGATTGCAAAGAGTTGGTTCTTCTTATTGAAAATACGGCATTGTCCATTGGAGAAAGTTATCTGGTTCCCCAATCGTTCAATCGTTGAAACGGACAATAGGTTACGTCGAAGATTCGGGATGTAATAAACGTTAGTCAATTCGACTTCCGTAGTAACTTCTTTCCCAGATCTTTTACAAGTAGTCGTAATGTCTATTGAGCCTCTGCCGGCAATCTTTAATTTGCTGTTTGCGTTGGCAGTCAAAACATCATTAGTCTGGACTTTGGTAATGTCTTTAAACCAGGACTTAACGTAGCTAACATGGTTTGTACAACCACTGTCAAGTATCCAACGGTCATCGCTTCCACTCTCGGTATTTAGCAAGAGAGTTTCTCTCGGATGATTGGATTTGGCGTTATGCAGTTGCTGTTTCTTGCTTCTGCAATCCTTGGCCATGTGTCCACATTTACCGCAGTTGTAGCAGTTGAAGTCAAATCGTTTAGTGGATTTAACAGCAGGTTTTGGCTTTTGCTGTTTGCCACAAAATGCGTAAAGTTCTTCTGCTGGTTGTTCAGAACTTTCAGAATGTTCTTCAACTTCATCAGTTCTGAGCTTGCGGCGTTCGTATTCAATTGTCAATAGGTCGGCTATGCTGGTCGAAGTCAATCGGACATCATTAAGACCAATAAACTGTGCGACGATGTAATCATACAAATCAGGTAGTCCGGATAGCATGGAAAAAGTGATCTCTTTGTTTGGAATTTTATTTCCAGCAGCTTCCATCCGGTCAGTGCAAATAGTAATTCGATTCAAATAGTTGGTCATAGGTTCATTGTCTTTCAGCTTGATTGCAACAAATTGCTTTCGCAGCTGTAGAACGCGAACGACTGATTTAGGTTCGAAGTGGTCTTCTAACACTGTCCAGGCTTCATGAGCTGTACTAGATTTGCGAGTAATTTCTTGTTGTGCAGGATTGATGTGTAAAACAATCGTAGTTAAGTCACGTCGCTTACGCTGGCGAAATTCTCGTAACATTTTCTCATCGGTAGTAACAGGTTCAATCTCGGTGTTTTCTACGAAGCCCCATAAATCTCGGTCTTCTAGAATCATTTGGAGATTATATTTCCAACTTCTGTAGTTTTTGCCGTTTAATTTTGCAAGGCTAGTAATAATGCTGTTGTTAATGCTGCCTGCTGTTGCCATCTTTGTAGTTGATACGTAGTAAGAAATTTGGAATTGTCTTTGACTCAACAAAATTCCGATTATTCAAATTTGTAATTGACTTTTAACTTGAAAATCGAAAATTGAGAGTTGTAGTTGTCCATATTCTTTGTAATATAAACGTAGACGTAGTGGCAATATCAGCAAAATGAAATTTGAAGCGTAGTAGAGAAAATTTACAAAATGAAATTTCAGTTTTTGTTTTGAAATCCAGATTGAAAAATCTCAGCAGATTGGCTTGCAGTAGTAAAATTGAATAGACGTTGTAAAAGTTCAAAATAATTGCAGCCAATTTGTCTAATCTGTAGACAAAATCAGATTCAGAGTTTGCAGATTTGTAACGGCGATTTTCTTTTTTCAAAATGTCTGGCAGTCTTCTTGCTGTCACGTTGTTCAAGGTTCTTTCCCTTCTCCCCAGCCAATTTTTATCAACCATGTAGACTTTGTAGCTCTGCTACCAATTGTAGAGTTTATTTTACGCAGTGGAATTAGGGTTGGTTATAATAATAAACTGTTTATTGACTTACAGTTTATTTGCCTAATTGGCAATAACTTAAAATGGTGGAGAAACAAATATTGTTGTCTTTATGAAGCAATATTGCTTCATCAGTTACATAATTAGTTGAGACGTCTGGCCAGACAGCTGATATCTACATCTTGTAGACACAGCGAACGAAACAGAAGTAACACAAATACCTAGGTGTTAATCTCGCTAATTGAACACCTATGGCAAGCAATATAATGCAATAAGTTAAGTTAATAGTTAATGCGCGCAAATACACTATGGAATACCAACAAAATATTTCATTATTAATAATTTTTATATTTTTTTAAATAGTTTACTTACTTGGTGTGGCTGTTTCGAGGTTAACTGTTGCATAATCGATTCGAACAGGTAGAATTGGTGTCATATTGGAAGTTGGTTGGGAATGGGTGCCGTCATTAATATATTTGGACATGTTCAATACGTAAACTAAATAAAAAAAGAAAAAATTATTAATAATGAAATATTTTTTTATAAAAAAATTATTATCGTTTGTATTATCATTGATAATATTGTTGTCAATTTTGAAATGATGATTTAATAGATTTAAAATTGCGGTGCGTTTAGCGTTAAAACTTAAACAAGTAGCACATTCTTTTAATAAACTTGCTTTTAAGTATCCCGAAATAAAATTGAACGTTTGAAACTTATCTTGGAAGTTGTGTAGTATGTTTTCGTAAAGGCGGTACATTAATAATTTCGATATCAGGTATTGTATTGTTGGTGGAACGTTCCGTACTTTTTGAAAAAAAGTCATCCGTGGTATTTAAAAAATATTAAAACAAGATTATGTATTTAGTATTGATCAAATTTACTTAACTGCTTGCGCGCACTATTTTTAAGACACTGCAGTCAGTTATATAGCGTCCGTCAAAATAAAAAGTAAGTACTTGGTCATTGCAGCAATTTGTAACATGAGGCCTTTTTCAAATAGTAAGAGGGGGTGTTTTGTTTAATAAAAGTAGTGTGAATGTTTTTGTTACCAATAGTTAAGTTGAAAAATAAGAGAGGGAACTGGGTGATGAATATAGACAGATGGGAGTTAAGTTGAAAATGAATATATATATATACAAAGAGATTTGAATTGCACCACTTGGTAAAAAACTTTTTTAAATGAATCGACAAGTGTTTTAAAGGCTACATACAATATGGAAGTGGTAAGTGTCTTAAGATTTTTGTTCTATTTTTAAAAATAAAAAATAATATTTTTTAAAAAATTATTTTTTATTAGAGTTCATTTGATGCAAATTTATTGTATGATACGGAGGAATTATTAATTGATAATATTTTTTATATGAATTGTAATTACCGACAAATATCGTCAAATTTAAGTGTAAGTTACTTTTTTTATTTTTTGAATTTTACCGCCAAAATATAAGTTAATCTTTAAAATAATTTTTATTTAAAAAATATCTAGATGGCGCAAATTAACCCGTTGTTATACGATCGAACACGTTATGACGTAGAGAGGGGAGGTAGTCCTTGGGTGTTATTACAAGCAGCATCATCATCATAGGTGCCTGTTTCAAATGGTTTAGAGTATCTTGCCTTGGCTTGCGAACAGCATATGTATTTTTTATCCCTCTAAAAATAAAAAAAGAATTAATTCTTTAATTTTTACTAAAAACAGTATCAAAGGAGCTTGTTGCTAGACCCTTATACTCAACAAATATGGTAAATGTTTTTTTTTGTTTTAAATTATATGTGTATATTTTTTAATATTTTTATTAATTTTTGTAGGATCTTACTAAAAAAATTTGGATTGTCAATATAGGCAACAACAACAACAACAATGACAACAACAACAATATTATAGTCATTATCATCATCACCATTACCATCAAAACCAGCAGGAACAAGAGCAACAACAGCAAGAATACCATCAACCTTCTACTAGTTATACGTCATCATCATCATCACCAGCACCCCTTAATTTATCACCAATACGTCCATTACAAGCGTTTACTCCTTTTGGCGATTCTTTAGAGGGTACAGCGTACTTAATATCGCAAACAGCTTTAGAGGTTGTTCCAACAAAACCTACTACTTCAGGTTTATATTTTGAAGTAGTTGGTAAAACATTGAATCGCTATAGTGATGGAAAAGAATACATTACTGAACATAAAAGGCTAAAATTTGTGAAAGATTAAATAAAATAAAACTGTTTTAATAATTTTTTGACAATAAATAAAAAACTGTATACTAGTTACAAAATAATTAGATGTGTCATTAGTATACATACTTGCGTTGTTAAAAAGATGTATGACAAAATAAGTGAGGAGAATGAGGCGATGGCAACTTGCAAAAAACCTCCCACTCATAATAATCAGGGACTTGGCATTGTCACTGAAGGTGGGAACTTGCCGATGACGTCAACAGCAGCAGCAGCTAGTGATAAATATTTTAAGATTATTAATTATGAGCATAAAACAAACAAAAATTTTAAAAGTGATAAGATGAATGGGGAAGTTATTTTTCAAAATTTGAAAAAAGATTTTACCTGAAAAGTTTATTCAAAAAATAGAAGCTATTTTCAACCGTTTAATTGATAAATTTGCTGCTTTAAAAGAAAAAAAGAAGGAAATGAAAGTAAAATATCCAGATGTAAGTATGCATTTTTGTTTACAGAGTGCTGAGTTAAAAAATCCCGTAAATATTGCGTTTATAAATTGTGAACAACTGACAGAACAATTGTTGTTGGATACAATAGTCAATATTCAAATGATAAATTTAATTTGACAGATGGAAAGTTACGTTTATTGCTTATGAAAACACGTATGCCCCCACGGGGAGGGGTGCCAAATGGTGTTACGTCTGTGAAGAAAAGATATAAAAAATGTGAGAACGTGGATTAAAGCTAAAATTTGCAATAACTTTGTTGTTTTTATTGACAATACTGAGGATTTGATGTGTTGCGCAAGGGCTATAGTAGTTGGAATTAGAAATGCTCATTATCGAGAAGCCAAAGGTGAAATGCAAAAACAAAAGTATATGGAAATTAAAAAAATCAAACAAAACGTGAATTATCAAACTAAATGTGCCAAGGAGCTTTGTGACAGGGCCTATGTAGTGTCAAACAAACCTTGTGGAGTAGAAGAAATTAGAAAATTTGCCAATTATTTAGGTGAAGAGTATCAAATATATGTTATAGAATTGGAGGGTGATTTGAGGGTGACATTTACAACTTTAAATCCTTACGATAAAGAAAATCCAAAAAAAGTAAAATTTAGACTGTGGCTATTGTTAGATGACGGACATTATAATTGTATAGTTAATATATCTTCAATATATGGTGCTCGAACATTCTGTATTTTATGTTTAAAAGGTGTTACTGGTCATCATAGGTGTACACGTAATTGTTTAGCTTGTAACAGCGCCGAATGTGAAGAATTTAAGATGTCATTACAGTGGCCTACAAAACAATGTAGTTGTTGTTTGAGATATTTTTATGGTCCTCAATGTTTTAAAAATCATCTAGAAAATGCAACTTGTCTAGATTTATGATATTGCAGCGTGTGTTATCAACATAAACAACCAAAGCATATATGCTTTACTAAATATTGTAGATACTGTAAAACAAATCAGGAGTTTGACCACAGATGTTTTATTCAGAAATATGATCTTATGAGAAGAAATAAACAAGGTGTACCTCGACCACATGCAGGGCGCGTGTGGTATTTTGGGTATAAATGCTTAGTGAAAGATAGTGATGATATTCATCAACCAAATCTGGTTATTGTTCAAGATGAGGATAATAAAATAGAAAAAATATTTGACGGTGGTGAGGATACGAATCATATTTTTTGCGAATGGATTTTTGGTGAATTAATGGAAGGTGTGTTGGGAGAAAAACATATTTTTGTTAGTCATTATGGATGCGGATATGATCGTCATTTAGTTCTGCAGTGGCTGTTTAAAAATAATGTGCCCTGAAATTATTTGGAATGGGCAAAAGATAATTACAATGAAATTAAACAATATAACTTTTATCGATTCTCATAATTTTTTACCGGTACCACTGGCAGCTCTACCTAAGACATTCAATTTACAAGAGTTAAATAAAGGTTATTTTCCGCTTAAATTTAATCGTTTAGAGAATCAAGATTACGAGGGAGTGTGGCCGGCTTTAGAATTTTACAAACCTGATATGAAAAAAACAGCATACAAACATCAAAGTCTGATGGATTGGCATGCCCAACAGATTGGAAAAACTTTTAATTTTATAATAGAGTTGCGCAAATATTGCCAGTCTGATGTTGTCATTTTACGACAGGTTTGCAATGAATTTAGACGTATGACATGCAAAATGTTTAATATGGATCTTTTTTACGTGCTGTAACATTACCTTCATACTGTCAAAAAGTATATTTTGCTCATTTTATGCCTTTAAACAGTATTGGTATAATACCTCCAGTGGGTTATTATCCGTCTAAAAAACGTTACAGTGAAAAGAGTATTAAGTGGTTGGAATGGATAGCTCAATCAAAAGGAGTCAGTATATGTCACACTTTAAATGGCGGTGAAAAAAGTTTTGGAAGTTTATATGTGGACGGATGGGATGAGGTAAATAGTTGTGCATATGAATTTATGGGATGTTATTTTCATGGTTGTCCACGTTGTTATAAACCACATAGTTTTAATAGAGTGAGCAATATTACCATGTGTGACTTATACAATTAAACAATTCGACGTTTGCGCGATTTGAAGAAGATAAATCAAATTAAAGAGATAATTGTGAAGTGGGAGTGCAAATTAGAGGGTGAAATTCAAACAGACTTGATTATGCAACAGTTTTTTATCAATAATATTTTCAATTTGATGGGACCCCTCATTTCAAGGCAAGGTTTTTATGGGAGCGTACGGCGTCTACACAACTATATTACAAGGCAAAAATAAGGGAAAAATTATGTAAGTTGACTATGTTAGTTTATATCCAACAGTTAATAAATATGACATTATGCCTGTAGGACATCCTCAAAATTTACATCCAACTAATTCTGAAGGTGACGGTAAATATTTTGGCATGGTAAAGTGTGTGGTAGTTCTTCCGCTTAAATTATATCATCCCGTGCTGCCATTTCGATGTAAAAATAAATTAATGTTTCCCTTATATCACGCTTGTTGTTTACAAAACCCACCCGATGGCAAATGTAACCATCCGCATTTTTCAAGGGCTATAAGTGGTACTTGGACAACAATTGAAGTAGATGAGGCTGTCAAATGTGGTCATCAGGTGATAAAAGTATACGAAATTTGGCATTACTAAAAATAGATGAAAGGTTTATTTGCTAAATACGTGGATGCCTTACTTAAGATTAAGCAGGAATCTTCGAGATGGCCTTCTTGGGTTAGGTGTGAAGCAGATAAATTAAATTATATAAAAAATTATGAACAGGTAGAAGGTATTAAGTTGGAAAAAGCTGAAATAAATGTGGGAAAGAGGGCTATTGCCAAATTTTGTCTTAATTCTTTATGGGGAAACTTTACCCAATGTGAAGATTTACCTGTTACGGTGGTGGTGAACAATTTTATGACACTTGTCGATCTTTTAAACAGCAACGATAAATTAATTACCGACACAAAATTAGTCAACGAAAATAACATGTTGGTGACATATAAACCCTTGGTGGAAGTGAAAGGGATTTCTGCAAAAACTAATTTGGTTATTGCTGCCTATACAACAGCTTGTGCTAGATTAAGGTTACAACTTTTATTGGATATAGTAGGTGAAAATTCGCTTTACATGGATACAGATAGTTTAATATACATAGTACCACATGGAATGGAAGATCCTTTGAAAGGGATGTTTGGCAAAAACCTGGGACAATTAACTGATGAAATTGATAGTAAATACCCATCTACAGGTTGTAGTTAAGATGAGGAAAAAGATGTTTATATTACAGAATTTGTGTGTGGCGGTCCAAAAAATTATGGTTATGAATTGAGTTTTGGGGAAGAATCGTGGAAGGTAAAAGGAATAAATATGAATTTTAGCACAAATGCGGATATAAATTATCAACTTATTAAAAGCATGGTATGTCAGAAAATGATAAGTGAAGAGGAGAAAAAGGTTCTTGATAAGATAAAGGTAACACAGTTTAACATTAAAAGATGTAAATATACTGGCGATTTAAAAAGTCAAGTTTGTGATAAAATGTATCAGATAGTGTTTGATAAAGCCTATGTAGATAGTCAATTAAAAGCTTGGCCTTTTGGTTATTGATTAATTTTTTGTTAACATAAACAACAACAACAATGCCATTATTAAAGAAGAAAAAGAAACGATTACATCATCAGACATTTGAAAGAAAATGGAATTCACAATATTATGATACAACACATCCGTACAGTTTGGGTTCCATTGAGCGTTTTAGAAAGTATATACGTCAACCAAATACGAAACGGTTTCAACAGTGGACACTTCAACAATACCCTTACAGTTTGCTAAAGCAAGTTAAACATAAATTTCCGCGTAATAAAACTCACACTATTGGTATTCATGATTTATGTCAAGCAGATATTTTGTAAATGCAAGGCTAATCTCATTATAATAATAAATTTAGATATATTCTGACTGTTATTGATGTTTTCTCAAAATATGCATGGGCAAGACCTTTACTGACAATGGGGCTATAGAGATGTGCAAAAATATAGGTAAAATATTTACTGATAATCATAGCGCACCTGCTAATTTTCATACTGATAAAGAAAAGAAATTTGAAAATTAACATGTACGCAAACTGATGAAAGATTATGGTGTAAACTTTTATACTTCGGTTAGCGATAAAATAGCAGCAGTAGTGGAACATTTTAATCGTACTCTAATAATGAAATTACAAATGTATGCCAGAAATAAAAATTCTTATTGTTATACGCAAATTTTACCAAAACGTATGGAGGGTTACAATAATACACCATCAAGGGTAACAGGAGTTGCCCCTATTAAAGTAAATACAAAAAATGAAAGTTTAGTTTATGAAAGATTATATGGAAAAAACTGGCGAATAAAAACCAAAAAACTTAATTTTAAAGTGGTGGATAGTGTACGCTTATCTAGATTAAAAGGAATATTTGATAAGGAAACTGATACACCGAATTGGACTGAAGAAATTTTCACTATTTATCAAGTAATTTTGCGTCATCCTTATCCCGCATATAAAGTAATGGATAGTGAAAGTGAAAAAATAGACGGTGTATACTTTGAAGCCGAAATACAAAAAGTAGCAAAACCGACATTAAAAACTTATTTTAAAATTGAAAACATTTTACAAAGTAAAAAAGTGAGGAAACAGAAGAAATATTTGGTGGAATGGTGGGGTTATCCATCTAAAACAGTGGTTCCCAAAGTGGACGCTACCACCCCCCTGTGGGCGCTGCATCGATCCAGAGGGGCGGTGATGGCTACAGTTTCATTTTCGGGGGCGATGAATACCTGGATGGGGGTGGTGGTAGTTTAAAATTAGAAAATGTTTAAAATTAGAAAATTTAGACAAGGTCCTATTGAAATGGCAATGTAGTATATTAATGCTACATAGCTTATTATTGCTACGTAGCATATTAATGCTATGTAGCATATTAATTCTATTCTACTAATTTACAATAATAGCATAAAAATGCTACATAGTTGTAAAGCACTTCCTTACACACTGTATTCCTCACATGTTGATAGGTTTTGTGTCAATTCAGGGTGTTCCGCAGTTTAGATAAGGTTGGGAACCACTGCAACATAGTGTGTTGACATTGAATACACTGTGTGTAATTATTTTGGAATAATATTACCAATTGCAATACACACTTTTTAAAATTTAATGAAATCTTGATAGCCATAGTTCCCAAAATGAGTGCCAAGGCAAGCTTACACTAGGGGTGCTGCAGAAAATTTCAAGTAATAGCGGCTAATAACTATGAAGTTTGAAAAAAAGGCTGTACAGATAGCTATTTTAGCAAAAACTGGGCAATTATTGAAATGAGATTAAAATTAATTTGTTTCAATGGTGATTTGTCTCGTTTATTTCTTTATTAAAAGAAAAACTGTGAAATTATCAAAATGAGACTAAAAGCCATTTATTTCAATGGTGATTTGTCTCGTTTATTTCTTTTTTAAAAGAAAAAAC
>JAAFCF010005931.1:6491974-6503091 GCA_013389785.1 Helicorthomorpha holstii
TGTTTCAATGGTGATTTGTCTCGTTTATTTCTTTTTTAAAAGAAAAATGTGAAATTATCAAAATGATACTAAAAGCCATTTGTTTCAATGGTGATTTGTTTTGTTTATTTTGTTTTAAAAAAAAGCTAATATAATGTAAAAAAAGATTCAAAAACAAATATAATTTTATATCAAATTACAAGGTATATGTCATGTATTAAATTGAACATCATTATTATTTTATGTGGAAAAATGAGAAAAATGGTATAACTCAGATGTTGGTAGATTTTTTTAGGGGGGGCGCCAAAACAAATTTTTTCCGAAAAGGGGGCGGTATGCCAAAAACGTTTGGGAACTACTGATCTAAAATGAATAGTTGGGTGTTTGAAAAAGATTAAAAAAGTATATAAATAAGAAGTGTAAAACATAAAACATATTCATAATGTTTCAGTGTTCAAACGCGAAAACATATCTCCTACCTATTGCTTGAATGTTTTAAAAAATAAAAAATAAATACAATAAATAAAAATGGCTTTTAAAGAAGAAACTAGTCAAAACGGTTTCTACATGACTTTAACATCTAATTCATCTGTACAATATTATCCAAAAAATAAAGCTGGATCATTTACAGTGCATTTACCTGATTGTGTTAAATTAGGTTAAAATAATTGGGAAGTAGGGTTGGTAGACATAATGTTTCCACATTGATGGGAAAATATAACGGCAGATGCTAAATCGATTTTTATGCTAATTATGCTTTCACTTTGCAACTTCTTCATGTTCCTTCTATTTTTTTACATAACAAGTTACCTTTAAATTATGTGGCATACCAATTGAAAGAAAAAAGTCAAAGGCAATCAAATACAAGTAATAGCATGCGGCCTGTAAATGTACAATTAGAGGGTCAAACTTATATGAACAGTTGTTTTTTTATTTATCGCAATAATCTAACAATACCGCCAGGATGTTATGATAGCGAAGAAATATTGGTAGAAAATTTAAATCTTATTGTATGGCAGGATATGGCAAATATTATCGAAAATCTTAACCGTAAAATTCCAGATTTTAAATTTAAAATGCATAAAGTATTAAATAAATACGGCTTACAAGCAATCAAGGATTTTCACCAACTATCGAACATGAGGATCCTTTTTTAAATGAAATTATATATACAAATAAAAAAAACAATAATATTGGCGGGTGGAAGGCGAGAGCTACATATCCTCCGCGTATACAAGAAACAGCAGTATTTGTGCATACCGACATTATTCAACATCAGTACATCGGTGATATGCAGGCTCAATTATTACAAATTGTCCCTGTAAATATGCAGCATTAAAACATTTTTGTTCATTTTCTTTATAACCAGCCACAGTATGTTCCTGTATTATATGTCCACGTGTTTGGATACTTTTCAAACTATAAAAATTGATTTATGTACCTATTTTGGAAGTTTATTTAATTTTGAAGACGGTATCAGCCAAATCAAACTGCATTTTAAACCTGTTATTAAGAATAAATAAATAAAAAAAGGTTTTTTTGTTAATATGGCAACAAAAAGAAAAAATTATGCTGGTGGTGATAAATTAATGTGTTAATATATAAAACAGTGTCATCAGCGTCAAAGAGGTTGGGGGAATTATCGTCCTGCATTTTATGCTGGTGTTCGTTTTCAACGTGGGCAAAGATTTGGTAGTTTTTTCTCTAACATTTTTGAGTGGATACGTCCTTTAGTTAAACCTATGGTTCGAACCGTAAGGAGAGAATTGGGTAGGGCCGGTATTAAACCCTAAAAGATGCAATAGACGGTAGAAATATTGGCAAAGCCGGAAAAAAGCACTTTAAAAAAGCAGGATCGTCACTACTCGGACATGCTGTCAATGCCATGGGTACAAAATTTATGGGAGGTAATATGACAGGATTACCTTTAGGAATACTACAAGGAGGAATGGAAAATTAAACTAGAATGCAATTTAGGGGAATTAAATCATATTCAGCGGTATCACATTTACGTTCTAAAAAACCTCGTAGTAGACGTGGTGGCAGATATAGTACAGTTAAAAAATCTATAAAAAGCCAAGAAATACGAAAAAACCTCCATAAAACGAGACATCTTTGGTCCTATCAGACGTGGTGCACGTAAGACCTTTTTTTAAAAAAAAAATTTTTTATTATGCCTAAAAGAAAACGTAATACCAACAATGAAAATAGTACCAAATATTCAAAAGAAAATGACGTAATTTATGACGATAGATTAGACCTATTCCATGTTGAAAAAGGTATTGTGGGATATCAAGAAATTTAGGAGCGTTTGGAGGTGGAATTATTACCTAAAGCCTCGCCAAACAATTCTCCTACCTTCGATTTTTTAATTTCCGCAGATTTAGATTTCTTCTTGGATTTTATTGAACCCCGATTAAGAATTAAGGGACCCGTAGTAAAAGCAAATGGAAATGACTTAGATGAAACAGATGTGGTAACCCCTACTAATAATTTTGGATCTTGTTTGTTTAGTCAAATCGAATTAAGTATTAACGGCTGCCTAATTACAACGGCCAGTAACCTATATCCTTATAAATGTTACTTTGAAAAATTGTTAAATTTTGACGAGTTAATAAAAAGTAAAGGACTATAGCAGGGTTTTATACACGATGCAAATGGGGTTAATGACGTTTACGCACCAAACGCTGACGGCTGTACGACCGCTACCAAAAATTTAAACGCCAATATAGCTTTATCAAAAAATTACAACAAGGTAGTTCCATTACATTTGGATCTATCACGCTGCGGAAAATTAATGCCTAATCTTATTCAAACACATCTTAAATTAACACGTAGTAAACCCAAATTTTATTTAAATTATGATCCGGTCAAAGGAGGTTACCAATTTAAGATTGACGACATTGTGCTGCTATATAACAAATACAGACCGGATAATGCAATTTTATATCAATATGCTAAACTGTTTGAACGTCCAGTGCCGTTTGGACAATTTTCTTTTGCGTTTCCTGACATTCATGTGGGATCGCATTCCATCGCCAAGAATTCTCTTTCTTTTGTACTCAACGACCCTTTTAACGGTAAAGTGCCATACACTTTTGTCTGTGCCTTTGTAACCCATGAAGCTTTAAACGGTACTCCTGACAAAAACCCTTTCAATTTTCATCATTGTAGTTTAAAAGATCTGATGGCAACTGTAGACAGCAGAATAACGCAATGCGGAATTAAAAACTTTGACTTTGCTAATGATGATTTTATAGAAGGATACATGTCAATTTTAAATAATGTAGATGCTGGTACCGCTTTTACACCTGCTCCCATTATTACGCGTCAAAATTATGCCAAAGGATATACCATAATAGTGTTTGATTTTCCCAATAATAATGCCGGTTGCGACTTGACACACCCCAATCAATATGGCGTTTTAAAATTAAACGGACACTTTACCGTTAAATTAGCTGAAAATATGCAAATGATATATTACGTTGTGTTTAGTCAAAAAATGTACATTAATCATAATCGTCAGGTTAGCGTCGTCAACTCTAATGCTTAACAAAAGAAAAATATGGATAATTTTACTTTAGATAAATGTATAAACAAAATCTTATTTACCACCAGTGGTAAAGGTTGCTTTTTAGGCGTACTTCCTGCTAACCATTTAGAGTGCATAAATAAACCATTTAAGGGTATGAGCATAATTTTAAATACAGATGAAGACAATAAAGGTGGTCAACATTGGGTTTGTTTCTACGTTAACGAACATATGCAGGGAGAATTTTTTGAATCTTTTGGCAACTCTCCTTCGTTTTATCACCTATATTGGCAACAATGGTTTGAAAATCACTTTCAAAATATTTTAATTAATTTGCATATATTACAGAGTCCAATTAGCTTTACATGCGAGGCTCATTGTTTGTTTTATTAATTTAACCGATATAAAAAAATTTCTCCTACACATATTTTAAATCGTTTATACACTACAGATTTAAGTTTAAACGACAAAATGGTAACGAAAATGTTATATAAAAAAATGACCCTCATAACGTTAAATCAACAACATTGTCAACATTAAAACAAAGTTGTACATGCTTTAAAAACTGTTTATTTTGCAATAAATCAAAATAGTATACACATAACAATTTTTTTTACTACGGCTAAGTCATTGTAACGTTAACGATATTATAGCTAAGTAATTTAATACAAGTTTGAACATCATACTTCTCTTAACACTTTTACTTCTTTATCTACCTCCTCCTCCTGTATCACCCACTGTGCGTTAACATTACAATAATAAAATGTGTTTTAAAAATTACGTGGTTTAGTAGTTATTCATCATGACATTAATAGATGACTACAGTATTCACATGTGTTATATAGAAGGTAGTTGGAGGGAGGGAGAAGCAAGAAATAATTGAAAAACCTTTTAACCTTTTTTTGACACATCTTAAATTAATCAATTTAAATTTACATTTTTGTTGTAGTTATCTATTGGATATTTCTTCTAAAGTAAATAAAAGCACCCTATTACCCCCCTTAACTTCAAAAACTTTAGCAATAACAAACCATGCACACTGCACATTTAATAATCATTTATTTAATAACGTTTAAAAGCGTAACAACTCTCTCTTAAGAAAGTCAAACAAAAAAATGAATGGCAAATATAGTTATTTACCACCAAAATGTGGCCGGATCTTCAATCCTGCGGCCAATGTTAACTCAACAATTTGGATGCGAAAACGGATGTTATACCACACCTGCCAATGAACTTTATCGATCCGTCAGCGATATGGAGGGTCAAATTGCTGGCTATAAAATGTTTGGATATAATCGAGGTTTAAAAGTCTATAGCTATCAGAAACGAAAATTCCTGGAATTAAGAGCGTTGGAACGTGTTTTCAATTCAGCCACGGCTATGGGTGATGTTGTGCCCCGTCAAAGTGGATGGTGTACAGGCCTAAACTTTACCCAAGAAAGTTGGGTACAATTAAAACAACTGATACCCTTGATCGACCAAGCTTTTGCCATGCTGGATCCCAATGAAAACAAAGGCGGACCACGTACAGCACAGGCTATGCAGTTTATATTTTGCAACAGCACTGGACAAAACGATGAAGAGGAGGAAAATCTGCCACCTTTAAAACCTCAACCAACACAGACAGTTTGATATCAACCTTTAGACGCCGCTACTACAAACAAAATTTTATCGGATGCTGACACCGCAAGTCTGCCAGATGATGATGATGATAAAGGTTATGGAATAGCAACACCAGCGAAAACCAATCATAATGATGATGATCGACAAAAATCTAAGAAACGTTTTAACGGTAAGAAGAAAAATGCCTCTTCTGTTGCTCGTGTAAAACCATATTTGGTTAAAAAGAAATTAGTCACTACCAACATTGTGGATGGTAGCAGTGCGTCTACATCTTCTTCATCGGGAAGGTCATCGTTGACTTCTAGAGGTGAAAATCGTCGTTGTTATACACTCGCTGTTCACAACAGCAATCCGGAAGTCATCACTATTGATGATGATTAATTATTTAACTAGTTTTTTTTCATTTTTTTAAAAATAATGAGCAATATGTCGATTAAATAATTATGTAAACAACAAGTATTTTAAAAATTTTATATTAGTAAATTAAAATTGTTTTTTTTAAAATAAAATTGTTATTCTTTTTTTGCATGTTGATATTATAAATAAAAGGTGTAAAAGTGTAATTATACCATTTACCAGTTAGTCTAAGAGAAGGCGATTTAATTTTGTTAAAAAAAATATTATGTAAAAAATTAGCAAAGAAAAAACATGTATTAATTTTTAGATAAAAAATATGATGTAAAATTATTACATCTATTTACTTGCATTTTTGCATGACCTACAGGTAGTGGTAAAACGGTATTTTTAACAAACTTTTTACGTAAATCAAATGAAATGATTTCACTGCCTCCTGATAAACTCATTATATGCTATGGTAAATATCAACCTTTATACAATGATAAACAAGTTTGGGACAATTTTAAAAAAGTACAATTACACGAAGGTTTATTGGACAAAATTCCTACGGATGATGATAAACAGCTAAAAACTCTAATTATTATTGATGATTTGATGATCGAGTGTCAATCTAATAAATTTATTTCAGATATGTTTACAAAAGGAAGTCATCATGACAATATAAGCGTCATTCTTTTTAATCAAAGTTTATTTCCTAGAGGTAACAAAAGTCGCACAATTAGTTTGAAAACAAAATACTTTTTTCTATTCAAAAGTCCACGTGACAGCAAACAATGTTGCCATTTTGGTCAACAGGTGGAAGGCATATCGACCAAAGAATTTGAAGAGGCATATATAGATGCCACACGTCAGGATTACACATATTTATTTCTAGATTTCATGCCCAACACACCTACCTGTGTAAGGTATCTGAGTAAAATTTTACCTGGCAAAGAAACTGTTGCCTATTTAGGAGAAGCTCTCTATCAGGGGTTACTTAACAAAATAAAAGATTAATCATCATGCTGCCTAATGTTTTAGAAAATATTTATACGCGCGTTGGTGTGGGAGGTAGCAGTTCATCCTCCACTGATGTTGATAATGGTGAAATATGACCCATTAACCTTGACACACCAACAGGTAGTACAACCAGTACCAATAAAATTATGTGAAATAATAACAATGTACAACAACAGCAACAAAAAGAACCACTAACATTTAAAAAGTATTTAAAGAATTGCACCACACTATTTGCCTTAGTTGTCACCTTGACATTAGAGATTTTATTTCTTGTTCAACTAATTCAAGCAGTTCAAAGTGGCGGAAGATTTAATCAAGAAGAAGTTAATCATCTTAAAAAAACCATTCATTCCCTCGCATTAGTAAGAGAACAACATAATCAACCTGTTGGGTGGTGGTCTTATAGTGATTGTACATATTTATTTTAATTAAATTTATTAGTTTTAATTAATGGTTTGCGTTGTGTGATTTTTTGTTTAAATTTATTTAATTTAAATTATTTTATTTATTCTCCCAGAATATTGGGCGCTCGGAAGTACAAGCGCTTCAAGAGTTCGCTTATTTAAATACAATTTCAATTTTAGCTTTTTTTAGAAAAAACAATTTTTATTTAGATAATCATATTTTTAGTGTGAATCAACTTGAACGAGAACATTATTCATAGCTGAAACAATCTTGCTGACCAATCTAGTAAAATTCTCGCGGTAATTCACTAAACCGCTATAGTTTATAGGTTCATAGGCGTAACTCAATCTATTTTTCCATAAATGCAGTTCAAATTCTCCCCAATTAATGTCAGTCCAACATGTGGTTCCGTTTGTTTCCTTTAGTATGAACATGTCTTCAAAATCGATTTGAAGTTCAGGAACTTTGGTAGAGATAAATTGGATCTCTTCATCAGCAGTTACAGCATTAATCTGATCCAGATGTTTTTTAAGAATATCAATTAGGCTGGTCAGAGCGTCCTGTTTATCGAGGCGCGTATATGAATAATATTCAATGGCCCCAGTGTTTAGATGCCATGAAATATTCGCCATAGGCGTCAGGCCCGTTAAAACATTGTTGGCGATAATTATTTGAGTAATCGTCCTAAATGGTAAGATTACATGAGAATCATTGGAAACATTAGAAAAATTTTCATTTTGAATTGGTTAAAATATAAAAGATACAATTGTGAATACCTAAGAACAACTTTTCAGAAAACAACAACAAAATTGAACATAAGTAATTTTAGGTGAGATAATGAAACAATACATAAAATAATAGTACAAGTGTCTATATTATAATAGAATTTTTTATGTTAGAAAAATACCAAGATCCCGAATTAAAACAATATAAAATATATGGATAACATCACCTTGTAATTTATGAAATAATGATTAAAATTTAGTATACGTAGTAATTTGATTTCTAAGAATTGTTTTGTGAATTAGTAGTAATATTATAATTTCAGAGAATTTTTGAAAGTTTTTAATTATTCTAATACAATTAGTAAATGTAAATTTGTTATATTAATCAATTCGCTATTCAAAATTTAGATCGAAATTTAGTTTGTAGTCGATATGAGATTCTTAGAAGCGTCCTTGGATTTTTAGGAAAAATTGCACTAATTTAAGTTTTCGCATTAAAACTGAATTAATATTAGCAAACTTGTTATCATCTTATGGTTTTAATTTTCCTAGTAAAGTCTAGTAGACTCATTTAATTCTAATATGATTTAACGAAATTTTCAATTTGAATAAGCTCAACCTTACTAACCAACAAGCAAGATGAAATTAAATAAATTTGAATCGAGAATTTTATTTGTGTATACTTCCGTAATTATGAATGGACTGAATTAGATTCT
Source organism: Helicorthomorpha holstii (assembly GCA_013389785.1). NCBI lineage: Eukaryota > Metazoa > Arthropoda > Diplopoda > Polydesmida > Paradoxosomatidae > Helicorthomorpha > Helicorthomorpha holstii. The sequence goes on from JAAFCF010005931.1 coordinate 6,500,311, forward strand.
ACGTGTTAAACTCAGTGATCATTTATTTTACCAATAAATTTGGTTCAAATAACTTATTCTAAGTGTAAATTTTCAGAGGCTAAAATTTAGATAATCCTTTTAAATTTTTAAATTAATTTAGTATCTCTTTAATTAAGCTCGAGCGCAAAATTTACATTTGTTTAAAGAATTGAGTTCGATGCTCAAATCTTAATTCTTTAGTTAGAATTATAAAGTGTAATTTGTGTTTATTAATTTTTCAATAGTCCTGACGTTAATAATAAATTTTTGGTGTAATTAAGTTATCTAGATATCTAGTGAGAGTAAAGAAATCGAATGCATTATTAAATTTTGGATGTTTTAATTTTTTAACTAACAAACAGCCAACTTATGTTATAATAGTAAATGAATTAAATGCATTAATAATTTTTGAACGTTTAATTATCTAGCTAGCAAACGGTCAATTTACTTTATAGTTTTCAGATTTAAATTTAAGAAATTTTAATATCTGATTTAAATTTAAAGCAAAGACGTTGACTCTGGAGTTATTCCAGACTTAAAAGCAGTAAATCTAATAAGAATCACAAATTGAGCTATTTGACCTTTAAATAACAATTTCGTAAACACTTGAATTCGAATTTTACACAGTTTGCATTCAAAATTATTTTGTTTAGAAAATCTAACACCAGTATTTAAATCAGAGCTTATTAATTAGTGTAATTTTTGAAAAATTATAATGTCATCTTGTATTTTGGTTGTTTATAACGTTTGAAGTTCATTTTAAATAAGAAATGCAATTACAAGTATAATTAGCTCAAATTAATAATAAAAAGCTTCAGAAAGGTTTTAGTTAATTGTAACCTTACATGAACCCTAATTTAAAATAGTCACATTTAGCATTAACGTTTTTAGCAAATAAAATCTTGGAACTTTTAAGCGATAGAATTTACATTTAGAAATCTTTAACCTTGAAATAACCTAGCAGTAAACAATAGTAAAATATTTATATTATACTATGTAATGTATAAGAAAAATAAATAAAGGTGCAGTCAATTTGTATATTTTAAAAAATTCTCGTATTAATTTTACAAGTCCAGATTTTTAGCTGATTGAATCGTAATACTAAATTTTTAGAGTTAAATCAATTTGGTTAAAGAAATAGTGCATACGTAATTAGTTTCTGGTAGATTAAAGACGCTTGAAGTTCCGGTATAAATTTCCAGATTCTAATTCAATTATTAAATATTAAACCTCTAGAATCATTTCAAATTTAAATTCGATAGTTAAAGTATTTGCATGATCGGAAAAATTTTAATTTCAGCTTAGGAAATTTCTATCTAGAATTTTGGACTTTGTTTTATTTAATACGGTTTAGACAACATTTAAGATTTAGAATTACTTGTAAAGAATTTAATTATAGCAAATTATGGTAATGTAAACAAGAAAATGATCGGAAGTAAACTGAATTTACGTTTTTATACATTTGGGTTAGAAAGTGATAAATTTGAAATTTAGTAGTTGAGTTTTAAAAAGGAAAATGACTTGAACAATTTGGATCCAATAACTCATTAAAATTCAATCGTAAAATTTACAAATTTTCTTTGAACTTAAGAGAGACTGTTAAATGGTTTAGTAAATTTCGAAACAAAACAACAAATCATACTATAATCATTTGCAATTTAAGTATAAATGTTAAGAGTAATAAAGACTGAGATTACGACGAGATACATTACACATTTAGCTTCTGTTTCGTTTATAATAAAAACGAAACTACATTTTTAATGATTACATTTTTAGCAGTATTAGAATAACTTCTATATCATCGTATTTGCAATAACAAACAAAATATTTAATTCAAATTTGCGAAACTTTTTAAATAGTTATAAGAATCAAAACCATGCTTAAATGTTTCTGCTGAAGTTGTTTGAGACGTAGATTAACTTCACTTGATTTAACTTTTAAAACCGGAACTAGTTCGGATTTTACACTTAAACACTCACGACGATATTAACACTTAATTTGATTATTGAAAATCCAAAATTCAAAGTTTAGTTTTTTGCCAGAAAAACTTCTGCCAACTAACACATTCAGAAATTTCAATTTCTGCACGAAAAAGTCACTTAGTTTTTTAGAATAAAACTGCAGAGTCAGAGAGCTGAATCTTGACTCAAATCGAGTTGAAGTTGAAAACTAACTGTGTCTTGAGCAAATTTTCAAGCTCTATTTATATGGGTTTGGGCCATTGTTTTGGGTCCCAACCAATGAAAAAACTTAAAATGTCATAAGACATAAAATGTTTATTGTTTAGATAATAAATTTTGATTCCAGCAAAACTCAGCAAGCATGTTTATATTTGGAAATTTTATTATATTGCAGGTGTTCTGCAATTAAACTGTTAAATTGTAAAATTTCTTAAATTTAGAAATTTGTTGTCAAATTAGGTAAATTTAAAACTTGTTTATTATTATTACGTGATAAAATCAAAAGGGCATACGAGTGTGTATCATACTTAAACGCATACGCGATAAGCGGGAGGGAAAAAGGAAGTAACGTGCGCAACGTAAATTGGAAGAGGGGAGCAACGAGTCAGTTTCTTTCTTCCTAGTTAGACCTGCAGGGTCTTTTAGCGAAACTCGTAATACGTGCGAAAAACAGTTTAAAACACATCAAATAACAGACACCTGAGTTAAATAAATTCAGGTAAATGCGCAAATTAAATCATAAACCATCACCAATCCCAATTACAACTTTACGTAAATTATTTTACGACTATGTTTTTTGACCTTGTAAGTCAAAACGAAA
>JAAFCF010005931.1:6521888-6532736 GCA_013389785.1 Helicorthomorpha holstii
TGCTACAAAATGGCCATCTGAAAATCCTAAATTTGAAATCTAGAGCTAAACCAATTTTTCAACTTAAGCCTTACTAGCATGATACTACTGTTCCAAAATGGCAGTCTGAAGAACATATATCTGAAATCTAGTAATCTAGACCAATTTCTCAACCTAAGCCTCTCCAGCATGATACTACTGCTACAAAATGGCCGTCTGAAAATTCTAAATCTGAAATCTAGAGATCTAGACCAATTTCTCAACCTAAGCCTTACCAGCACAATACTATTGCTAAAAAAATGCCGTCTGAAGATCCTAAATCTGAAATCTAAAAATCTAGACCAATCTCTCAACCTAAGGCTTTCCAGCATGATACTACTGCTACAAAATGGCCGCCTGAAGATCCTTAATCTGAAATCTAGAGATCTAAACCGATTTCTTAACCTGTTATGGTTTTTTTTTCTTGACTGATATGTAATTTAAAACACCTTACCCTTTATGTGGTGCAGCTACAGTGTTCCTGGTGGTCGTATAATATTAAAATAATCAAGAACCATAACACAAACTAGGGTTTATTGCCCATACTTGAATAATTGTTGAGTGCTAAATACAAGTGTCAAACTAAAAAATAAGCCCTAGTAAAAAATTTAGTCAGAGCAAATGTCTTATAAAAGAAAATGAGACAAATCCTATTTTTTTATTTAAATAAATAAATAAAACAATTTATCAGACTTAAATTAAAATTTAATTACTAAGCGCTGAAAATTAAAGCCATAGAATAAACTTAAGATGGCTTATAATTATTGGAAAATGCATTCCAGTTTCAAAATTTGTTAAAATAATCGTTATATAAAGAAATGAGACAAATCACTATTGGAATGCATGTGAATTTGTCTCACTTATTAATTTAATGCTTAAAACAGATAAATTAAACAAATTCTCTAATTCAATTTAGTTTCCAGCTAATATTAATTACTTTTAAGCTGAAAAATAAGCTTAAGACAGAGTTTATTATTGGAAAATGCATTCCAGTTTCAAAATTTGTTAAAATAATCGTTATATAAAGAAATGAGACAAATCGCCATTGGAATACATGCGCAATTTTGTCTCACTTATTAATTAAATGCTTAAAACAGATAAATTAAACAATTTCTCATTCAAATTTGTTTTCGGCTAATGGTAATTACTTTTAAGCTGAAAAATAAGTTTAAGATGGATTTTATTATTGGAAAATGCATTCTAGTTTCAAAATTTGTTAAAATAATCTTTATATAAAGAAATGAGACAAATCGCCATTGGAATGCAAGTGCTTTTGTCTCACTTATTAATTTAATGCTTAAAACAAATAAATTAAACAAATTCTCAAATTCAATGTTGTTTCCAGCAAATAGTAATTACCTTTAAGCTAAAAAATAAGTTTAAGACGGATTTTATTATTGGAAAATGCATTCTAGTTTCAAAATTTGTCAAAAAAATCGTTATATAAAACAAATGAAACAAATCGCCATTGGAATGCATGTGCTTTTGTCTCACTTATTAATTTAATGCTTAAAACAAATAAATTAAACAAATTCTCAAATTCAATTTTGTTTCCAGCTAACAGTAATTACTTTTAAGGCGAGAAATAAGCTTAAGACGGATTTCATTATTGGAAAATGCATTCCAGTTTCAAAATTTGTTAAAATAATCGTTATATAAAGAAATGAGACAAATCGCCATTGGAATGGATGCGATTTTGTCTCACTTATTAATTTAATGTTTAAAACAAATAAATTAAACAAATTCTCAAATTCAATTTTGTTTCCAGCAAATAGTAATTACCTTTAAGCTAAAAAATAAGTTTAACACGGATTTTATTATTGGAAAATGCATTCTAGTTTCAAAATTTGTCAAAAAAATCGTTATATAAAACAAATGAAACAAATCGCCATTGGAATGCATGTGATATTGTCTCACTTATTAATTTAATGCTTAAAACAAATAAATTAAACAAATTCTCAAATTCAATTTTGTTTCCAGCTAACAGTATTTACTTTTAAGCCGAGAAATAAGCTTAAGACGGATTTTATTATTGGAAAATGCATTCCAGTTTCAAAATTTGTCAAAACAATCGTTATATAAAACAAATGAGACAAATCGCTATTGGAATGCATGTGATTTTGTCTCACTTATTAATTTAATGCTTAAAACAAATAAATTAAACAAATTCTAAAATTCAATTTTATTTCCAGCTAATAGTAATTACGTTTAAGCAGAAAAATAAGCTTAAGACGGATTTTATTATTGGAAAATCCATTCCAGTTTTAAAATTTGTTAAAATATATCGTTATATAACAAAATGAGACAAATCGCCATTGGAATGCATGTGATTTTGTCTTACTTATTAATTTAATGCTTAAAACAAATAAATTAAACAATTTTTCAAATTCAATTTTATTTCCAGCTAATAGTAATTACTTTTAAGCTGAAAAATAAGCTTAAGACGGATTTTATTATTGGAAAATGCATTCTAGTTTCAAAATTTGTCAAACAAATCGTTATATAAACAAATGAGACAAATCGCCATTGGAAAGCATGTGCTTTTGTCTCACTTATTAATTTAATGCTTAAAACAAATAAATTAAACAATTTCTCAAATTCAATTTTGTTTCCAGCTAATAGTAATTACTTTTAAGCTAAAAATTAAGCTTAAGATGGATTTTATATTTTTTGGAAAATGCAATCCAGTTTCAAAATTTGTTAAAATAATCGTTATATAAAGAAATGAGACAAATCGCCATTGGATTGCATGCGATTTTGTCCGGTTTTATAATTAAAACATAAATATATATATGTAAAGAAAAAAAGACAATTTGCTAATTATCCTGATATAACTAAAAAGGCATTTCATTTTATATAAAATACTGAGAGAAATAGCCAATTGATTTACATGACAATTTTGATTTGTTAAAATTGGGTTAACAAAAAATTAAAAAATATAGATTTTGGTTTTAAATGTAGTTTATAGTTAAAATTTATTTTATAAAATTATTGGTTCATGAAAATTTATAACATTATAAATTTATTTCATGAACCCCTAAGATTCACTACATTTTCATATTTATAAAAAAATTATTTTTTTCTTTTTATTTAAATGATGACTTTCTCCAGAAAATAAAAGTTATAGAGTCCTTTCAGATCTTCCAAAATAGCACAAATAGAAAACACTAAATTTTTAACATTTTACTTATTTTAATTTATGAATTACAATTTACTTAAAATCCACAGTTCAGAAAATGTTCAATACAATTTGTTTTTAGAAAGAAACTTCTTTTTCCTACTCAAAAAATAAAACTCCCTCACTCAAGCTCTTTCCAAACATGAATGCTGCTCTCCTCAATAAAAAAAGTATTTTTTCAAGCTCCTTGGTATGGAAATCCATATAAGGAGAATTTTTGAAACTCAGTTTCTGATTGGTTAAATCACAAATTCCTCAACACCATAAATTAAGATTTAAAGTAATTTTGGTCAGTGCACTCATTGACTCTTTTGTCCTTGTTTTTCAATTTTGAGTTTTTTGAAATAAATTAACTTTATCTAGCACTTGACTGTTTAATGTATTGTGAGTGGAATTCTTAATTAAGTTTTATTGCTCAATGTATTTTACATAGGTTTGGTATATTATTTTTTGTATGTAGTAGTGCAATTTCTCTAGTTATAAATCAAATAAATTATTAATGAGTTACCAAGAAATTTCACATGGCAAGCATGTGTTTGCTCAATCCTATTTTAAAATGAATTATTTATATTATTTTTGTTAAGTAGGCCACTCACATAGTCATGTGCTCTTGAGCCTGTAATTTAGAAATCTGGTTTTTTCCAGTTTCACTTTTGATAGATATTTTTTTTAAGAAATTTTAAATTAGTCATTTACTGATTTGAAAGTGGAGGATGAGGAAGTGGAAAATCTTCCACTGTTTAAGGTAAGTTTCTTTTACTAAAATTTTATTTATTATAACACACCCTCCCCTAAGATTGCATTATCCTTCCTAGGATGCAAATCTGATACTGAATTCAATAAAATTTCTCAATTATAACTTTACCAAAACTGATGATAGAGTTTTTTGCCAATCCTAAGATTGAACTCTAGTTTGGGTTTTTCTTAAAAATTATTAGGTGTTGAAAAATTTCCTATAACCTTGTTTTAACAACACATTGATTAAGAAGTTTCCTTTTGCGCATTGTTGGAATTGTAAACATAATTAATTTTGATGATAGTCGTTAAGCGTTTACATTTTAAAAAGAATGAGTACTGGGGTTAGTTACTGAATCTTACAGTTATAAACTTTTCTTATGGGTTTCATTTTAAAATGGCCAAAAGGAATATTAAATGTTTTTTTGATTATATAAGATTAAAAAATATGCTAATTACTATAATCGAAAATTTATCTGACATTTCTTTGATATATATTTGGTTAGTTACACAATATGTTAAATATAGTTAAAGTTAAGCAAGCTCTTCAATTTTGATTATACCATGAAGTTTGCAAATCTTAGTATTAAGGTTGAAAATACATTGATAAAGTAAAGTACTTAAATGATAACACAAATAAAGAACAAATCCCAAACTTTACCATAAGGTTAGCATGTAAGATTATACAGGGTGTTTCTAAACTCATGGTCCAAACTGAAACTGGTGTTAGGGGAACTAAAACAACATATTTGATAAAAAAACCAATGGTCCAAAGCTAACCATTAAAAAGTTACAAGTTGACAAACTTAAGTGTTTATTGCATTTAGTATCAATAAGATGTTATGCAGTGCTGCCTGCTTACTTCATTGCAAACCCAACTCAATGGGCAATTGCATGTTAAAAGTTAGAGCATCGGTTACCAGTAACTTTTTAACGGTAAGGTTTGGACCCTTGGTTTTTTGAACAAATATCTTATTTTAGGTCCCCCTAACACCAGTTTCAGTTTGGACCATGAGTTTAGAAACACCCTGTATATAAGTTTACATATAAATTGTATAATTAGAGTAAATATAATAAAACACACTGCAAATTTACATACTATTTAACTTAACATCATCAATTTGTTTTAAGAATTGAGTCATACAAGTAGAATTAGTATATAGTCAATCATCTTGTTTTTTTCCATCAAGTTCAGTTAAATTTTAGTCTCATATCTTTTGCAAGTATTCATTGAATATTTGACTGTTGAGTAAATAAATGGGCATGTATAAGAGAATGAGAGTAGGTTAGTTTTATATTATGATCAGTATGAGGCAATATATAAGGGACATTTGTCAGCCAGGGAGTAAGATTCTCATAAGGTGTGGCTCTATCACCGTATATATTTATGTCAAATCGAGTTGGGTCAAGGATTAAAACATTAGGTTTTTCAATTATTACTTGCAAATTTCCCATGCATTGAAGCAAAGGAGTATATTTTGAGCAAGCATTGATAAGATACTGTTTAGAAGCATCTTGAGTAATTGCTAAATAAGGGGGTAAATATATGTCTGGTAAAGGAAATAGGGGAACATTATAAACATTTAAATTTTGCAAAAAGGTTTGATTGACTTTTATCTCCAATTTTTATAGACATTTTAGACAAACATTTCTTATCTATAAGCTTGTAGATTGCAGTCTTGGTATTTTCTTTTAGAGTTAGGTTTCAATTATAATGAAGACAAGCTGGGATAGATTGCACTTCACAATGATGATTTAAAGTCACTGGTACTTGGTCACATTTTTCTAAGAAGTAAGAGTTTGCACTTCCCTTTAGTTGATGTATAGGTTGGATGGCACACTTATTTCCCCATTGACATTCTTCAGGACATTGCACATTTGTAGAAAAAGTAGTGTTGACTTGGTAAGTGTAGTATTCAAAGGATGTAGACCATTGGCACTGCATTCCTTCATATGTCACTTGTAGTGGCGTTGATTTTGAGGATGCGGGAACTTTTAGGTTGAGGCACACGGTGTGAAGAGTTGTAGAAATGACAGTTTGATGTTGAAACGTCACTTCACATTCTTGTTTTCTCATTTCTGTCAAACAGATGGAATTTTTAGCCATTATGTTTCATTAGTAGAGCAGGAATTAAGAGTTTGAAGAAAAAGGAAAATAAGCAGTATCTTAAGATAGTAGAGATTAGTTAGCCTTTTCCCCAATAAACTGATAGTCAATTGAATAGAAACTAATTAAGTAAGTGTTGTTTTTGTTTAATTGGGAGATCAATATGTGATTTTTGACATAAAATTTATAGTTATTCCAAGTAAGTGGTAATTTTTTGGATTTGAAAGTTCCTGCAGTAATAGCTTTTGTAAATTTCATATGTTCATCAAGAAAAATTAAGTTTTGGTAAATAGTTGCATTAGTCATATTTCTATACTGTGATTGCACATGGCCAAAACAGTAAGGAAAAGGATTTCCTTTTTCACATGCATTTAGTAGGAAATGCTGGTTTTTAAAAGTAGATTTGATTAAATGAGTTGGAAGAATTTCATCAAATTTTATACTAAATTGATTTAAAAAAAGTTTAATTGAAGAATTTAAATTTAGTCAATTTAAATGATTTAATTGATTTATTTTATATTTGAGTCCACATTCGGATCCTAAAATTCTAAAAACTTCAAAAATTCTCTTATGATTAAATTCCAAAACCCATTCATAGCCCACACATTTAAAATGCTTATATTTTGTATCTTTACAACTAACTCCAGATTTTTGCATATGATCAGTGTGAGATTGGTTATTAAATTTTAACCATTTTTTGCATCCATTATGCGTTCTAGGGCATTGTCTTGTTTATAGATGAAAGTAAATTCCATGTCCTCTTCTTAAAGGGTAGCTATCAGTGTAATATTCAAATTTAGTTTGCCATTTGCATTTATAGGCCAAAATGTCTAATTGAAATCTGATGGGTTCAGGGTGTTCACTAGTATGTATAAGTAAAGTGACTATACAAGGTAATTGCATTAGTGCTAGTTGATGACTAAATTTTACTCTACACACATATCTGTGCTTGGGTTCAAAAGTGCAGGTAACATATTCAGCATTAATGTCTACATCTATTTTGCAAGCTTTAGAATACTTTATAAATTGTAGACTTACAATTATTAATATGGCTGCATACAATTTGGCCATAATCTATAATAAAATGGAATAAAAGAATTTTAGTAATTTAAATGAATAATAAAATTTTTTGCTTTGACATAAAACAATATAAAAGTTTTGATGTCAAATCTGGAAAATAGTTTTCCCTTTTTAAATTCTAAATAATGGTTTCTAAATTTGTTTGGTAATTGGACTCTAACCAAATCTTGAATTCGTTTTCTAAGTATGGAAGGTACTCTGTAAGATCGAGCTTTGTTTTTTCGAAATTTTTCATTTATTAGATAGGAACTGAAGATAAAATCCTCTTGCAGATTTGTTGATTGTATATCTCTAATTTCTCCTATTTGGGGTCTACCCTTTTCGCAAGCATTGTCTAAATATACTTCCTCTATGTTGCTTAAATCATTTTGAGAAGTTTTTATTATGATATGACTTGGTATCATAATATCTACTTCAGGATAAGTAGCCCACATGTGTATATGTAATGCATTATAAAACGTTTTAGGGTTAGTCTGTAAATGTGTTTTAAATGTGACATCATCTCTATAAGTAGTTTTAAATCTAGGAGCACAATATTGATTAACTATTTTTGACACATTAAATAGTACATTTAATTCAGGTTCTAATTACCATTTTTTAAATTTGCATACTCCTTTTGGACAATTGTTAGCTTTGGGAAACCATTCACATGTTCCTTCAGCTAGATTTTGGTTTGCATTTGGAAAAGCTCTTTCCCACAAATCTTCATCTAGACAAACTTGTTTAGAGGGACATGTCCCATTTTGCATCTCACAAAATCCCATAACTTCTCTTTTTAAATGTACTGGAAAAGTGTAATATTGAATTATGTGATCCCATTTACATAAGAAATCTGAGAAAGAAATTTCTAATTTAGCATAGCGGGAGATGCCTGGAATATACAATTTTATACAATGCATGTAATCCTTAGGTAATGAAAAAAGCTTAGAGTTAAAGGTAACGTTGCAACTTTGCCTGTCTTCTTTTAAAGTGCAGGCTTTTTCCAAAATAGTTATAGTTTCTGAACTTTGACAGTGTTCTTCAAATTCGAGGGTGCTGAGGCTTTGTAACATTAATGTTAACAGTAGCAAAATGACACAGTAGAAATTCATCTGTTGGAATATAATTGTTTGACTTTTAGTATTATAGTTACAATTAATCCTAATACTAAAAAAGTTATTGCTATAAAAAGAATGGTTTTAAAAATTGATTATGCATTTGAAAAATATGATCCAATTCCACCAAAAGCATTGCTAACTCCCTCTAACATCACTTTTCCAATTGGAACATCTTTAACATCTCCAGTAGTGTAACTAGTTTTGGAAAACTGCAGTTTTGTTTAATAGTTTGATTTCAGGATTATTTAAACATATTTCAGTTTCCTTACAAGATTTCTTATCAGAGTGTATTAAACATATTTCTTCAGTAGCACACTTTAGATTGGTTTGAAAATCTATAGTAAACTCATTTTTTAAGGTCTCTAATTTTACTATAGGAGTGTGAACATTTATGCCCTTAAATACAACATTTGCTGTTCCAGGTAAACATAGGCTTTTGGCAGTAATTACAAAAGTGGCATGAGTAAAACAAGAGTAACATCCTCTAATGTGTTTGATTGTTTTTAGCTCAGGACACACATCAGTAATATAGACTGATATTGATACATTCTTTGCTACTAGACTGAGAACTAAAGGAGAACTTTGAGTTAATTTGGAAACTAGTGTGCCTTTGTGTCCTACAGTTATGTTGTGTACTGTATGCATAAGAGGTAGTTTAGTGGTTTAAATGTCTTTTAAAGTGTATAAATATCATTTTTGAACTGTTGCAGTCATTCTATTTTCAAATAATGAAACTGACACCATTTTCTCATCAAATAAAAACTGAGTATCATAAGGTGTTTTTGCTTGTACTGCTCCTATATGTCTAAAATCAGGTCGATTGAGATGACTGGCTTCATCTATATAAGCTTCTGATGGATCAATCACTCTTTGTATGAAAAATTGATCCAACATTTCAGTTGGTTGTTCATAATTTCCTACAATTTGTAGATAAATGGTTCCATCCTTAAAAGTGTATACTTTGCCTACATCTTCTACTAATTGTTCTTCATTTCCTACTAAAATTCTAATTTTAGGGTAACACTGTTTACCAGTTATTTTTTGTACATGGTAAGTATTTTCATATTCTGGAATTAAATAATATCTGTAAAAATGGCAAGGTTGGTAAGAAATTATCCAACAATAGCCCTATAATCCAGCGGATCCAGCTTGACAGTCTGATACTCCATGCCAGGCAAGAGACTCCGTGGTTAATCCAGGAAATTCGATGTCTCTGTGACACTGCCATCCCCAGTTACATAATTCATGATTTGCACATGATAAAGTGTTAGCATGACGTACTGTCACAGGAAAAGTGTAGTATTGGGAAGTAGTAGACCACTCACATTCTACTGATTCAAATACGATTTTCATGTCAGTAATTACTGCTCCTAATTTTTTACTTCTAATCCATAAACATTGTGAATAACCTAAATTTTGTAGAGTGATTTGGGATTGTATAGTAATTTGGCAGTCAGTTCTTTGAGACTTATGGTCTTTGGTACAGATTTCTGTTTGAGTCTGCAAGTTCTTTTGCTCATTACATAAGTAGCTATTACTGGTTAAAATAGTAATAAAGCATGTAAAAGAATTGCTAATAGTAACTGTGGATCATTTAATAATGGATTATTTTCTGGGTTGATTCGGTTATTTATGTTTCTTGCTACACTATGTCCAGCATTAAAAGCATTATAACCCAGATAAGCACCAGTTCTGTAAGAAAATTTACAAGTGCCTTTACAACACATTATAATAATTTTTAATAGAAAGTAAAGTGAATAAAATAGAGCCAAAATACCCTTAAATATTCTAGTTAAATGTTTAACTAATAAACTAAACAATATTATTGAAATGACAATTACAGTATATTGCAAATAAGAAGGTTAACATTGAAATTGGTATATTTTATCCCAACATATCAAACATCTTATTCTCTGGCATTTATCTATTTTGGAAACTATAATGTTTTCTGAAGCCACTAAAGTATTATTCTCAAAGAATAGTATTTTCATGACTCCTGATCTTTGGAAAAATTCATAAGGTAATTGGAATTCTTCAGGACTTTCTTCCATTTTAGTGTATTCTACTCCATCCTTTTGTATTACAAATTTACCAATTTTCTTTATTGTAATTACATCCTTATTTAAATGAAAGTAATTTTCAGGGTGTCCTCCACTTGTTTCTTGAATTGACCTTCTATTTGTAACAAGTATAGTAGGGTGTAGAGTTTTGTCATAAATACAAGCATCATATGTTAAAATAGTGGGGTTTTTATACTCAATTTTATCAGCTATAACAGTTAATGTTTGTGTTGCTAAAATGAGGGTACATTGACATTTAGAATTCTTATTACATTTATAATAGTTGCAGAAATCCGAATTTCCATTACATTTAGGTTCATTCATGCAAGAACAATAATTTTGTCCCATGATGCATTCAGAAGAATAACTTGCACCCTGGTTATTTCTAGTATAATTTAATATAAACTTGTCTATAGGAATTATGGATTGGCTATTTGGATTGTATACTCCTGTCTTCTTGTTTTTTACACAATATTGGCATTTGTCATCTCGTAATAGACAGGCATCTTGAGGTAGTTTAAAATTAGACTTTTTGAGATGTGCAAATCTACAGGTTTTTTCCTCATTGTTATA
>JAAFCF010005931.1:6584402-6619712 GCA_013389785.1 Helicorthomorpha holstii
TGTTAGAATACTGTATTGTGCGCATTGCATAACGTTGCATAATTAACTAATATTGATTGATATTAATTGCCATAGACCACCTGATTGATTGCGTCATCAATCAGAGGTTATTAATTATCGTAACCACGTTGTATTAATTAGTTCTCTCGTACTACTCTTGTCTGACCGTTAACAACATGTAGCTGATGTTAAAATCACCGTCTGTAATCGTCGCAAATTACATCGTCAGTCAGCATTATAGTTTATTGTTATTGTACGAGTTTAATACTTATTTAACCTTTTTAACCACGCTTCCAAATTAAAACTACATTTAAACTCTACAAAACCAACTTCAACTATAGAACTTTCTTTAAAATAAGGTTTTCACTTTTTCAGATCTTAAAAAACAAATTAAACGTCTTAAACTTCTAAAAACATCTTAAAACATCTTAAAAAATGAATTGATTTTATTTTGTCTACAGTTTTTAATGTTCTGAATTTTTTCTAAAATCAAACTGGTTCTTAAAAGTTTTTTTCAGTTTTATTTCTGAAACTTTTATGCATTATAAATTACTAAATTAAATATTAGTATGATTTTATTGTCTTTATTCAAAAGATTTTATGAATTGTTGTTTGATTTCATGTTAATGTAATTATATGTCTTGGTTCAATGTTCTGATGACTTAAGTGAGTTTGCAATATATTTTTATGTGGTTTTCATTAATTTTATTTGATAGTTTTTACTTTTACAATTTAAATTTTCAATCATTATCTAATTTGATTTATCAATTTTTTATTTGAAACTCAATTGCAACATTTACTTTTCATTCAAGAGTTTGTTTTTGTATATTCTGTAACAATGAATAAGTATTTAAGGATTAATTATTTTTTTAGTAATTTGAACTAGTTTTTATATTGACTAATTGAAGCAGCAACAACTTAAACACGTTTTATCAAAATGTTTTTATTGAAGTTAATTTTAATTACAATGAAATTGTTTGTGGTTGTAATCTGTCTTACATTTTATTTCATTATCTCATAATTTACTCAAAATGTTTAAACTTATCTAATAATCTTCCTAATTAATTAATAGTTGGCTTTTTTAATTTTTTTATATCAAAGTTTTATATATTAAGTTTTATATAAAAAACAGAAAATTACATTTTAGTTAAAACATTAATAAAAGTTGATTTGAAATATTTATTTCTTACAAAATTCATGAATTGTTTTCCCAAAACACTATCATTTACAACTAATTACTTTTGGGTGTTCATTTTTAATCTATTGAGATTCAGAAATAATACAATAAAATGAAAATTAGGTTATTGTTTAACTTTAATATACTTAATTGAATTCACAGTGGTAAAATATAGAGATATTCATGAGTTTATAGATTAGACTAAAGAACATAATTTATTAAAATTTCAATCACTTTAAATGGTTTTATTTGTTATTTTACTGAAGTAATTAGTAATTTATAATTCAGAAAAATAATGTATGACACTATGATTTTTAAGTTATTCAATTAGTTCATTTTCATTATAGTTCAGCAGTTTGATGTAATGCAATTGTTATTTTTACTATTTAATTAAGTTTTAGTTTTTAATTTATGTTTTGCTTTGAAATATTTTGATTTTTAATCACATTTGGATTTTTATTCATATTTTTAATTTTTAATCACATTTTTGTTTTTTTAATCATATCTTTCATTTTTAATCATATTTTGATATTAAATAATCATAGTTTTGATTTTTAATCACATTTTTGATTTTTAATCACATTTTTGATTTTTAATCACATTTTTGATTTTTAATCATATTATTTAATAAGTATGATTAATATCTATTGAGCTCAGGGCTATCATCAACTAGTATAAACTTATTAATGATTGCTATTAATTACAAACTTGCTGAGACACCATTTTAATAAAAAGAACCTGCGAAAAGATGACTTGTGTTAACCCTAACCACATGGTGCCCGAAGACATCTGACAATCAGGTCATTGACCTAGTGCGCTACTACGGTTTAACGAAGTGCCCAGAGGCTCATGCACAGGAGTAAGGTGGTTGACTTATTTTAACTCTTAGTGATGTCACCAGATGTCCTTAACAGTGTTTTATTAACTATAAATAACTTTGAACAATAGTGCAATTTAGCCTTCACCCACTGGGGTCCAAAAGTCGCTCTTACAAAGTGGCGCCCAACTCGGATTTTGGTGTTCTCTGATTTTTTTGTTGTGTTTTCTTGATTTTTTTTAATTTGTTTTCTTCATTTTTTTGATTTGTTTTCTTGTTTTTTTGTTTGTTTTCTCCAACACTTCATTTTTGATTTTGTTTTTTGATTTTGTCTCCTCTTGCCTTTTGATTTTTTGTTTTTTTGCTTTTGTTTTTTGTTCTGTTTTTGGGTTTTTTTCATTTGATTTGCTTTTTGCTTTTTGATTTTTCATTTTGGTTTCCTTTTTTGTTTTTCTTGTCTTTATCATTTTGATTTGTCTTTTTTGTTTTTGATCTTGTTGTTTTGGCTTTGTCTTTTTGATCTTGCCTTTGTTTTGATTTTGATGGTTTTCTTTTGTTTTGATTGTTGTTGTTTTGTTTGTGTTTTTTTGTGTGTTGTGCTTTGTTTATCATGGCTCACCAACAACCGTCCTCTGGGGTCTGCACGCGCTTGGCAGATCCCGCGACGGCTCTGGTGTTGTTTTTGGGGTTACCACCATCTGGATGGGGAAGGGGTGCTTTGGGGTTTGGTCGTTCAGACGGATCCAACCCCAACTCAGAACTGACTATAATCAATGGTATCGCGAATGCGGAGAATAATGTTCTTCCTGTCTGGGATGAGGATCGTTCGCCAACCAAGGTTGGGTCTGGAACATCAGCTGGATCCGGAGGGCCTACGGTTGGATCAACAATTGCCTGGGCTGATTGCCTACCTGCAACAACATTTCGACCCATGACAGAACAAACAACCTCAACCAAACTATGACAACCAGTACTACAGACAACCTCATCAGATTCGTGGTTTTCACAAAATGCCCAGGAGGTTTAACAAGTCTAATGAACACCCAAGATTAACAGTCTCACTGATGAGAGACTATAAAAACCATAATGACATCAGTGACTTTGATGCTTTGGAGACTTTCTGGGGTGCACTAGAAGGAGAAACCGTGTTCTGGTGGGAGGATCACCAGCATCGATTCTCCTTGTTTGAGGGTGCGCTGCGGGGCTAGGAACAGCTTTTAGCCCTAAGTGCTCATTGCTGCAGATTTTTGGTGAATTCTACATGCTGTGCCAGTCGAACAGAAATCGCACAGTATTGGAAGCATACTCTTTGTTTTTACCCCTACAGCAACAATTAAAAAGATATACTATGGACCAGGTGTCCATTGCCATTTTTATTGGGTTGTGTCGTCTAGAAATAACAGCACGGCTGGCGTAACTCCAAGACGTTAATCTAGCGGACATAAAAGAAAGGGTCATGGAGATAGAATACATGACATTCTATGTGACCAGTTATAATGCTAAGGCTAATAGCGTGCCATTTATGCCCCAGAGGGTGGGCCCTGCATTTCAGGCAACATCCTAGAAAGTGGCAACAGAGATTACCACCCAGTTTCTACCTGACAACTCCACAACATCAGCCGCTCCCAAGGACGCCAACTGTAAGACAAACACCACCTGCAAACATGGTTAATTGGTTGGCACCTACGCAAGCAAGACACGCCATACCAAACAACAAGCCTGCAGTACCCCGATCTATGGCACCCAATAACAATGGTGCCCAGCAACAGCAAGCTCCAGTACAAGAACCTCCGGTTGTAGAACACTATGCGCCAGAGCCTTACGCCACTGAAAATTATGCCCCAGAACAATATGCACCAGAACCTGAGCCACAGTATCAACTGGTTACTGGGTCCCAAGATGAGAACTCCCGATTGGGTTCTACTGACAATCAACTGGTTACTGGGTCCCAGGATGAAAACTCTCTATTGGGTTCTACTAACAATGTTTTAACTTTTTCATTGGAACACTGGCAATGGGTCATGGACTTCAGGTGAAATATTGAAAAGGGTAGGATCCATTCCTAAAAATGGTGATGATAATGGGACACAAGACAACACTGCAGTGGTAGCCACAACTGCAGATGCTGATTACTGCTGGTCCCCTATGGATAATGCTCATCAAATCAATATATTGGTTTACAACAGTGCAGATAACCCAGTTTTGAACAAGGATGAGAACTGTAATGAAGTGGCACCCGGTCATCAATTATTGGTGGGTAGCAGTAAAAGTAATACCATGCTTTCATTTACTGAAATTAATGAGAGAGATACCCAAGTGCAAGATGTGACAAACACAACCAGAAACACCAAAATAAATACAAAACAAATAGAACATGTGGAGACTAATGGTAATGACTCACCAAAGATCTCTTTCAACAACTTGGGGCAACAAACTATTGAATGTAAAGGGTCAGCCTGTTGTGGACCCCACATCCCAAGGATTGTGCAAAAATGGAACCCAGGCATAGGAGGAGTACCCAAAGAGGAAGTACCCGATTGCATCCCATTATGCGAGGTGGGCAGATTTCCAGCACATAGCACCAGAGCGAGCATGCTCCCCACACTGATGGGGCCCTCACACAACAAAGATGATCACACATCGCTGCCTATCCCTACTCCAATGATGCCCCCAGCCAACAGTGCTTCGAAAGACATGAGGTTCCCCATTCAGGAAGATAATAAATATTCTTGCTCAAATTGCAAAACAGTGGGGATCTCACTTAGAGATTGCCCCAAAGAAAACTGTGGAAGGCTAAGAAATGCGCTTAGTACCATAAAAATCGGCAGTCAAAACAGGGCATCTTCAATAGGAAAAGGTCCCAATGATGTGATAGAAAAACACAACAACACCCAGATGCTAGCAGCAGTCCCTGGCAAAAAATATGCTGAGCCCCAGGAGAGGGATCGCACTAGCTACTCAGAAGATGAACACTATTTCTCAGATAATGATGAACAGAATGAATCTACATGGGAAGATGAGTACAAAGTTTATGATTGTTACAATGAATAACCAGTCCTGGCGGCCCCCGCTATACAGATGACACCACCAAGACTGTCGCCAGGATCCAACAAAATGAGGACTCCGCAGCTTTGCTTGATGCCACAGACACCAATGATACAACATCCAGCTCCTGCTGGCACAATTGCCAGATCTGCACCTACTGCAACAAGAGCAGTGATACCCAGCAATAGGTCAGCGGTATCCAGTAACAGATTCATGGCATCCAGCACCAGGAGCAGCCAGAGGTCTCACATACCACCAGACAACAGATACACTGGTGACAACTGTCACAATGTGGGGTACACATTCAGATATTGCCCCAATGCAAAGTGTAGCCAGCTGAAAGAACAGCAGAAACAAACAGGGTTACAGGCTGCTCTTCAGGATGCATTGATGGCAGTACAGCAACACGTCCCAGCAGAAGAGCCCCCATAGAAAAGAACTATATCCCAGAACCCAAACAACAGTATCAGGAGGTATATGGGTTTCAAAAGTTAGAAAGTGCAGAAGGAATCAAGCCAGGAGTGAATAGTGACTCTTATGACTCTTATTGTTATGGCTCTAAAGATAAACTGTATGATTCTTGCGCTTTAACAAATGCTACTTCAGCCAACCCAGAGATGGGGTCCAAGCCAGAGATGGGCAGGACACCTACCCCTGGGAATGTTGAAAAGCAATGATGCACTCCTTTGGTACTATGTAAAATATTAAGTACCAACTGCACAGCATTATTGGACAGCAGGGCAACTTGCTGCCAAGGCCGCAGATGTTATACAACACCTGCACCAATAGCAAGATCGCCATGGGACCCATAGAGGCAGAATTCGTCATGGCTAATGGGGAGCTGATCAATGGTCCCTGGGTTTTGGCTTACATCCTTGAGGAAGTTGGAGGCCAAAGTTTTACAACTAAATTCATGCTATTTCCAAAGCTATACTTCAGATTACTGCTAGGATGGAACTTCTTGACAGAGGCTGGTATCCACTTTGACACATTAAACCAGCTGTATCCGTTCTACATCTCTTTGTCGATAATAACAGTGGCTACCACAGTTTTAGAGTCAGTGCCCATCACTGCTGAATTGGCACTCAGAGAAGATGAGAGCCAGGGACTTAAGCCTGAAGAGCAACATACCTTGAGTAAGCTACTGGTACAGAATCAGGATGTATTTAAAATGCCCAAGAAGCCCACGGAAGCAGGGGTACATTATATCAAGATTACAAGAGAGTTCCAGGTTTCAACAGTGTTAGCAGCAAAGGACATTGATGTTAAGTCATTCAAAGCAGGTGATGCCCAGACCCCGAGTATTGTTCAGGATCAAGAAACTGACGAGAGCGCAAGCCAAACAGATGATGGTGTGGTCGCCGATCAAGTACTGGTAGCTGTGAGATTACAGAGACTTTCTCCACCATCGTTTGACAATTTGGGACCCCAAAGTATCCCCGGGTACATAAGTCAATTTTTGTACCAACAACACCAGATACGATGTCTATTGTGGCCTCCCATCGTTGTGTTTTGGGACCCGGAAGAAGAAATGGTGCCCAACGCGGTGGCTATTATTTCTGAAGGGGTGCTGCGACGAGTGGTACTTACAGGCAATGCCTACGATCTGACCCCAGGAAACTTCAAAAAGATTATGGAGACAGGTGGGGAATACTCAACGTTGGATGTTGCGACATCCATGTGTTTGGCTGAGCTGTGCTTCTATGACCCCAATAAGGAGAAAGTCCAGTTCATCTCTACTATAATCACGGAGATGTGTCAAGTTATGGGAAAAGAACGTTCACTTACTGCTCTCTACAACCCACAAGTCAATCCTGTGAAGAGACTTCACAGAGATTTGAAGATTCGGATTGCCATCTATGCGGGATCCAAACATCCAGCCTATGAGATGAATCGGTCCCCGGCCCCCGTCTACAAGATTGGTGACCTGTTCCTTTATCAGTCTCACAAGCTTTCTGACAAAGATCAGGGTGTAACAGCCAAGTCCCTCCCGAAATGAGAGGCCATTTGAACCATGGCCTCCAGAAATGGCCCATTCAAGATTGTGACGTGGCCTTCCCATAAATTTGCTGTTTTGGGGTTACCCTCTGCCACCAATAGTTTTGGGACATACCCCTTCAGTTTATGAGTTGGGGACCGGCTGCAGCTGTTCCACATGCCAATTTGGTTCCCCACAGTGACAAACATAGTACTTCATCACAAACCAAAACAACTTCCAGCTAAACTGCAAGTCATGGCTGTGTTTTGGGCATCAAAATGGGATGATGGGCCACCATTTTTGGGGGAGCATCGGCCACAGCCATCATGGCAATAATGTAACAGTATAGCAGCTGAACAATCTAACATTACATCCCACATCCACAATTTTACACATGATATCCACCACATGAAAATTTTCCATATCAATTTCTCTTCATTTTTTGCAGTGACAATGTTCATTACACAATTACCTGTGTGCCATTCACGCATTCGAAGAAAAAGAGGTCTCTAAAAACGGGTCACGAGGCCCACACAATGACAACAGTGACATCATCCCATCACCCAACAAAGGTCACCACAAGAGGTCACAGAAAGGCGAAATAATTCTAAGAACCAATGAATAATAGGCAACAGATACAGTGTCTACGATTGCCCCCATTGTTGTGTTCTGGGACCCAGAGGGAGGAATGGTGCCCAATGCTGTGGCTGTCACCACTGATGGAGTGATGCAACACGTGGGCCGTACCATTAACACTTATGATCTGGCCCCCTGGAAACTTCAAAGAGATTCTGGACACCGGTGGGGAGTACTCAACACTGGATGATGCGGTGTCCAAGTGCTTGGCTAAACTGTGTTTCTACGACCCCAGCACCAAGAAAGCCCAGCCATTAAGTAGACCCAAGTTCTTCAGTTCCACTGAAATCCCTCAACCCAGCACATCACGGTACTACCAAGAAATGATGATTTTTTGAACAGTGGCGTTTGTAGCCCAGTTTCCTCTTACTTGTTGTCCAACACCAAGTAAGCCGGGAGAGAGTTGTGAGGAGAACTGGCTACCAGCCATTTAATAAGATAAGAATTTGTGTTCTTGTAATTGTTTATTCGTATTATATGTTGTCAGGAAGACTGACCAATGGGAGTTCCGTTAATCGCCATATTATAAAATGTTCTCTAGTTGATGTTCAGATTTATATTCATTAGTTAATTGTTTATTATCATTTGTTTGGTAAAGTACAGAGAGTTAATTAAACTTTCAGTTGGCACTTTAAATGTTTGTTATTTGTATGGGGTCACAGGGGTCACAGCATTGGGAGGTACAAGGTGTTGAGGGACCTAACTGTGGGACCGGTAGGGCAGGTAAATGGTGACCTACGTTCTTGTTCAGCAAGTAGTTTTGCAAACCCCGTTGGAAGCATAGCAAATACCTATAAATAGAGGTACAAAAAAAGAGTTAAGCCAGTCTATTTTTGTCAACGCTTATACTTGTGATTCCACAGTATGGGATCCGCAAGTTTTCGTGAGTACCACGAGGCCTAGACGAAAATAGACCAGTGATCGATAAATATATATATTTTGGAAGTATGCATTTGAATTAGATAATAAATCAGTATCAGATAAGTATTAGTTAAATATATCAGTGCCAAATTGGAAGTTAATGTGATCTGTGACAAATTGTGATATTCGCCGAAAATGAGATCGTGCTAAGGGTTAAGCCGCTAACCCTAAAAAATAACTAAGCAGTGAGTTATTTGTTCGTTGAGTTGTTTCCCACTACATAGTTGTATAACATGACATGTTATTGCATTATTGTTTGCCAAAGCATTAAACAGTGTTATAAGTGATAATTCTTGTGCTGTCGTCTTTTGCGATCTAAGAACGTTGAACTATAAGAGACTACAGCTGGAACGTGGGATCCGGGAGAGAAAAAGGAAATCTACAAGCTGCAAATAATTAAGGTAGGAAAACTAATATTCAGAGTACTTATAAATTTGAATGAACACCGCAATAACTATACAAACCCTGAGAGGCGACTAGATAGGCGTACCACGAGGTAACTCGCCTTAGGGCCTAAACCCCCAAATTGAGGTCATTGACCTACTCGACAAACTTTCTGCTAGTTGCGCGTTCTCTATAAAAGTATTTAGACTACCCTCATTGACAGACATTACTACTTATGTGACATTATATAAGACCCTTGACTCAACGCCCAAAAGTCACTCTTACAAAGTGGTGCCCAACTTGGATTTTGGTGTTCTCTGATTTTTTTGTTGTGTTTTCTTGTTTTTTTTATTTGTTTTCTTGATTTTTTGATGTTTTCTTGTTTTTTGTTTTGTTCTGATTCATTTTGAATTTTTTTTGGCTTGTTTTCTGATTCTTTTTAATTTTTTTGTATTATTTTCTGATTATTTTTTATTTTTTTGTTTTGTTTTTTGCTGAATTTTTTTGATTCTTGTTTTGCCTTTTTGTTTTTTTTGGTATTTTGTTTTTCTTGTGGGAGTGTTTTGATTACTTTGATTGTGTTTTTTTGATTTGGTTTTTGATTTTTGTTTTTTTGATTTTGTCTCCTTTTGCCTTTTTTTTTTGCTTTGGCATTTTGTTCTGTTTTTTGATTTTTTTTTCATTTGTTTGCTTTTTGATTTTGTCTTTTTGTTCCTGCCTTTGTTTTTTTGATTGTTTTCTCTTGTTTTGATTTTATCTGTGGTTGCTTTGATTGTGTTTTTGTGTGTGTTGTGCTTCGTTTGTCATGGCTCACCAACAACAGACCTCTGGGGTCCGCATGCGCTCGGCTGATCCTGCTACGGCTCTCGCATTGTTTTCGGGGTTACCTCCGTCTGGACGGGGGAGGGGTGCTTTGGGGTCCGGTCGATTAGACGGATCCACCCCCAACTCAGACCTGCCTATAAACAATGGTATCGGGAATACAGAAAACACTGTTCCTCCTGTCTGGGATGAGGATCTTGGTCAGGAAGACTCTCACCCACCTTTGAGTGCCACACCAGGTGCAGGGCAAGAAAGTTCGAATGGTACCTCGGTAGGGTCCGGCGGATCAATGGGGTATGGGCGCGATACTAATGCCCACACTCCACCGGGTCCCGGGGTGCATAATATGGTGTACCCAAATGGCCATGTTACTGTTGATGGCTGTTATTGACGAGACAATACTGGGTCCCGTACGACCAACATTTGCCAACCAAGGTCGGGACTGGACAATCAGCTGGATCAGGAAGGTTTACGTTTGGATCAACATGTGCCTGGGCTGATGGCCTACCTTCAACGACATTACGACCAGCGACAGAACAGACAACCTCCACCAGATTATGACGACCAGTACTACAAACACCCTCGGCAGATTCGCGGGTTTCACAAAATGCCCAGGAGGTTCAACGGGTCAAATGAACACCTGAGGTTAGCAGTCTCACTGATGAAAGACTATAAAAACCATAACAACATCAGCGACTTCGATGCTTTAGAGACTCTTTCGGGTGCGCTAGAAGAAGCAGCATTTTGGTGGGAGGATCATTGGCATCGATTCTCCTCGTTTGAGGGTGCACTGTGGGGGCTAGAAACGGCTTTTATCCCTAAGCGCTCATTGCTGCAGATTTTTGGTGAATTCTACATGCTGTGCCAGTCAAACAGGAATTGCACAGTATTGGAAGCGTACTCCTTATTTTTACCCTTACAGCAACTAAAACGATACACTATGGATCAGGTGTCCATCGCCATTTTCATCAGGTTATGCCGCCCATAAATATCAGCACGGCTGGCGGAATTCCAAGATGTGGACTTGGCCGACATAAAATAAAAGGCCATGGATGTGGAATATACCACGTTCCATGCAACTAGCTACAATGCAAAACCGGGTAGCGTGCCTATTATGCCATAAAAAGGTGGCACTCGTGATACAGGCATCGCCACATAGATTACCACCCAGTTTCTACCCGACAACTCCACAACAACGGCCGCCACCAAGGACGCCAACTATAAGACAAACACCACCTGCAAACATGGTTAACAGGTCGGCACCTACACAAGCAAGACACGCCATACCAAACAACAGGCCTGCGGTACCCTGATCCATGGCACCCTATAACATTGGTGCCCAGCGACAGCAAATGCAGCCGGACAACAGATATGTTTGCAACAACTGCAGCAGTCCGGAGTACAAGATCAGGTATGGTCCCCATGCAGAATGCGTTCAGCTGAGGGAACAATGGAAGCAGGAAAAGCTACAAGCTGCACTTCAGGATGCATTGATGGCGGTCCAGCAGCAAGCTCCAGTACAAGAACCACCGGTTGTAGACCACTATGCGCCAGAGCCTTACGCCTCTGAAAATTATGCTCCAGAACAATATGCACCTGAGCCACAGTATCAAGAGAGTTATGGGTCCCAAGCTTTGGAGGATGCCGGACGTATTGAGCCAGGAGGAGCCAACGGTGACTTCTATGGATATACATCTGAGGAGGAGTTTTATGACTCATGTGCTTTAACGAATGCCACATCAGCCAACCCAGAGGTGGGTCCAAGCCAGAGACAGGCGGGAAACATACTCCAGGGAAGGTTGAAAAGCTAAGGTGCACTCCTCTAGTACTCTGCAAAATATTAAACACCCAGTACACAGCATTATTAGACAGCGGAGCAGCTTGCTGTCAGGGATCCATGATGCTTTACCATGCGTGCGCCAATAAGAACATTACCATGGAACCCATCGGCGCTGAGTTTGTAATGGCGAATGGGGAGTTAATCAATGGTCCCCGCTATTTGGCCTACATCCCAGTAGAAATGGGAGGTAGGCTGTTCACCACTAAGTTCGTCTTGTTCCCAAAGCTACACTCCAGAGTGCTATTGGGGTGGAACTTCTTGACTGAGGCAGGAATTCATTTTGACACGCTGGATCAAGCTTGACATTTTCGTGATGAGCCCAGCAAACTACACTCATTTTACGTTCCATCACTGTTAAAGACGTTGGCTTCCGCAGTCCCAGAATCGGTCCCCATTACGGCTGAGTTGGCACTCAGAGAGGATGATGGCCAGGGTTTAGACCCTGGGGAACGGCACACCTTGAACAAACTACTGGTGCAAAATAGGGATGTGTTCGAGATGCCTAAGAAGCTTACGACAGCAGGAGTACACCGAATACAAATCACCCGAGCATTGGGGAAGTACAGAACTTTGCCACGATTTTCACCACCCAAGGTAGCCATTATGAAGCAACTAGTTGACGACCTGCTGCAAAGGGGCTATATCGAAGAGGTGGAGATTAGTCAAGCGGTATGCCCGGTATTGGTACCTAAGAAAGATGGGACTACCAGGTTGTGTTGCGATTTTCGTCCTGTGAATCAAGGGACGGAGCCTGATATCTTCCCTATCCCTCGGGTCTCAGATCTGGTGGGTCTTGGAGCTCGGTTCGAAGTGTGCTCCCTGCTGGACCTCCAAAACGGGTTTTGGCAGGTGGCAATACACCCCGAAAACAGGAAGTGGACTGCATTCAAGACGCCACTTGGAAATTATCAATGGACCAGAATGTTGTTTGGACTACGCAATGCCCCAGCAACTTTCCAGAGGATCATGACTAGCGTGTTCAGGAAAATGATACCTAAGAAATGCAACCCTTACATCAATGACAATTTGGTGGGCAGCATGTCTGTTGAGACCCATTTTGCTGATCTCCAAGCATGTTTTCATTTATATCAAGCTAACTCTCTTGGACTGCGTCGCGAGAAGTCAAATTTTGTGCCCCAAGTTATTCAGTATCTGGGACACACCATCGAGAACGGACAAATTTTACCACAGAAGCATGAAATCGAGGCTATAGTATCCTACCCAAAACCCACCAATAAGACACAAGTTCAATTGTTTATGGGTCTCATAAATTGGTTCCAGAAACATATACCAAACTGCACTGAAGTAGTGAAATCCTTACAGAACTTTGCGCATAATCAACAGAAGAGTTTTGTACTAACACCTGAAGCGCGAAGAACTTTTAATGATTTGAAGAGGATACTATGCAAGGCCCCAGTATTGGTTTCCCCGGATCCCAAGCTCCAGTTCACCGTCCGCACAGATGCGTCCCAGATGGCGTTTGGGGCAGTCCTGCTACAAAAGGATGGAAATGGCCAGGAGAGGGTAATAGAGTATGCTTCCAATAGCCTCAATGAGACCCAACAACAATATTTGATAACAGAGAGAGAGTGCCTTGCTGTGCTATGGGCAGTATTCAGGTGGTACTATTAACTGGAAGGAGTGGAGTTCATAGTCGAGACTGACCACCAGCCGCTGAAGTGGGTGATAACCAGCACCTCGCCCAATCCACGGCTAGCCAAGATGGCTCTCAAGCTTCAGACCTTCTCGTTTTTGGTCCACTACATCAAGGGATGGACAAATAATGTGGCTGATGCACTTTCAAGACGGGGTGAGGCAGAGAAATTGGCTTTGATGGATACACCCCAGGCTCCACTAATTGCCCAGATGCCACAATTGTCGGTTGATGACATCCGGCAGGCTCAAATTGCTGACGATGACTTGGGTAATATCATCCAAGCCATCGAGTCCCAACAACCTGATAAAAATCTACTGGTTGCCGGATTCTGGATGAAAGACAGGGTCCTACATTTTTCCGGTCCCCAGGCAAAGAGGGACTCACTCATCGTGGTACCTCGCAAGTATCGGAAGCAACTACTCTTCTGGGCCCATGACGCACCTACGGCTGGTCACTATAGACGCCAGAAAACGTTGGAAGCTTTGGAAGACAAGTTTTATTGGTCGACCATGGGAAAGGACGTGGAAGACTATGTACAGACCTGCGACAAGTGTCAGAAACACAAGCCGATCTGCACGAAACCCACGGGACTGTTGGGGTTACACCTTTCCCAGGTCACTGGGAGACAGTGGCTATAGACTTGGTGGGACCCTTGCCGTGATCAAATGGTTATGAATATATCTTATCAGTCAAAGACATAGCAACGAGATGGGTGGAGTTCCTGCCTCTTTGGAATGCGCTGGCATCCACTGTGGCTAAGAAACTGGTCAAGGACGTTTTCCTGCGCTACGGACTACCTAAAGCTATTCTGTCCGACAACGGGGTCCAGTTCGTCTCCACCATTATTACAGAAATATGTCACATATTGGGTATGGAACGTTCACTGACTGCCCTCTGCAATCCTCAAGCAAATCCGGTGGAAAGACTTCATCGTGATTCAAAGATTCATACTGCCATCTATGTGGGGTCCAAACATCAACGTTGGGCGGAGGTGCTTCCGGAGGTTGCTTTTGCTATGTGGACCATTGTCAACAAGTCAACGGGACACACTCCTGCTTTCCTTATGTTTGGACGCCAGCTGCGGTCCCCACTGGATGTCTTAGTGGATTTCGGGCCGGCCAGATTACAACAAACTATGCCTTTTGTGAAGGAGATGTTTACAGATCTTCAACATGCTATGTTGTTGGCCCGGGAGGCACAGCAGCTAGCTTGCGACGCCCAGAAAAAAGCCTACAATAAGCATTGGTCCCCGGCCCCCGATTACAAGGTGGGGGATCTGGTCCTGCTTCAATCGCACAAGCTGTCGGATAAAGATCGTGGTGTTACGGCGAAGTTCTTCCCAAACGCGATGGACCTTTCCAGATTGTGGCAATTCCTTCCCCGCAGTCAGCGGCCCTGGCGGTTCCTTCTTCTACCATCAGTTTTGGGACGTATCCGTTTCGTCAGCTGACTCCATATTTTGCTCACATGACAATGGATGATGTCAATGGGTTTCGCGCCCCGCTTCAGGTACCCAGGTCCCCTTTGGATAGTGTTGCTGGCAGGCCACCCTCGGGGCCCCCCGGACCCCACCGCTACTGGTCCTCAGGTATCATCTCGTGTTAAAATGTTACCCGCAAAGCTTCGAGACATGGCTGCGATTTGGGCCTCAAAATGGAATGATGACCCTCCATTTTTGGGGGGAGTGGAGCCGCAGCAATAATAACACAACTTTCTGGCAAAACAATACATGCAACACACTCTTTAATACATACAACACACCCTTTACAACCTTTTACATGCTTTTCATGTTCTTGTATTTTATTTCATTATTTCATTTAATTACATTCTTTCATCCCTGCTTACATTCCGCCTTTCATACCTATCTTTTTATATACACCTTCCTTATATCAATTATATCACTTTTGCTTACCACTTTTACTCTTACCAATACACATCCGAAAATAAATAACCATTTCATTACCCCATGAGTTACATCAAGCAGTCGATAAATGAGGTCAAATTCCCAGAATTCTAACAGCAACAGAGGGGAGAGTGATCACGTGATGTCTAACAACAACAGAGGGGAAAGTGATCACGTGATGTCTAACAACCAATGGCAGCATTGAAGGGCACGATGGAATGGCACTTCTAAGAAAAAAGCAGACAAAGAAGGAAACATGACTACAGTAGTGAACAAAGACGGGGATAAAGAAGTTTACAGTAAAATCTAAGTTAAATCTAAGTTTAAGTGAGATAGGATGAGTGAGAAGAAAAGAAGTGCAAAGAAAATGGAGACTCCTAAACCTGGTGCTTCCATCATAGCTCTCATGAAAAATCCCCTGGAGGGGAATAAGTCTAAAAAGGTAGACTGTGAATTAAAAACATTAATAAATAAAAGTGAAAGTGAAAAACTAACAACAACTGGGCTGATATCTCAGGCTGAAGTCAACACAAGTGCTCTTTTGGATCTACAGGTGTTGGCAGCATCAGCAACCAACATTTTGGCAGTCGTCACCCAGAACACGGCAGTGACTTCTTCTATTGTGAAGACAATGGACGGACTTACCAACGCGATAAATCTACATTGGGATTTTTTGACACAAGAGCGTTCACAGAATCAGGAATTGCAAATTTCCAATGCTTCTTTGCTGGCCGCCGTAGACGCTGTAGCTTGGGCCTTTAAGGGTGGATGGGATCTCAACCCGGTTAAGGAAAGTAAGAGCAGTCAAACAGAGGGGGAACCAGAAGCTACCAACTCTTGGAGGGAAGTGAGTTTAACTCGGTTACCACAATACCGATTCGGAGAACTGGAAGCCCACAGTCCCCGGGTACCTGAGCTTTTTCCTCTACCAACGACGACAAATTCAGTGTCTGCTTATCCCGACCATCCTGATTTTTAGAGCCCCAGATGGTGGAGAAGTGCCCAGGTCGTCAGCAATTACTTCGGCAGCCATGATGAATAAGATAGTTAAGGCAATAAACGCTTATGACCTGGCAGCCAGCAACTTCAAACCAATTATGGACACGGGCGGCAAATACACTATGCTTGAAGATGACATCACTAGCTGTTTTGCTGCCTTATGTTTCAACGATGCACCCCAGGATAAATCATCCACACCAAGGGAGGGGAAACGTTGATGGACGGCAGGC
This sequence comes from Helicorthomorpha holstii, assembly GCA_013389785.1. Taxonomy (NCBI): domain Eukaryota; kingdom Metazoa; phylum Arthropoda; class Diplopoda; order Polydesmida; family Paradoxosomatidae; genus Helicorthomorpha; species Helicorthomorpha holstii. Next base: position 6,600,812 of record JAAFCF010005931.1, read on the forward strand.
GAAGGAAGCCAGCCCCCAGCAACCCCCAGTCGAAGCAAAGATGTTCACCCAACAGCAGGGTCCAAGTGGAAGTACTCAGAAGTCTACTCCTCTAGCGATGAAGATTGGGACCCGGTCTGTGAGGTAGAAGAGTCATCTTCAGAGCCGGAGAAAAACCCGTCACCCAGCGGAAGCAGCACACGGCCACCTCCGGGTCCAAAGAGTAGGAAATCAGGAGGAACTGGGAAAGTGTCGCTATCTTCCATAGAGGGGATGTCGCAGCATGACCTGTTGAATTTGGCATCAAATCCAGCAAGGGATCAACTGCATGGGACTTACGCCTGGTTCCCGTGGTCATCAGAAACCTTCTGTGGACGAGATCAAGTCTGGGGCACCTTACAGTATTTAGGACGAAAAATACCCAAGCGAGAAACATCGTTGGTTATGGCAATTCGGCAAGGGCGAGTAAACAGACTTTACAACTGTGCCGAAAGAATCCTGCGGGACCCGACCTTGTGGAGATCGGTAGCCGACATGCGACGCGGGGACTTCCCACCAGCTTTTGAACCTACAACAGATGAACGTAAGCGCATGGTACATTGGAAGATGTGAGTCAGTCTCCCTAAATTTGTGTCCAACACTGAGGCGTGTGGCCTGGGGGAGTTGTCAGGAAGACTGACCAATGGGAGTTCCATTAATCGCTATATTATAAAATGTTCTCTAGTTTATGTTCAGATTTATGTTCATTAGTTAATTGTGTATTATCATTTGTTTGGTAAAGTACAGAGAGTTAATTAAACTTTCAGTTGGCACTTTAATTGGTTGATATTTGTATGGGGTCACAGGGGTCACAGCATTGGGAAGAACAAGGTGTTGAGGGACCTAACTGTGGGACCGGTAGGGCAGGTAAATGGTGACCTACCTTCTTGTCCTGCAAGTAGTTTTGCAAACCCCGTTGGAAGCATAGCTAATACCTATAAATAGAGGTACAAAAAAGGAGTTAAGCCAGTCTATTTTTGTCAACGCTTATACTTGTGATTCCACAGTTTGGGATCCGCAAGTTTTCGTGAGTACCACTAGGCCTAGACAAGAATAGATCAGTGATCGATAAATATATATATTTTGGAAGTATTCATTTGAATTAGATAATAAATCAGTATCAGTTAAGTATTAGTTTAATATATCAGTGCCAAATTTAAAGTTAATGTGATCTGTGACAAATTGTGATATTTGCCGAAAATAAGATCGTGCTAAGGGTTAAGCTGCTAACCCTAAAGAATAACTAAGCAGAGTGAGTTATTTGTTTGTTGAGTTGTTTCCCACTACATAGTTGTATGACATGACATGTTATTGCAGTATTGTTTGCCAAAGCATTAAACAGTGTTATAAGTGATAATTCTTGTGCTGTCGTCTTTTGCGATCTAAGAACGTTGAACTATAAGAGACTACAGCTGGAACGTGGAATCCGGGAGAGAAAAAGGAAATATACAAGCTGCAAATATTTAAGGTAGGAAAACTAATATTCAGAGTACTTATAAATTTGAATGAACCCCGCAATAACTATACGAACCCTGAGAGGTGACTAGATAGGTGTACCACGAGGTAACTCGCCTTGGGGCCCAAACCCCCAAATTGAGGTCATTGACCTACTTGACAAACTTTCTGCTAGCCACGCACCCTCTATCAAAGTATTTAGACTACTCTCATCGACGGACATTACTACTTATGTGACATTATAGAAGACCCTTGACTCAATGCCCAAAAGTCGCTCTTACAATGTATTATGCTGCATTGACTAAAATGTTTAAAATGTTTAGGTAGAGAATAATAATGTAGGTTAGTGAGATACTAACCATGTGTATTGCCAAGGGCCCTTAAGGCATACCCATTTTATTTAGTTTGGTGACCCCCTTTGGGGTCCACCAGAAAAGTTATAAATAGAGGCACTAGGAAAAAAAGTCAGTCAGTCTATCTTTTGTATCCACACCTGCTTGTGTCCTATTCATATTGGGGAGACATGAGCTAGTGGATTTTAAAAGTAGATTAAGGTTTAATTTAATTGTGATATTCTGTGTCAGTAGTCCGGAGTTATTAATATTGTGATATTAAGAATTAGTCAACAAATAAGTTGTGATCAAAGTAGTTGTGAAGTGCCTTGGAGTTGAGTAGGAAAATAAATTATATCTTTGGAACTGTGATCTTTACTTGTCTGGGAGTTGTGCCATACATGTATTGTTAGTTGGGATTGTAATAACTGCAATAAACTGTGTTACAAACATATACTTGTTTCTGGTGTAAGTTTCTTCTACCAAGATTAACAGTAGATTTGGCACTTTTACATTTTTTTACTTACAGTGTATAAATCTACATGTTATACACCAATAATTCATGCAGATGTTTCTATTGAAACTCTCCTAATTTAATGGGCGATGCAACTGGTGGAGATCTACTTAATATCTACGTAGATACCCATGTAGCACAAACCCATCCATACCACGTTAATTGTAGGTGTCACTTTCTGTGAAAACAATGTTGCAATTAAACGTTGAAATGTAGGTAAATGAGTCTAGTCCATAGGAAGTTGAATAAACGTTTACTTTTAACAGCCATTCAAAGTGGAATAGTGGTTAATAAAACCCCTCTGGATGACCTCAATATTTATTACTTTGTGTAATCCACTTGGAATAGTGGTTAATTCAACCAATTTGTCTGACCCCAATTTTTATTGCTGTGTGGAATCGACATTGTATGGTGGTGGATACAACCATTCATTTCCACTTAATTTATTACACTTTTTATGTGTAATCCTATTAGGTTACCCTAATAGATTTACTTTCAAATATAAATTACAAATACACAAAATAACATTTTATAAGTTTTATTAAAAAGATTTATTACAAATAATAATTGAATTAATATAAAATGCAATGACTTAGCATAGAATACTTAGCATTGGCTGCATTGTTTTATACCAGTTGGATTAAATTGACAGCCATTGACTTCATTGAAAAATTCCTGATTAATTGTCGCATAATTTCCATACACTCATATATTCTTTTAGTAAATTAATTTTAAAAAATTTAATGTAGCAAACATTTCATCACGAGAACAATTTCTGGCACAAGATTCGTTTTAATTCAATAACAAAGTTGTTTTGCTTCCTTAAATAAATTACTTTTACAAAATTGAAAAAAATACATGTTATGATGACAATATTTTAAGGGATGTGTTACAATGCTAATGGTCTAACATCTGACCAATGATTCCCCAATGCAAAAAAAAACAGGAATATTTTGCATTGTAATTGATCACATGAAGTCTCGTTTTTTTATTGGCTCTTTTTTGTTTTAAATGGAAAGTAAAATACGAGACAAATCGCCATTAAAACTGATAATATTTAGTTGAATTATATTAATTATTTAGTTCTGTAATATTTTGTTTATTCATTGATACTTTTTTCTCTTGAGAAAAAAAAGCAGGAGAAATTACCATTATTACTTTTTTCCCAAAGCAAAATAAAAAACAGGAAAATTCAGCATTGAAATTGATAGTATTTAGTCTCGTTTCTTTATTGAAACTTTTTTACCCGTTTCATTATTGGCGTTGTAACAACCAGTGTTTCAACTTTAAAAATCTCCCAGTATAATTATGCATTAATAAATTTGTTGATACGCATAAGTTAAATAATATGTGTCACTGCAATTCACTGATCACATCATTAAATAAACGCTGAAAGATACGTAAAATCAAAAAAAGGTGTAATTTCATATTGCAAATGTTTAAATTAGCTAATTTTTCTATTAAATTAATCTATATTTGGATTTCTCTTTTTAGTTTATGTAAAATAAAATATTTTTTTAGCTTGTTTTTAATGCTTTGTTTTGATTACATACTTCTTCACTGTCAACATGTTAAACAACAAAAAATACGACCAACTATAAATCACCATACAACGTTTAAAATAACATTTCTCAGTATTGCATTTCTAATCTAATTTTTATTTTTACATTTTAAATGTTTAAATGACATCTTAGACTTTTTTTGCACAGTAATTAAATACACGGAGTTGACAGTTTGTTGCATTTTTTGTACCACTTAGCCATAACCAACAACAAAAAAATACATTGTGCTCAATAATTTCACATAGCAGTGTAAATAATTTTACATAAATTTTTTTTACAACTTTTAGCATAACTGTTAAGATAAAGCTCTAAAATATATTTGCAACATATTTGCAACGTATAAACGTGCTTGCATGTAAGTTTATTATAAACAATAAAAACATCAAGAATAAATATAATAATAAAGAATTTGTTATTACCGGTACCTTAAAATTAAATGAAGATGTTGCTCTTGGTGAATTCAAAGCCAGCACACTGATTTCCAACAAAGAAAATTGTGTGCATAGGAAATAATGTTTGCCCAGAGTAGTCCGTTAGTATTTATAATTTTAAAAGTATTTGGAACAGTTGCTATGTAGCATATTTGTGCTACATAGCAAAATGTTTGCTACAGTTGTAGGGTCATTACAGGTTTTACAACCACGTTGACAATAGGTGAAGATCACGATGTTGCATGGCCCATTAAATAAAAAAATTGTGGTCAAAATATGGGGGTTGAATAGAGGCAGTATTCACGTTATCAAAGCAACTAGTCAATAAAAAATGTGGTTGTTGAAAAATATATGTCCAACAGTAGTGGTTAGAACGTCTTTAATTATCTGGTTAATAAAAAACGTCATTTTCACGTGAAAATCATTTTGTGTGCTGCCTGGGTACAAACACCATTAAGTGTTCAGTAAATGGGGTGCACATATTTTGACCTTTATTTCATTGTATTTTAAAATATAACGATCTTTTTCCTTTATAAAACTAAAAAGAACCTCAACCATTGATTTTAACAACAAAGTTTTTAGCTGTTGACATTATAGCATTTATAATATAAAATTTCAAGTATAGTACAGTGTTAAGAAATGACATACCAGTACTGTATGCAACCTAGAAGGTCTTGGAAATACAGTACTGTACTATGATAGTGTGTCCAATTTGCAAAAAATGTTGTTGTAGACCAATTTCTTGAAAATGCTTTATTTATAACTTTTTTTTCTTTTCATCTAGCACTACAATATTATTTATTGAAACTTTGTGCTTACTAGTATTGTTATTGTTAAAACATTAAAAATAAAATCGCTGCATGTTTGCTATAGTTGAAAGTGTATGTTTGTAACTATGTTGTTGTTTAATAGTATTGTAGATTGTAATGACTGATGATTGACATTGAATATGTATTCTTATTGTTTATGTTTTGCTTTTGTATACAAGTGTTTTATATACAAGTGTTTTAATTTAAGTATTTAATTGTTTTATTGTTTTGTGTGCAAGTTTTGATGTTTTATGTAAGCTGAAATCTGTAATTTGTCTATAAACAACAAATGAAATGTTGAAATTGTAAATAAATTTTAAACCAATTCATTTGTGATTTGATTCAATTGACCAATTTATTTGCAGTAAAAATACACTAAATATCTACATACAATTCTCCGTAGATTCTACTAAATATCTGCATACAATTCTACGTAGATTCCACTAAATGTCTACTTAACAGTCTACGTAGATTCAACTAACTTTCTACTTCAATTTCTACGTAGATTCAACTCACTTTCTACATAAAATTCAATGTAAAAAACAGTGTAATATACTAAGAATCTACATAGAAATGTAGTTGCAAATCTCCGTAGAATCTACCTAATTCTACCAGACATTTATACGCACATTTCTTTGTGTTTCATCTACATGGCATCTACGAGACTTGACACGTAGAATTCAAGTAGAATCTACGAGGTTGTGCTACTTGGAATGGCATCGTTTTAATAAAATGTTTTTAAAATCTTATGCTTTTTTATTAATGACATCATTGCACAAAGTTCACATTAAATTTGTAACTTTGAAGGTTTGAAATATTGTTACTTTGCTACTTGAGTTAAATTTAGTCAATTATAGTTTTATTTTCATAGATATTACTCTTTTTTGTATTGTTAACAAACGGTTTAAAATGGGACGTTTTCCTTTTTCTTGGGAGCAATAATTAACTTTGATGATCAATTATTTATACTTATTTCACAATATGACGCAATTTCCAATTGACGCATTATCGTATATTTTATAATGTAATCGTTTTTAATGAATGTAATCGTTTTTAATGACAAAAACAGCAAAAATAATAAAAAAATTAGTTAAAGAAAATTAAGATAGAATTGCAATAATTAATATCTGTTTCCTTATATGTCAGCTTTTATATGATACATTACATTATATACAGGGTGATCAAATAGTTTAGGTACCCCATAGTGGCACCTCTAGTGACAAATTAAAAAAGTTCGATTTTTGCTGCTGAGTAAAACAGCATTGAATGGCCTTCAAACCCATTAAATAAAAATGACCAATATTCAAATTTAAACGACGTATTTTGATCCACATTAATTTATTTTATGTACGGCACTGGTACTGAAAACTCACCCAAGGTAAAATGTTGTTTGTAAATAAACCATTTGAAATTTAAAAATAATGTTTACAATTGAATGATAAATACATTTTTTTGTTAAAAATAATAATCCGTGTTTACAATTACTTTTATAATTATTTAATCGATATTTTTGCAGATTTATGTTGATTTATGGTTTTTTGACAAAAGTTTTTTTTGAACTATGCTGTGTATAAAAATAAAAAAATCATAAAATGAAATCAAATAAAAAGTGAATTTAAAACTAAAATTGTCCTGTATATGAATTATAGCACATCATATACAGCACAATTAAAAAAATAAAAACATTAACTTTTGTCAAATAAAAACAATTAAATCAAGATAAAATTGGCAAAGATATCAATTAAATAATTGTAAACACAGTTGTTTTTTTTTTAAAAATTAGTTGTTTATATAATTGTAAGCATTACTTTTAGATTTCAAATTGTTTAATAAATAAAATTTTTCCTCTGGCGATTTTCCAATATGTAAAATTAATGTGGATCGAACTGCATCATTTAAATTTGAATATTTGAGTCGTTCAGAAGCAAACTGAATTAAGTGACATTTGCACTTGGACCACTTCAGAAATGTAAATAGCTTTGAAATTTCATATAGCGGCCTCTATGAGCTAATGATAAAAAAATTGCAAATGCAAATTTACTTGATTATTCTTAGAGGGCGCTATATGACCTGCCAAAGCTATCGACAATTCTGTAGTGGTCTAAGTGCAAAATGTTGCTTCTGAACGACTCATATGTCATTTTTTGGGGTTCATTCAAGACTGTTTTACACAACAGTCAAAATGGTACTTTTTAATTTGCCACTAGAGGCGCCACGTATGGGGTACCTAAATTATTTGATCTCCCTGTATATACAGTATATCAAAATGAGCAAAACAAAAAAAAGGCTGCCAAGAAGCATAATATATTTACATACAAACAATCAGCATTTGTTCAACAAAAAAATTCATGAATTACTTTTTATCCATTTTTATCAATCTACAGATTCAAAATTCTTTTATAAATAAAATATGGATACTGACATATCCCAACTGCAAATATAAAAAAATAATCATTCCAGCTCTTATTTGCCACTGGAATCAGAGTCCGGATCTATTTCCACTTTAACAATTCCATCTTTCCTTCTTGTATGCCTTACATTTGGTTCCATGGCTCCTTTAAAGTTAAAATTCAATTAATTCAATTGGTCTTACAAGTTATGTCTTGAAAAGAATTACCATGACGAGGAGTGTGGACGTTGACTTTGATGGTGGAAGTTACTTATGTCGTGATTGTTAGCTCTTTGCGGTAGATTTATGCGTTATTCGTTATTTATGTGTCTCAAGCGAAAGACTTAGACGTGCTTATGATTTCGCTTCGTTGAATCGCCACCCCATGCAATCGTATGTCGATAGTTTACGTCGTTGCCTAAATGCAGGGGCCAAGAGGTCTAGTTTAGTTAGTATTTTTCCTCTTGAGTTGCGTGGAGAAACCAGCAGTACCCCTTGTTTGTGCCGCCGTTGGTCTGCTCATCTCCAGCCGAACGTTTTGGCTTAGATTCATCCTTGTACTTAGTCAGGTGCGTTCTCGCTATATATATGGAGCTACCTCTCTCCTAGTCTTAAGATTTCGATTGTATATATTGAATAAGCTATTATAATAAATAAAGCCTTGTTATTGTTATCAATTCAAGTTTGCTGTGTTCTTTTATTAAGTTTGTCAATAGGTTTTGTATTATTTTTCAGAATCCAACAACTCTCGAGCACAACTCACTAAGACCTCGTTTAAAGGAGCAGGTCTCTGTGTGGAGTCTCTGGCAAGGGTTTGTTGCCTTGTGCAGCAATCATACCAGTTGTGAGCAAAACAGTCCTTTTCAGGGCTAATCCCTATAGGGAGGCACTACCATTCTTTTGGCACCTTCTCTATTATCTAACTGACTTGTTGGCATTCCAAGCCGGAAGAGCCGCATACAGTAAGTCCTTTAATTAGGCATTAAATAAAGGAACTGATGATGCCAGTATCCTCCTGGAATTCTCAATCTCTTTGTCAGATTCTGATGAGAATTCTCTGTCTGGTTTGTCAGAGCTGTTGGCCACCTTCCTAAATACAGGTGCGGTCATCCCAACAGTTCGCCAGTAGAGTTGACTCTTGGACTGTATAAGTGACAGTAACCAGAACCAAGAAGTTCGAATAAGACTCTCTTGTGTAATTAAGAAGTCCGTCTTCAGTAAGGCCCGTCCAGCCACTGAGTCTGACTATAAACTATATAATACACCTAAGTGGTGAAAAGACTTGGTGTCACTATGCAAAGCCAGCAACCATTAGGCCAGTCCAGCCTGGTGCGCCTGACTTTGTTTATACATCTTGCAATTAAATAGCTTGAAGCCTGGTAGCATCAGACTCATACAATCTGAGTGCACGGCTGACAGCTGACAGTTATTATCAGAGTTGTTTAAAAAAAAACTTGTCTAATTCTGTCTTAAAGCCCACAGGTTGTTGCATCACACCATTGAACATCAGTCAGTGTTCATCAATCTTGTGTCAGAACTTATAAGGGTATGGGCCCAGAAGCCTCTGAACTAACAAGTGGTAGCAGAGCGTGGTTGCGACAGGAACTCTGAAAAGTGCTTACAACTCCAATATACATTGGCAAGGATTGCCTCACCACTCTGTGTTGATCAGCTTAGCAACAGTTAATAGCTATGGCATTTGCAGGAGAGCAAGGACCTGGAGGCCCCAGGTTTCCTAAGTTGAACAGTCACAATTATAGTACGAAGAAGATTGACATTATGACCATCTTACGTGCGTGTGGCTTAGATCGGTTCACGTTCGATACCGCGCCAGAACTCCCCTCTGACGCCACCAGACGTGACATCGAAAAACATTATAAGAAGGAAAGTACAAACCTGGGCACTGTAGACATAAGAGATCAACCTATTAAGTTGGAGATGTCAAGACAGAGATCGAAAGGTCGACGTCGTGGACCGTCCAAGAGCTGAGGAGGTCAGATCATTTGTATGCGGTGTGGGGAACCAGGACACCAATCGCCAGAATGTCCTGCGCCATCACCAAAAGGGCATAGCCCTGGTCCTCGAGGTCAAGCTAAAACTGGACCACGACAACAATCCTCAGCAGCCACAAAAAGCAACATATCTGAGAAATGTGAAGGCAAAGAGCATTACGATTTACTGACGATCAATCCCGAGAGTGTTCCAATGACATTAGCTACAGGAAGTAGTAGTGTATGGCTGATGGACTCAGGGGTCAGTGCTCATTTTTGTAACGACCGTAAACTGTTTACTACGTTTGAGCCAGTGGAGGACTACGCAAAGACGACGGCTGCAAATCTCGAATGGCCATCAAGGGATACAGTACTGTTGTTCTGGATGTTGCTAACATCCGAGTCACCCTCCATGACGGGTGTTACACGCCCAACGCCAGGGTTAACCTAATTTCTGGGACGAGGCTTGACAAACGTGGATTTAGACAAGTTATTGAAAAAGGTCGTCACTACGTTTATAATCCATCTGGGAAGTTGGCATTTGTTGCCCCGATGATTAATAACTTTTACACTGTGCCAGTAATTGAGGGAGCAGCTGCTGATGTTAAACCCCTCCAAGAACTGTCCATGAATAGTGATGAAGTGCAGACGCATGCATCATCACCGGCCACAACTGTCAAGAAAGTCACCTTCGCTGAGGCGTTAAAAATCAATAAAACTGCAGACGCCAAATTGAAGCAGTCGCCAGCGAGGCAAGAAGCAAAGAGAATCACTCCATCAAGGGCTAAGAATGAACAGAGCGATAATCAGTCTTCGCCACCAGCCATAAGAGCCAAGTCTCAACCGCAACAGTCCAAGTACAGACTATGGCACGTGCGATATGGCCACATACATCCAAAGACGATTGCGCGGTTATCGTCGAGACGTCTTGTAAGAGGTATTCCAGTTGAATTATCGCCACCTCCAGAGACTGTCTGTAAAGTTTGTTCGAGGGCTAAAGCTAAGCATCTGCCCCAATTGCCTTTACAGGGGCCAACGACGCAGCACCCGCTAGAACTGATTCATATGGACTTATGGGGTCCATCACCGATAGAGGCACCTGGAAAGAAGCAGTGTTTCCTTTCCATCATAGATGACTTTTCGCGGTTCACTACAGTGTTCCTGCTAAGCCGAAAGCACCAAGCCTTCGACGCGTTCAAGGAATACCAGAAACGAGTCGAGCGCCAATTGCAACGGCAAATAAAGTCAATAATAACAGACAACGGTATGGAGTTTTGCTCTAATGAATTTGAACAGTACCTAACGTCCGAGGGCATCGAGCACCAGCATACTAACGTGTATACGCCTCAACAGAACGGGGTAGCTGAGCGGTTCAACCAGACCATCCTCAACCAAATACGCGCCATGCTGATGCACGCCCAGCTTCCTCATCGTTTTTGGGGTGAAGCTTTACAAACCGCAGTTTATCTACGTAATCGTACGCCGAATGCGAATAATGAAGACGGTACCCCGTATGAACTATGGAATGAAAGAGTACCTGCTGTTAAGCATTTAAGAGTTTTCGGTTGTCGCGCATATGTCCATCGGCCATCTGCGACGCGAAATAAGCTAGAAGCTACAGCGCGTGCGGGTATTTTCATGGGCTATTCGGCTCAGACGCGTGGATATCGGGTATGGATACCAGAGACTAATGAGTATTTAGAATCTTCGTCGGTTACCTTTGACGAGACTGAATTTCCTGGAGCTGGAGGGCGTCAAGACGCTTCGCCAACCCTGGGGGCATTCGATCAGAGTAACTATATTGATTCCTCCTCATCTTCCTCTGAAGAAAGTTATGAAAGCAGTGAAGACAATGTCGGTCCACCACAAAACACCCTGTTTGAGTCCATGTCTTATTGTGATGTTAAGAGTCCAGTACTATCCTCTGATGAAAACGATGACAAGACAAATGCAGTTGATGTTGCCAATGAGACCGCAAGCGGTGATGAACTTGTAGCGCAGGCCACTATGCCTTTAAATGCAGATCATTTAGCTGTCACTCCGCCACCTAGAGGATTATTCCGTCGCGGTTTATCTAATCCAGATCGGCAAGGATATCTTCGAGTCTATTATGTACGGACAGATGTGGCCAGTATCAAGATATGGTCACGCACAGAAGTCATAAACTATTGTCACGCAAATCACATCAATTATTTCCCAGAGGATTTTGATTACCATAAGGAACGCCAGCCCATTTTGTCTGAAGAAAGTCTGTCGCCAACTTCTCCAGAATCAGAGGGTCTCGCTGAATGTCAGATTAATATGTCTGCACTTACTTTGCATGATGATGATGTTGACGAGCAGAAATGACTACTAGCTACAAGTCATCCTGATCCTACAGCGCCTGAAACGTATCGAGATGCTATGTCTTCGCCAGATCGGGATGCCTGGCAGGTTGCCATCCAGGAAGAACTGGATATGATGGCTAAACGCAAGGTCTGGACATTAGCAACTCCACCTGTTAATCAGCGCCTAATACCATGTAGATGGGTTTTTGATTTAAAAAGAGCTCCAACTGGAGAAGTTATTCGTTACCGAGCCCGGCTGGTCGCCGGAGGTCATCGCCAGAAACAGGGTTTTGACTTTGATGAAGTATTCTCGCCGGTAATCAACTTTACTCTCATCCGCCTGTGCTTTGCCATTTTGGTTGGACAGTTGAAGTGGGACCATGTCCAGCTTGACATCGTCGGTGCTTATCTGTATGGTCCATTGCATCATAACATTTGGATTAAGTTACCAGAAGGGTTAGATGCAGACCCTTGAATGTCATGCCGTTTACAGCGTGCCATCTATAGACTTCACCAAAGTGGAAGGGAATGGTATTTGCATTTGGACGCCTCCCTTGCCACCATTGGTTTCATCGCCATCAAGGGTACGAACTGTTTTTATCAGAGGGGCCTATGCATCATACAAGTCTACGTTGATGCCATGGCTGTTCTTGGGGTCACAAAGGAGATTAATGCCGCCACCATCCATGATATTAAAGGATTGTTTGATGTTCGCGTTGTCGGACCAGTTGAGAAGCTCTTGGGTATCTACTTCGTGTATAATAAGGGTTATGTCGGCCTCCATCAGACTCCGTATATCTCCGGTGTGCGGTCAAAGTTTCCTACCATGGACAACATACGATCCTCTCTGCCAATAGTCACTCTTGATCCAGTGAATCCTCAAAAAGTTAAACCATTTCGACTTAACAACGTGCCTTATCGAGAACTGTTGGGAAGCCTAATGTTTATAGCCAACCGCACAAGACCAGATGTCCTGTTTGCTGTTACCTGGCTTGCCCAGTATTGCTCTGAGCCAACCATTGCTCATTGGTACCAGTTATGTCGAGTCGCATGTTATCTGGAGGCCACCAGTCAGCACCAATTGTGCGTCTATCGTGATCATCCAGCCTATCCCAGCGACAGACTGTCTACATTCGTGGATGCAAATTGGGCATCTTCACCAGTTGACAGACGTTCGTTTTCCGGCTTCATCGTCTTCTTGGGTGTTGGTGTAATCAGTTGGAAGTCCCAGAAGCAGAAGTCCGTTGCTCTCAGTACGATGGAAGCGGAGTTTATGGCCATGTCCCTGGCAGTGAAAGAAATTATCTGGCTTTCTCGTGTGATCAATTCGTCACTCTTGGCTAAAACCGTGAATGGTTTGCCAATCCTGTACTGTGATAACCAGGCCGCCCGGCAGTATGCTGAAACCGCTATCGAGAATGATCGGACCAAACACATCGACATCCGTTACCACCATGTTGGAGAGTGTTACGCCCAGACCTTTTTCCAGTTGGAACCAGTTGCCTCAGCCGCCAATGTCGCAGACTTTCTCACTAAGCCTTTCACTCAGCCTACAAAATTTTGGCTGTATTCGAAGTTCTTCCCGCAAGTTGTGTGATCTGAACTTTTATGTTTTTTTTAATTTTTCACACCTCATCTTCGCAAATTCGCTCGTTAGTGTTGCCCACATATTGCACACTTTCTCGATGCGTTTTTCAATGGTAACCCGCTATTGTTTCGTGTCCATATCGCGGACAAAGGGGCCATTTGTTAGCTCTTTGCGGTAGATTTATGCGTTATTCGTTATTCTCAAGCGAGAGACTTAGACGTGCTTATGATTTCGTTTCGTTGAATCGCCACCCCATGCAATCGTATGTCGATAGTTTATGTCGTTGCCTAAATGCAGGGGCCAAGAGGTCTAGTTTAGTTAGTATTTTTCCTCTTGAGTTGCGTGGAGAAACCAGCAGTAACCCTTGTTCGTGCCGCCGTTGGTCTGCTCATCTCCAGCCGAAAGTTTTGGATTAGATTCATCCTAGTACTTAGTCAGGTGCGTTCTCGCTATATATATGGAGCTACCTCTCTCCTAGTCTTGAGATTTCAATTGTATATATTGAATAAGCTATTATAATAAATAAAGCCTTGTTATTGTTATCAATTCAAGTTTGCTGTGTTCTTTTATTAAGCTTGTCAATAGGTTTTGTATTATTTTTCAGAACGCAACGACTCTCGAGCACAACTCACTCAGACCTCGTTTAAGGGAGCGGATCTCTGTGTGGAGTCTCTGGCAAGGGTTGGTTGCCTTGTGCAGCAATCATACCAGCTGTGAGCAAAACAGTCCTTTTCACGGCTAATCCTTATAGGGAGGCACTACCATTCTTTTGACACCTTCTCTATTATCTAACTGACTTGTTGGCATTCCAAACCGGAAGAGCCGCATACAGTAAGTCCTTTAATTAGGCATTAAATAATGGAACTGACGGGGCCAGTATCCTCATGGAATACTCAATCTCTTTGTCAGATTCTGATGAGAATTCTCAGTCTGGTTTGTCAGAGCTGTTGGCCACCTTCCTAAATACAGGTGTGGTCATCCCAACAGTTCGCCAGTAGAGTTGACTCTCGGACTGTATAAGTGACAGTAACCAGAACCAAGAAGTTTGAATAAGACTCTCTTGTGTTAAGTGGTGAAAAGACTTGGTGTCACTATGCAAAGCCAGCAACCATTAGGCCAGTCCAGCCTGGTGCGCCTGACTTTGTTTATACATCTTGCAATTAAATAGCTTGAAGCCCGGTAGCATCAGACTCATACAATCTGAGTGCACGGTTGACAGCTGACAGTTATTATCAGAGTTGTTTAAAAAAAACTTGTCTAATTCTGTCTTAAAGCCCACAGGTTGTTGCATCACGCCATTGAACATCAGTCAGTGTTCATCAATCTTGTGTCAGAACTTATAAGGGTATGGACCCAGAAGCCTCTGAATTAACAGTGATGCCTCCTTGATGTGCGTTAGTAACCCATTTGGATGACGAATGGGTAGAACCATCATCTGAAGATGAGGAAGACGTTGAGGATAAAGATGACAACAACGACGAACTTCAATGCTGTTAATTAAATATTATTGCTATTAATTGATGCTAGTTTAGAATTCAAATAAAAACATAAGTTATAGTGCTTGTCTTGTTGAGGCGTTGGATAAGTTGTTGTTTCAACTACAAGTTCAGGTTGAACTACAATTTCGTGCGATGACGGCCAAGACGGTGGTTCTTCCGTGATAGTACTTAGTGAGTTTTCCAAATGAGTTCTCGTATGATTCCGCTTATTAAAAGCCGTTTTGAACTGCTTTACTTTTGGAGGTGGTTTTGGAGATGATTCTGGTGTTGGCGGTGATAAACGATTAGGATCATATTTCGGAAAAACCTACACGTTCAAATATCGACTTAATTAGACTTTAAACCCTACTAACAAATATTTTTATCAATATACCTTGGGCAAAGGTCCAACAAAAGACAGAATAACTGGAAGTAGAAGCAGACCGTTGACTAAATCAATGACTATCATAGCAAATAGCACACAGAAGAAATATGTAAAAAATAACAAAAAGCCATTAGTGACATGAAAAAAAGTTGATTAAAAACAACCTGCAATTACCTGACAATAAAATCAAACTGAGAGAAGGCCAGCCTAGCTACACCAAGTAGTGTGGACATGGTGCCATGAATGACAGGTGCAAACATGTGCTCTAAAGCCATTCCCATTCGCTGATCACAGCTTCCTAGACTTGTTAGAAAACCCTAAAAACAATGCCAAGTATTAAAACTACAGCACTATAAAAAATTAAATTAATAAAATAAAAACTTGCCAGCCCAATGTGACCAACAAACTCCATACCGATCCCAACAGTAACAATTAATATAACTGCTGGAACCGCGCTCAACCGAATCCCCATGAAACCGAACAATTCGATGACTATAGCTGCCAAAAAGACAACCATCACAGTTGCAGCCCATGGTGCTGCGTCAACTGCAAATCACACAAAACAAAATCAGTTATAAAAATCTAACTTACTTTTATCAAAATAAAAATACTTACCAAAGTTTTATCAATATATTGATAAAACTGATCAAAGTTTTAAAGATCAAAGATCCAAAGTTTTATCAATATATTGATAAAACTTTGGTAAGTATTTATAGGGTTATCAACATAGCCAGTTTGTACAAGTAATTTATAGGCAAGAATTCCCTCATCTGACGCGTTTGAAAACCATCTTTCCTGGTTAATATTACCATCCCTCCAATCTTTATCAAATGCTTTTTGTAATGCTGCATAAAAATTATCAAATTAATAATTAATTAAACTTGCAATAATAAAATAAAAAAAATTAACTTACAAATCAGCCAATCTCTGAATAAAGACAGCCAAAATTCAGGTAGTCCACCGTTATCATCTTTAATAATTTCGTAAACACACGTAAATGCTTTATGGTATTCGTAAAGTATCCTCTGATTTGTTGGATATTCAAAAGTTCCTTTGATCACAACAAACATGTGGTAAAATCCAAAATATATGTTTTGAGCAGCGAGGAAGTTGTATTTGTTGGTATTTCTGGGAACGATGTCGGTCAAATCCAAACCATCAGTCACCCTCATTACTCCCCACACGCCAGACGTCAACAACGCAAAAACAAGGCAACCGCTAAAACCTAAAACGGCACCAACAGATTAGCAACTTAATGTTTTGAATATAAAAATGCGACGAGTTAAAAGGAAACTTACTTTAACCCATTACTTCCCAAAAAAGTTTTGTAAAATGTAATGAAAATTTCAAAACATGCTAAAAAACAGCTCTACTTTACGGGAAAAATGCTTAAAAAAATCATTTAGCCTAACCTGGGTCAATTTGAGGGTGGCAGGATTTCCTGCCATTGGTAAGTCATAATATAAAAACAACTTTTTCAAAGATTGAAATATATCAATTTATGTATTTAAAAACATGTAATAGCTTAGCAACTTTTTTAAAAATGTTGAAATAAAACAATTTATGTATTTTAAAACATATAATGGTTTAGCAACATATTTAAATTTTAGAAATAAAACAAGTTATGCATTTAAAAAACACGTAATAGCTTAGAAACATATTTAAATTTTTGAAATAAAACAAGTTATGCACTTAGAAACCCGTAATAAACAATTTTTAAAATTAACAGTAGGTGTGATATGGCTTATGACACTCTGGATGAAGTGGAACGTTGCATTTTTCACATTTGTAAATAGATCGGCGACCACAATGCTTGCATCTTAAATTAGGTTGTGATGATTTTATCATCCAATGAGAAATGTTATCATAACGTAGTGCTTGCATTGCCAATCCCCTAATTTTTAATCTAGGCCTAGCTATCTTTCGCTAAGTGCCAAATTGGCTTAAAATTTGCTGACATATTTCTTGTTGAAAATCAAAAAGCTGCATTTTGTGATCTACTGCTTTTCGGTAAAGTCTCCAAGCATTTACCATTGCTGCATTTAAAGCCCATCCATGAAATGCCCACCACCATTTTTTTGATCGAATTCTTACTCTATAAGTTGCCACATACTGATCATGAGAGTCAACACCGCCCATGTGATTGTTGTATGCTGCAATTGGGTTTGGTTGTGGCAGTTGAATTTTTTTCTTTTCTGTAGAGCTCCATCGTTTCACATTTTGGTATGGTTGGCTTTTTAAAACATTGCTGGCTATTGTAACAATTTGATTGTCTTTCCATTTTACAAGTAAAATGTCATCTGTGGCAATAGTATCCATTGCTCCTCGAGTTTCTTTTTTCATTTGCTGTTTTTGTTTCAAAGGTATACCATGAAATCGATTTTCACGCATAGTTCCAATTCCACCAATTCCATTACTTGACAGTTGTTTTAATAAAGGAATGGACATAAAAAAGTTATCAAAATAAATGATGGATCCAGGTTGAACATTTGATTTCTTTAGTAATCCAGTGACAACATCGAATCCTTGACCATTTCCAGTGTTTTCAAATTGAGTATCAACTCCACAGTAAGGTTCTGCATGCACCATATAACCATCATGAGTGCATAAAGACCACAATTTAAAACCAAATCGAATTGGTTTACCTCGGATGAACTGTTTAGTAGTATGGTGGCCATAATAAGGAATTAAAGTCTCATCAACAGATAAAAGTTTTGGCAATTGAATGCTCTTAAAAGCTTCATTTAAATGTTGAAAAATAGGTCTGACTTTATAATATCGATCTTCAGTAGCATTCTGTGGTTCACCAGCAAAATGAAGTCTGCGCATGATTTCATCAAAGGTATTTCGTCTCATTGAGTCACAAATAAGAGTATTGTGCAGGTCAGGTGAGCTGCTCCAGTAAAGATGTCGATTTGGGAGTTTGTTGTAGCCTGAAAGTAGCAAAATTCCATTGAAAACTAAAATATTTTCTCTTGTAATCATTTTATTATCTTCTATATTTTTTGAATGTGCATATTTTATGCTTGCTACACAAGTGTGGTCAATTAAATCCATTGGATACATAGCCAAAAAAATAATCAAATGGTGCTTTTAGTGTATGTTTCAAAAAATCCACTGTTGTAGGTGCCATGTTTTTAAACTCAGGAATCTTCTTCCCAACTTTAGTTTCGTTTTTTGTCCACTTCAAATCACAATTTTTTAATTTATTTGGCTGTTTCTTATTAGTAGTTCCTTGTTTTTGATTGGTCTTGGCTTTTTCTTAGTTGTAGTTTTAGCTGAGTTTTTCCTTTTAACTTGACTTTGGTTAGTAGATAGTGATGTACCGCCATCATCTTGTTCACTATTGTCTGAATCAACTGATGAATCATCACTTTTGTCTATTGTCAAAATTGCAGGAGCTTCTAAAATTCTGCGAGGAAGATGAGCAGGGTTGTAATATCCATGTGCTTCATTATCTGACAAATCAGAATCAACATCAGTTTCAGCATCAGCAGATTCAATTGGAGGCAAAACTGACACCACTGCATGTCCTAAGTTGCTTTGCAGTTCTTCTAGGGTGTCTAAAACTTCATTTAGAGTTCCTTTCTTATACAATTTTGATGTACACATCCTGAAAAAA
>JAAFCF010005931.1:6642869-6661179 GCA_013389785.1 Helicorthomorpha holstii
ATTAAGTTGAAATTTCATGAAAATTTATTAAGTTGAAATTTCATGAAAATTTCAAAATTTTATTTCGTTAAAAAAGCAAAAGTTGTTTAAAGAATTTAAATTTGAAAAATTATTGCTTTCTTTTGGTAAATTTGACATTTGTGTATTGTTATTCAATGAAAATTGCGAGTACACGTACACTGATTGATTGGATTTTAAATTTAATTCTTTTGGTTCATTTAATATTCAAATGATGTGTTCAATTTGAAACCATTTAATGTTTTATAGTATCATTTGCCATAAGTTTTAATATAAATTTCTAATGAAAACCTCTGATTGGTTAGATTGATTGATTGGCTTTCATGACTTTTGTAATAAGATTATGAATTAATGTACTGTCAGAGAAATTTAGCTATTTTAAAATTTCTTAAAAACATTTCATGGAATTTCAATTTTAAGTTTTATTTCGTTATAAAATCAAAAAATGGTTAAAAGGATTTAAGTTTGAACATATACATTACTGGTATTTTTTTATTTATTTATTTTGGTAAATGGACATTTCAGTATTGTTATTTTCATTAACAATTGGATAAAATACTGATTACCACTTGTACACTGATCAATTAAATTTTAAATTTGACTAATTATTTTTTCGGTTCATTTAATATTCAAATGATGTTTTTAATTTAAACCAGTTAATGTTTTAAAGTGTTTGCCAAAAGTTTTAATATAAATTTCTAATTAAAATCTCTTATTTTAAGCTAATGTTCAGCATTTATTTTGGGGTTTTGTATAACTTTTCTGACTTAAACTTGTAAATGTTTGCACTTATTAAAGACTGTAGTTTAATTTACTTTACTAGTTTGCACAGGCCTTTTTGATATGAATGGTTTATTTTGCCTAAATAGCCCAGTTTGTTGGTAACTTTTCGTTGTATTTTTACAATTAATATTCACATTAGTTATTGCAAGATATTGAATTAAGTTAAAATTATTTTATTGTTAACTTAAATGTCTCTCTGAACACTTTTGACACTTTTTTAATTTCTCTTTCGTAAGTTTGTATTTTGTAAAGGCAATGCAATTTTTTTAAGCTGTTAAATTAGGTAAACGTAAATTACTTTTTTAGTTTAATTTGGACGTATTAATGAAAAACATTTCCGTTTAAATTATCTCAACTTAAAATTTCATATTTAATCAATGAAACCAATAAACGTGATTGATAAATTAACTTTTAAAAACAATTTTAAAACAAAACAAAAACAATTATTAATTGATTATGTAATATGCTATTTTACAATTAAACAATTAAATTTGTTGTTCAGTAGACAAAAGGTTTATTAAAATTTAAAAACTTAATTTAAAAAACTGATTAAATATTCTGATTATTTTTTAAAATAAATTTCGAAACAATTTTAAAATGTTGCAATTTTTTGAATTTAGTTTTTGTTTTACTTTTTGATTAAATAATCTTTTTAACAAGTTTAAATAATCAAACGAAACTTTTATTTTGTGTATAATGATATTAATGTGTATAATGAAGTAAGTTCCTCAGTCATTTTCTTTGTTTTTCATTTTCTAATTAAATTTTTTTATCAGTTTGAACATTAAAACTTTATAATTGTTTGTTTTCTTTAGTTTAAGATGTTTGTAGTTTTAAGAATGATTGAGAATGTATTCATTTGTCTATTTAAACTAAACCAATATAGTTTAATTACATTATTTAAATTTATTGTATCTTTGGTGAATTTTTTAAGCTGATTTTGTTAATGAAAATTAGATGGTAAATATTTGAAATGCTGATTAGCTGTTTTTTGTCTAATTGAGGAAATTAGTTTATTTTAGGTTTGATTTATAATTTATTCAATTAAAATTTGCCTGTAAAATGTTTTAGCTAAAAAGTACACAAGATTGGAATTATTGATTGATTTTTATTTAAATTTTAATTGCAATCGCCATAATGTTTTCAGTTAGATTTGTAGGTTATGTAAGATTTGGGTTATGTTTTTTTTAAAGTTAGTTTATATTAATTACTGTAATAATGTGCTTAATTGACATATTTAATTACAAAACATACAGTAAATTTATTCAAAAGTTAATTTAAAAGTTGACTAATATGTGTACTTTTTTTTAGTTTAGTTACAGTTGAGTATTTTCTGATTTTTGAAAAGGTTTTTCTTTGAAAATTAACAAGTTTTTTTTTAATTTAATTTCTTTTTTTTTATAATTTAAAAACTAATTATAGGGATAAACTTTTCAGTTAACTATTTAAATTTTTATGAGTCTTTTATCATGTTTTTTAGTTATTAATTCTGAGATTTAAATTGTCGTTGAATATAAAATTTTAATTACTTGATATTAATTTTAAAAATGGGACTTTTTAAAATTTGATACTTAAACAAATTGATTATTAATGATTAATCTATTGTTAGTTTAAACAAGTAAATTCAAGTTTTAGTATTGTTGCCAAAACATACAAATTTGATATTTTTTATTTTTAAATTGTGTAAATACAGATAAGAGTAAACAAATTCGCTGTTTTTTATTTTTTTATTTTCAAACACTGAAAATCTTGGTTTTTATTATTTATTGCAAGTAGTTAGGGTCCGAGTTCCGCCAAACCAATGGCAGAGCCCCTTTTTGGCGTGGAGTTTAAAAAGAGCCAATCAGATGGCTTAAAATTCAAAATTAACCAATGGTGTGAAAGTTGAAATAAAGGGGAGGTTACTGGGCGGAGTCGATAGTCTGTAACATGGGATTTTTTGATAGTATTGTTTACTAACAGAAAAGTAAATAAGGGGGAGGAAAGGTAATCAGATAAATTTAGGAAGGCTCCTCCCAGACCTTCCTGAATGCATTCAAAATCAAATGTAACGTCATTGATAAAAAAATAAAGAGCAGAATGTATTGAAAATGAGTAATAAAAAATAATATAAGAATAATGTAAAATAAAATATAAAAATGAAAATCCATAATAAAAAACAAAGAGAAGGATGTAATAATCGAAAATCAAACAAAAAACCAATGCAAAATAAAAGATTAAAGAAATGGGAAAGCAAAAGGAAATATAAAAAAGTAAAATTAGACAACAGAATAATTAGCAGTAGATGTAGAATAACAAATAAAGGCTTACACTATCATGGCAGTCCAGGGTATGTTGTTGAGGGGAAAAACAGCAACAGCAGCGGCATACAGTTTGCTGAAATCCCCTCCATGCAAAAGCAGTGACAAAGAGGGGAAAAGTATAAGGTAGAGAGGTCTGCAAGCTAACTGTTTAGTGAAACAAAGCAGAGGGAGGGGGTCATTGTAGTTAAACCTAAAAGCATGCAATAAAAATAAAGCAATAAACAAATAAAAGGGCAAGTTGAAAACAAAACAATAAACAAGTAAAAGTTTACAGTGTAATAGCCAAAATAAATGCATAACATAGCCCAAAGGTATGTAAAAGAAAACCACCAAAACATTTAATGGCTCTAAATAACCAAGTAAAAAGTGAAAAAACAAAACCCTAAAAGACACCTGCAAACAATAAAAAGTAACACAAAATATTCCCAACAGTATGAAAGTCACAGATGAAAAGCATTGGACCACATGTTGAGTGAGTAGAGCAGCTCTCATAGCGCTGTAAAACAAGCTGCTCTTTAAGTTAGATATAAAAAGCAGAACATTTATCATTTGTGTGGAAAAAAGTTAAGTAGTGTTGGTTCATGTCAATTCAGAAAACTATAAATTTTTAAATCTGGTCAAAACCCTGCACCAACAGTCACAACAATAACAACCAGAGCAAGTCAGACCAGTACAGCAAAGTTATGGTGAGAATTTCAAGCATACATGCAAAATGAAACCATAAAACTAATGTTAAGTTTAATACGAAGATCCAAAATGTAAAAAGTTTGTGGATGTAGTACTGGGATGCCCTTGTGTGAATGAAAAATAATGGAACAGTACAACATGTTTGTGGCTATGGAAAACAATTCTAAACCCTCAAAACAAGTTGAACAGTGTACAAAGATGGTACTCTAATAACCTAGAATAAACCTTTGTTGATGTGCATGAGTTGATCAAAGAGTGTGATGAGTATATGAAAATAATTTAGATAAGTTACAAGATTTAGAAAATCCAAAAAATGTTTTTATGGCACATTACTAAAATTGAAAAAATGGGTGAAGAAAATTTTGAAGCTTCCAAATACTATGAAATAATAAATTACAAAAAAAAAGAATATAAAAAATTTGAAACAGATGAAATGTTGGCAGAAATACAGTTTAAAGATCTTCACAAAATACCTATAGCAAAGTTTAGTGAACAAATGGAACAAATAATTGACCATCTGATTAACACATTTGCAGAAATAGGAGAGCAGGTAAATACAGATGATCATAGAATGCGTTTTTATCTAAACAGTAAGCATTTTATTAACCCTATTAGTATAGCTTACATAAACAGAGACAGGTTAACAGGGAAAATGTTGTTGGATAAGATAACAGCAATACAGAATTCAAATGAAAAGTTTAGTCTGACTGAGGGTCCCATTGAATTATCCCTTCTAAAAACACGTATGCCTCCTAGAGGTGGGGTGGCTAAGTATATCCACAACATTGAGGAATGGCTGACCAAAGAGAATAAAAATAAGACTTGTATTCTAATAAGTAATAAAGATAACATGTGCTGTGCAAGGGCCATTGTGGTGGGTAGAGTGCATGCAGAGTATAAGGCAAGTCAGGGTAATAGACAGTTGTATGCAGAATATCGTAAAGTTAAAAGAGATGTGCGATATCAAACAAAACTTGCTCAAAATTTGTGCAGGGATGCCAATGTTTGGCATAACTGAAATTGACAAGTTTGCTGAGCATCTTGGTAATGACTACAGAATCTATGTGGTGGAGTGTGTAAACAACATTAGAATTAGCCATGTCACATTTCCTGAACTTCCAAATGCTAGATACAACATATGGTTGCTTCTGGTGAAAAACCATTACAATGTGATAACCAATATTGCATCATTATATGATACCACTCATTTCTGTATGCTGTGTCTAAAAGGTGTGTTTAGAAAACATTGCTGCATCAGGACATGCTTGGCATGTAACAAAAAAAACTGTGACAAGTTTATTGAAGCTGCTCAAACAGCCTCTGTGACACTACCAACCCTAAAATGTGGCGAGTGTTTGAGATACTTTTATGGTGACAGTTGTTTAGCAAAACACATTGAAAACAAGATTTGTGAACGCTTTAGATGCTGTGCAAAATGTTTCCAATTAAAAGAAGATGGATCACATGTGTGTTTTACAAAAAAGTGTCAGTATTGCAAAGACATGCATGACTTTAGCCACAAGTGCTATATTCAGAAGACCAAGTTAAAAGAAGAAAAAGTGATCCCAAAGGTGTGGTACTTTGATTATGAGTGTTTAGTGTTGGATGATGGAACACACCAGCCCAATTTAGTAATTGCACAAAATGAGTCCAACAGTGTGCAAAAGATATTTGATGATGGTGAAAACACCAATGATAAGTTCTGCAGTTGGGTGTTTGGTGAAGTTGCATCCAAAAAGAAGCGTAACATTTTTATATCCCATTATGGCAAAGGGTATGACCATCATATAGTGTTAAGCTGGCTTTATAAAAAAGGTCAAACACCAGAAGTTACATGGAATGGTCAAAAGATTATTACAATGCGCTGCTCAAATGTGTACTTTATTGATTCACACAATTTCCTGGCAGTGCCATTAAGTGCACTGCCCAAGACATTCAACTTGGAAGAAATGAAAAAGGGATACTTTCCACACAAATTCAATATGACTGAAAATCAGAGTTATGTTGGAGCATGGCCACCTTTAGATGCCTATGAACCTGATAAAAAGAAAACATCTAAAGATTGTGATGAGCTCATCAAATGGTATGACACACAAAGAGACAAAATCTTTGATTTAAAAAAAGAGCTTATAGAGTACTGTTTGTCTGATGTAGAAATTTTGCGCAAAGCTTGCAATGCTTTTAGAGAGATGACTGTAGACATGTTTCAAATGGACCCATTCCTTCTAGCAGTGACTCTACCATCTTACTGTCGCAAAGTTTATTGTCATCATTTTATGCCCAGAGACAGCATTGGCATAATTCCTCCAACAGGCTATTATGCATCAAAGAAGCGCTACAGTGACAAAAGTATTAAATGGTTGGAGTGGTTAGCACAAACTCAAGGAATAAACATTAGACATGCATTAAATGGTGGGGAGAAAAACTTTGAGCGCAAGTATGTAGATGGTTGGGATGCTGCCAACAAGACAGTGTATGAATTTCTGGGGTGCTATTTTCATGGTTGCCAGAGGTGTTACAAACCAGAAACCTTTAACAAGACAACTGAGTGTACTATGCAGCAACTGTTGCATTCCACCAACTACAGACTTGAACAGTTAAAGAACCTATCTGCTGTGGATGCTGTGGTGACAAAATGGGAGTGTGAGTTGGAAAGAGAGCTAAAAGTTAATGAAGCTATGAGATCAGCATTTGACAATTCATATGTAACTATTGCTGGCCCTCTAAAACCTAGAGACGCATTCTTTGGGGGGCGAACAGCACCTACCAGATTGTACTATAAGACACAAGCTGGGGAAAAGATTAAGTATGTGGATTATGTGAGTCTGTACCCCACTGTGAACAAGTATGATGTCATGCCTGCTGGACACCCTGAAATAATACACCCAGTAAAGTATGAGGGAGATGGTACATATTTTGGTTTAATAAAGTGCTCTGTACTGCCTCCTAAATCCTTGTACCATCCAGTTTTACCATATCGCTGCCACGCAAAGCTTATGTTCCCCTTGTGTGCCACATGTGTACAAAACAAACAACAGGAAGTGTGTGATCATGATGATGATGCTCGAATGTTAACAGGCACATGGACAACTATAGAGGTGGATGAGGCTGTAAAGCACAACTACAGGGTGGTGAAAGTGTATGAAGTGTGGCATTACACCCGAACCATTAAAGGGTTGTTTGCCAAGTATGTCAATAAGCTTTTAAAAATTAAGCAAGAATCTTCTGGATGGCCATCTTGGGTAAAAAGTGAAAAAGACAAGTTACAATACATTGATGACTATGAGCAGGTGGAAGGTATACACCTTGAAAATGTAGAGAAAAACCCTGGTAAGCGAGCTATTGCAAAGTTTATGTTAAATTCGTTGTGGGGTAAATTTGCCCAACGTGAAAATTTACCAACCACATCGCAGATAACAGAGTACAGAGAGTTGGTGGATCACTTAAATTGTGATGCTAAAACAGTGACTGATGCCAGAATGATTGGTGAGGATAGCATGCTTTTGACATGGACACCTGTGGTGGAAGTGTCTGTTGTGTCTGGCAAGACCAATTTGGTAATTGCTGCATTTACTACTGCTTGGGCAAGACTACGGCTATATCGACTTCTCTACACCGTGCAAGAAAAAGCTCTTTACATGGACACTGACAGCCTTATTTATGTAACAAAAGACAGCGAGCCAGATCCTTTAAAAAGTATGGTGGGTGAAAACTTGGGACAGTTAACAGATGAGATTTCAGCAAAGTATGGTGCAAATGACAGTATTTACATTAATGAATTTGTGTGTGGTGGTCCTAAAAACTATGGTTACAAGTTGAGCAATGGTGATGAAATGTGGAAGGTGCAAGGTATCAACATGAATTTTAGTACTAATACTGTGATAAATTATGAAGTTATGAAAGCGATGGTGTGTCGTAAGAGGGTCCGTGATGAGTTTGATGACGAGACACAGATTGTACCACCAAATGATGTAAGGGTAGAACAATTCAACATTAAAAGATTCAAATACAGTGGCAACTTAAAAAGCATGGTGTGCAACAAGAAATACCAGATTGTATTTGACAAAGCATATGTGGACAAGTCTTTAAAAGCCTGGCCATATGGTTACATTAAATAATGGGTGACAAAGAGTGGAAGTACAAGTACTACTCTCCCAAAGAGCCAACCAGCTTAGGTGGCATAGATCGCTATCGTCATCACATTGGACACCCAAATGATGGTGATTTTAAAGAATGGGCCTTAAAACAACCAGCATATACACTGCACCGACGTGTAATTAGACGTTTTCCAAGAAATCAGACAGAAGCATTGGGAATAGATGATGTGTGGCAGGCAGATCTGATGGACCGACCATTGGAAGCACCAATTAATGATGGACACCGCTACATTTTAACGGTTATTGATGTGTTTTCAAAGTTTGCGTGGGCCAGACCACTGCGCAGCAAAAGTGGAAAAGTGGTTGCAGCAGCATTGAATAGCATCATAATTAAAGGCAATAATGGCAGGCCACCCGACAAGCTCTGCACTGACCAAGGTAAAGAATTTGTAAACTCTGAGGTGAAAAAGTTAGTGAAAGAGCACAACATCAACTTTTACCCAGCCTACAGTGATGTAAAAGCGGTGGTAGTTGAAAGATTTAACTGCACACTTGGAGAGAAACTGGCAGCATACTCCACAGCAAAAAATACACATCGCTACCTGGAGCAGCTAGACAACCTAGTGCACAGCTACAACCATACAATGCACCGTGCCATCGGAATGGCTCCATCAGCTGTAAACTCTGAAAATAAAAATGCAGTGTATAACCGCTTGTATGGCACCACCCAACAACAACAAGCAAGACAGCCAAAGTTAAAAGTAGGAGACAAGGTGCGCTTGGCAAAAGTCAAAGGCACCTTTGAAAAAGGATCTACTTCCAAATGGACAGAGGAAATATTTGAAATTGAAAGAGTCAAGGTGCGGCATCCCTATCCCATGTATGCTGTCAAAGATGCTAGTGGTGAACATATACAGGGAACATTTTATGAAGCAGAGTTGCAAAAAGTGTTGGAACCAAGTGTTTACAAAATTGAAAAGATTGTTAAGAGAAAGATTGTTGGTAGAAAAAAAATGTGTTTGGTAAAGTGGTTGGGTTATCCTGAATTTATGAATAGTTGGGTAAATGAATCTGACATTACAAACATTGAATGATGTATTGATGAATTCAATAAAGAAATAATAATCATGTATCACTTTTGCTATGTATATTACTCATTTGCATGATGCGTCACATTTTAAAACCCCCTACCTGGCCAGTTTTGCTGGCCATAGGGGGTTTAAGAATGCTCCAAACAAGTTAAAACCCATTTTTCCAGTGTAGGAGGCGCCCCTAGGGGGCCAGGGTAGCGGCAACGGCGGCACCTCCACGCGGCAGTGGCCGCGTCCCCCTCCCGTCCCTGGCGGCGGCAGGCAAGCAATTATATTTAAAAAACATATATATATATATATATATATATATAAAAGGTAAGATTAATAATAAATAATCAGAACCTGTTAAAGTGTGGTTTAAACAAGTTGTCACATAAAGTTAGTCCTTAAATAAAGATGGAGATTGAAAATGGTTTTTATATGTATTTAATATCAAATGCATCATACAACTATTATCCTGACAACACCCAGTCCCATTTTACAGTCCATCTACCTGAACCGATTCAACTGAACTCACCATACTGGGAGGTTGGTTTGGTGGACATAATATTTCCACCAGCCTGGGAAAATGTAACATTTGGATGCGATACAGTGGGTTACACAATAGCTGTACCCATAACTCACAGACCTGTTGTGGAGCCAAAGCCTGGCATTGTAAAGGGTTTGGGCAATGATTATATTGTTGACCTTCCAGATTTTGAGATGGTAGAACCCTGGATAACCCAACATATACATCTTAAACGTAAAAACCTGACTATATGGCATGGATTCTATGACAAAATAGAGCATCTGCTAAAAGAACTTAACAAAACTGTGAAAGATGACATAGTCAGATTTAGTAAAATAATCTCAGACAGCTTGTGGAACAAAGGCAAAGAAGGCACTGATCATAAAATTCAGCCACATTTGGTCTCAAATGCTTTCACTTTCAAGTATGAGGAGCACTACAAACGTGTGGTTCTTGAAGCAAACATGTCAGTAGGAGTAACTTTCAACTTTGAGACATCTTTAATGAAACTGCTAGGATTTGAAAGGGATGCCCTAAAGAACCCATTTAAACCCTACTATAATAATGTAAATATAGGTCGTGCTTACTCTCAGTTTCCTCCAGACCTACTTGAGACTTCCATATATGTGCACACTGACATCATAGACCACCAATTTGTAGGTGACACAAAGGCACCATTGCTACAAATTGTACCTATAAATAAGGTGAACGGAAGCACAAGCAGTCATTTTCTTTACATGAAGCCACAGTATGTCTGTGTTGCTAAGCAGACTTTTCAAACAGTTGAACTATCGCTTCTTACACATTACGGAGTCTTGTTTAACTTTGAAGGAGGAGTAACCAGCATAAAACTGCATTTTCAACCGGTCAAACTATCAACCTTTAGTTAACCGTATTAACATGGCTGTCAGATTAGCATCACCTAGATTGTGTACACATATACAAAAAGGTGGCAGAATGCCCTACTATTCTGGTGTAAGATTTCAAAGAGGAAGAGGATTGGGCAGTTTTTTTTCCAATATATTTCGATGGTTAAAACCAGTAGTGATGCCTGCACTTAAAACAGCTGGCAAAGAATATGGGAAAGCTGGAGTTAAGATGTTGGGTGATGTGGTGGCAGGTCGAAATGTAAGAGAGGCAGGGAAAGAGCACTTTTCAAATGCAAGCCAGCATCTCATAAAAAGGGCTGTGGATAGTTTTAGTGGTGGAGGAGGACTGCCTATAGGTTTAACACCTAATGGACTTGAAAGAGTGGTAGACATGCAGTTCAGAGGTATAGAACCCAATATAAGGAACAACAATATCAAAAGAAAGAGGAGACAAGCCCATAAAAAGAAGAAACGGATGAAAACTGACATCACAATGCAAGACATTTTTGGAGCAGTAGGACATAAACGAAAACGCTCTGCAAAATAATATGAACAACTAATAGCACTGACATACCAACAAACATGGAAAGACTAGTTAAAAGAAAAAGGGTGGCTGATGAACCCGCACTTAGCAAAAATGCCAAACTAATGTCTGTGCATGAGTCACGATTAGAACTCTTTTCAGGCGATGTGGACTACCAGAACCAGTTCTTAGATCGTGTTGAAGTGGAGGTGCAACCTCTTGCCACACCTAATGATTCAGGGCCTATCGAATTTGTTATACCCGCAGATTTGGGTAATTTTTTGGATTTTGGAGACCCTAAACTTCACATCAGAGGACGTGTTACCAAAACTGATGGTAGCCATCTAACAGAGACAGACATTGTCACCCCAACAAACAGCTTTGGTTCCAGCTTGTTTTCACAAATAGAGGTGGAAATTAACAACACTATAATCACCAGCAATATCACTCTGCATCCTTACAAATGTCACCTTGACAATCTTTTAAACATGGACAGCACTCTTATACGCACAAAGGGAGCTCTGGAGGGTTTTATTGGACATGTGGACATGGAGGAGCATGTCAGTGATGATTTTAAACTAATTGATGATGGTGATCGTAGCACTGTAAAAACCTTGAATGCATTGATTGCACTGTCAAAATCATATAACCTAATTGTACCACTGCATTTGGACATATCACGTACTGGTACTGTGCTGCCAAATCTGCTAAACATAAAGTTGAAACTCCACAGAAGCAAACCCAAATTCTACCTCAACTATGGTGGTGGTGGACAAACATACAAGTACAAAATTGAAAAAATCACTCTCTTGTTTACAAAGTTTAAGCTGGCTGATGAGCTGTTAGCAAAGTATGCCTTGAACCTGGATAGTTACTGCATACCCTTTAGTTTTAAATTTCCAGACATTCAAATGGGTTCCCACATAATTCCTAAGGGCTCCATATCATTCTATCTGAACAACCCTTTTAACAGTAAAGTTCCTGATAACCTTATCTGTGGTTTTGTGGCACATGACACTTACAATGGCATACCTGGAAAAAATCCTTTCTTTTTCCAACATTTTAATTTAACAAGTGTCACCACTAGTATAGATAACAAACATGTACCAGGTGCCGCCATAAATTTTGATTTTGATAATGAAGACTTTCTGGAGGGTTACAACATGATTCTCCACAACCTGGACCCTGGTCCCAATGATGCTGCAGCGCCACTCATCACCCGAAACAATTATGCTCATGGAAACACTCTCCTGGCTTTTGATTTCACAGCCAACAATGCTGGGGAGACATGATGCAGCCTTATAAGACGGGTATTTTGCAGATTTCTGGTACTTTTAAGCACCCTCTACCTGACAACATACAGATGGTGTACTATCCCATATTTAGCCAAAAAGCATACATTGATAGAACCTGTCAAGTGACCATTGTGAAGCAGTAATTTTATTAACAACAAGATGGATAACTATACTCTTGAAAAGTGTATGCACAGCATCCTTAAAGACAACAACCATTCAGGCTATTTTATGGGTGTATTACCAGCTAACCATTTGGAGTGTATCAAACAGCCCTTCCCAACAATGAGTGTCATCTTAAACACTGACAATGACCATTTACCTGGAGAACACTGGGTGTGCATTTATGTCAACTCACAGAATGAATGTGAATTTTTTGACTTTTGGAAATCCACCACTTTTTTATCATAAAGCCTGGGACCAGTGGATGCATTTGCACTTTAAAACATCATATTACAACTCTAGAGTAGTGCAAAGTGATATTAGTCTGGCATGTGGGGCACACTGTCTGTTTTACCTCTATCAACGATATGTTGGAATGGCTAGAAACACAATTATGGATAAAGTGTACAACAAAAATGCATTGGAGTATAATGATCACATGGCAGTGGAATTTGTAGAGCACTGTTTAATACCTGCCACATCTAAGCAAAAACTTTCACAATTATTATTACCATTTATCCAAATTTCAAAATGTAAATGTCAGTGCTTGTTTAACTGTAGAATGAAGAAATAAAGAACTTTTTTAAAACACAAAAAAAAACATGTTTTTTTCGTTTATATGACTATGCACCTGCTCTCCTACACATCCTTCCTTTTTAGTTGTTTTACAGCTTTTTTATGGGCCCCTTTGTCTAAGTGTTTGTATTTTTATAATTTTCAACTTGGAGGTCATAAACACCACTCCCTTTTTATTGTTTTACAGTTCATTTTATTGGCCTTTTGTCTGAGAGGCGGTATTTTTATTATTGTGCACCTGGGGGTCATAAACATGTCTTTTTTATTGTTTTACAGTTTATATTATGGGCTTTTTGACTAAGTGGAAATGTTTTTATGATTATGCATGTGGGGTTATAAACTGCCTCCTTTTTATTGTTTTACAGTTTATTTTATTGGCCTTTTGTCTGAGAGGTGGTATTTTTATTATTGTGCACCTGGGGTCATAAACACTTCTTTTTTTATTGTTTTACAGTTTATATTATGAGCTTTTTGACTAAGTGGAAATGTTTTTATGATTATGCATGTGGGGTTATAAACCCGCCTCCTTTTTATTGGTTTATGATTTATTTTATAGACCCTTTGTGTGATTGGTGGAAAAGTTACTGTTTTATATGTTTATGACTTGTGTGACTTAAATTTTTGGGTATAAAACCACTGCCAAAGAACTTGGCAAGTTATCAGTATCACCAGCACCAGCAACAGTATTACTTACAAAATTTTCAGTTCTCTTTCTACCTGAAAAATGACAACTCCAAATTGCTATTCTGAAAGTGGAACAACTGGTAAAGATGCCATCACTGATGCAGAGGGTGCCACTGCTAGCTACAAAATGTTTGGTTACAATAGAGGTGTTAAAATCTACCACTTTGATGGAAGCAACTATATTGATATCCGTATGCTGAGACGAGTCAAAGTACCAGGCAGTGATCAAATCCGTATTGTTCCTCGTACCTGTGACTATTGTGCAGGCATCAACTTTAACAAGGCTTGCTGGAACAAATTCAAGAAATGGGTCCCTCTAATTGACCAAACATTTGACCAGCTGTCTGCAGGATTTTCACAGGAAGCTGTTTTGAAGGCATTTGTGGATGACAAACATTATGATGGTGTTCCTGGTAACAGCATGTATGGAGGAGGATCTGGTTTTACTTATAAACCAATACTGCAGCCTGCACATACATTTGCCACTGCAGCTCAAACTGAGAAGGAAGTGGAAGAGGAAGACAATGCTCTGGCTAAGGTTGCATCAGAAATTGAAAACAAACTTACTCATGCAGAGGCTATCAGTAACATGGACAATAGTATAAAGGATCAGCCACCTCCATCATCACAATCAATTGGTTTCTTTACACCAACTTTAAAGGTTGTTGATGCAACTCCTAAAAAACGAAAGTTTCCTAGATTTAATGCCATAGCTGTGCCTCGCATACCTTCTTTGAGTGATGATGATGATTCTGTTTAAGTTTTTTCAATTGTAATTTTTGTTAAATAAAAGTTTTGTACTTTACATTTATAACTGTTGTGGTTTAATTGTTAAGATAATTTGTAGTTACATAAATAATGGCTTATATTGTGGATAATAACTATCAGTTTAAATTGCTACACCCCTTTACTTGTATTATTAGTGGTCCCACAGGTTGTGGTAAAACCCAATTTTTAATTAAATTACTGAAAGCTGACAAAATTTTTCCCAAACCTGACCATCTCATCATTTGCTATGGAAAGTATCAGGAGGTTTATAATGACCAGCAGTTTCACAATATTTTCCATAAAGTGGTTCTACATGAGGGCTTACTGCAAGATATGAGTTTTAATCGACATGTTAAAACACTACTAGTGATTGATGATTTAATGGGTGACTGTCAATCCAATGAAGCCATTTCTGACTTGTTTACCAAGGGTTCCCACCATGACAATGTCAGTGTTATACTCTTCACTCAAAATCTTTTTCCAAAAGGGAGTCAGAGCAGGACTCTGAGTTTAAACTCGAAATACTATGTTCTGTTCAAAAACCCTCGTGACACAAGACAGTGTGCTTTTTTTGGACGCCAGGTGGAAGGGATGACCGCAAAGGACTTTGAAGAAGCTTATAATGATGCTACACAGAAGGCTTTTAGTTACTTGTATCTGGATTTTGAACCAACAACACCAACATGTGTGCGCTATCTAACTAATATCTTTAATGGTGAAGACACTGTGGCTTACATAGCAGATTCTGTCTACAAACAGTTAAAGCAATCCAAACAAAAAACAGAAGCTGATAATGGCACATGCTACAAAGACTAACTTTACAGTGGCTCACTCTAAAGAAGAAGGATATGATGTTGATTATGATATGCCTTTGCCCCACATGCCATTGTCCCCACCTTATTGCATCAATTTTCGTAGTTATTTGCAATATATTGCCTTACTTTTAATTGTTGTAGCAGTCATTGTCATGGAAGTAATGTTTTTGGTGGCAATGATTGGGCAAATGCAGAGCCATGGCTCATTAAATAAAACTGATATTGAAAGTTTGGAGGACACTGCACGCATTCTCAAAGAACTAAGTCAGCAACATGTATTTATTTAATGTAAAGCAATGATCAACACCCATTCCACCTCAAGACAGCATTGAGATATCACCTATTTGGTACTGCTGCTGACTGTTTAATAAAAAATGGCTAAAGGAAGCTTAAAACAAAACCAGGATCTACACAATGGTTCTCTACCCTTTAAATTGCTAAAACTATCAAGTCCAACAACTAGAAAACGGAAAAGGTTTGAAGAGCACAATGAGAGTGTTGTCAAAAAGTTTAAGCCATCAAACACAAAAGGTGTAAAACGAAAGTGGTCAGACCAAAGTGAGGACAATGCCACCAGCTTGAAAAAATTAAAGGTTAGAAACCACAACCAACAAGGCAAAAGGTGCTCTATAACTAAGAAAAAGACAAAGGTGCCCAGACATCTACCATTGAAATTACTCAAACCAAGCAACCAAAAGGCTCTAACTGAAGCAGCGCTAATTGCCAAGCTACCTAAACATTTACGCAAATCTTACTGCCTCAACCTCAGTGACAGTGCTTTAAACACCATCTGTGAATGTTGCTTCAACTATGTTAGAGGCTATTTTGGTAAAAAGGGATTAAAGAAACTGGCTAAATACAAGAAATCAATTCGAGATGTGGCAGATCCTCAAGTGCCACCGATGAGAAAACGTGTTATTCTCTCTCAAAAAGGTGGTTTTATTGGACCATTACTAGGCATTTTAGCTCCCATTGTTGGCAGTTTAATATCTAGTGCAACTTCCTCTTAGCTCACAACTATGGTGCACAAGTTTCAGCTAGTAAAAATGGAGAGTGGTGCTCGTAAAATGACACCACAACTAAAGCCATCATCTTTACTGGATGGTTATGTACGACCTTCTGTAACTGTACAATCTAACATCACATTCTCACCTCTTGAACACTTGCTGATTGACACACAGGCCCAAATTGTGGCTTTGCTGGGAGAGCATAACAAGAATATCTCTTTACAACGACAGATGCAACTTTACAATGAACTTGTTTATAAATTTAATCAAGTGTTAGAGCAACTGCAATTGGATAGTGGAAATTCATCATTATATACAAATATTCTTCCCAGTTTAACTCCATTGCCTGTTAAAAATCAACTTCCAATTTCCAGCCCAACAGCACCACAATCAACCTCTGTGTCATCAACACCAATGCCACTACCACCACCACCACTTACAGCAATAGAATCTGCTTCCTCATCATCATCTGAACAACAAGGCCTATGGCACACACCAGAATCAAATGGATTAACTGCAAAACCACCATCTACAACACAAAAGACACCCAAACAGCTTACAAAAAAAACACTTACAAAAAAAAAGTTCCTGTAAAGCCTTTAACACTCTCATCTACTGCTGGCAAGCTGAAACGAAATGTAAGACTACCTCAACGATTGTCACCATACTATGTTGGATCCTATCTTGTGGGTAGTGATGATGATGATGATGCCAATGTATCAGCAACAACCTTACCTACAAAAAGAAAACGTTTGACAACTGTTGACAAAATGTCTGCTACTCTTCCTAAATCAAAAATCCAACAGGGTTCTGGCTCTGCAATTTTAAATAAAAACAAACAAAAACAATGGCTTACTTTTAAATCACTTGTGTAATTTCAAATTTATAATGTATTTAATCGATCAATAAAATCCAACAATTGCAATAAGTAACTTTGTGTTTATTTTTGAAAACCATACCCATTCTTAATAATTAACAAAATCTCCTAAATCTGCTACATCATATGAAGGTGGAGCTTTTAAGCGTAAATCATGTTTTATAATTGATATCTCATTGTCGATTAAATTAGCAGTTTCAATTAATCGGCTGCAAAATAATTGTCCCTGATCTCCCCCTATACGCATACCATCATACACTTTGCTGTACATGTAGTACAACTCAGCAGCTGACAACACCTTTCCAAAGTCGTTGTGGTTATAAATGGTTTCAGCCAACTCTTTGTGGCCATTTAGTATTTTTTCATAGACTGCCTTCATATTTTTTTCCAGTTTTCGACCACCATTGCATAAATGTTGGTTGTAGCGCACTAGATTTCCACATTCATCAGCATCTCCATGATTACAGCAACTGAAACAAAAAAAGTTTTAACATATTGGTCATAAAATAAAAATTGCAATTATTAACTTACATTTTAAAATTGTCTTTAATGTCTTCTGTTACTCTGCACCATAGAATTAAATTAAATTGGCCATGCAGCTCCAGCAGTTTTCCAATGTCTATGTTATTTAATTCAATTGATGCTGCCATTCTTCTGTTGTTATATTGTAAGTGCCAAGTTATCTGCTGAATGTCATCCAAGCTGGCTTCCATTATTGATTGCAGTTTGTGGGCATAGGTTGAATCAGGCCGCAGATACTTATCTAACTTGTGGCAAACAAATAGCATTTCCCTCATGCTAAATTTGCTTGCTAAGGCAGGTACTTCAGCCCTTGTTTGCCACAGTCCTCTATGGCTGAATCCCACAGCATTGAAGATAATTTCTTTATCTCCATACAAGTAGACATATTGCTGAGATATCCACTCTGTCCGTTAAGAGCCACACATAATGAAAATGTTCCCATTTGCTCCTGCTCTATCTGTGTTGAACTGTAAAGCTGCTTCAACAATCATTTTCAAAAATGTTTGCATTAAATTAAAGGTAATGCAGGTCAGCAACTCTCTTATTCTGCACACACTGATGTTGTGCAGTTCATCTCTGCAATAATTTTGGTATTCTACTGCTCTTTCAGTAGATGCAGTAGATTGCATTTCATCAATACTTTCTATTGATGATAAAGACATTTTCTATTCTACAATTAAAAACCACAATTTACATTATATATATATATATATATATATATATATATA
>JAAFCF010005931.1:6717412-6735823 GCA_013389785.1 Helicorthomorpha holstii
ACACTTTATATTACTAATTAGCATTTTTTCTTTGTTTTATTGAAATTCATTCAATAATAAATTTCATAAATATTTTATCATTTAATTGTAACTGAATAACCAATTCCATTATGGGAATTTAAAAATTAACAAAAGTTTACTTATGTTTTTTTTAGTAATGATATTGAATATGTAAATTAGATATTGCAATTCTAGTTTTTAAAAAAATGAACTCAATTTATTCAGCTTTTCAATTGAAAATATTTTTATTTTGAAGATTACTTAATCTGTTGTACTGGTTTAAAAATGGGTCAATTACTCCACTTAGCGTTTAAATCAAGTTAAACATGCATTTTGCATTTTAAATTAAAATTGTTATCAACAAAGAAATTAATTACTTCTTTAGTCTTAATTATATTTCTTATTAAAATGACAATCTTATATCATTCCAATTTTTTTTACTTTATTTATTGAAATCCTTACATCTTGACAATTTAGTTTGATATATAATTGATTTATTAATGATATACTTTACTATTTTAGTAAAATATTTGATAAGCTTAATTAAGATTAACTTTAACAAAAGCTTTATAAATTGGTAATAGTCTATTTAAGTAACTAAGTTGACTAAGTTTATATTTTATTGTATTTTTATTTATTGTCTTTTAATCAAATAGATTTTTATAAACCAATCTTCAGTGTTATATCTATTTAGTTAAAATAATAAATTTTTTAGTTTGTGTTAAAAATACCTTGACAACACTGGCAAACCTTTGACCCTTCTGGTCACCTACTCTTTTGACCTACTTTTACTAAGGTCCTAAATATAGCGCATACGCTTCACTTCACTGTTAGTCTCTTAACTGTTAACGTCTACTACTCTATTGCTCACATGTATGTTCTATGCCTTCTCTGTTATTAAACCACGTTTTACAACAGGTTATGGGTCCAGCACGCTTCCACTGCGCACTGTAAATCACGGACTAAGTATAAAGTAAATACAAATTGAAAGTTATCAAAATCCAAATTTGATATATATAAAACAAGTTAAAAATCATTATAAAGTTAGTAAAATAAGTTAGTAAAAGCCACGTGGTGAGCATATAAGCCTAACAAAACTAGGCCTAACACCGACTCCACTGCAAGCAACAACTGAAAACTAAATAAACATTTTTAACTCAGTGATCTCCATACGGCAATCCAAAATGGCAGACTACAACAAAATTTAACGTCTGGATGAAGACAACTACTCAACTTGGAAATTCCAAATAGAAGCAATTTGTGTAAAAAATGATACTTGGGACCTTGTGATTGGCATCGAGCTACCACCCACAGTGAGTGACAATGATCCAAAATCATTTGAACATATGCAAGCATGGCGCAAACGTGATGCAGCAGCCAGAAGTGATTTAATCACTACAATAAAAGCATCACAAATTCGCCACATCAGAAGTTTACCTGATACTCGTACAGCAAATGACATTTGGAAAAAGCT
Organism: Helicorthomorpha holstii; assembly: GCA_013389785.1. NCBI lineage: Eukaryota > Metazoa > Arthropoda > Diplopoda > Polydesmida > Paradoxosomatidae > Helicorthomorpha > Helicorthomorpha holstii. Next base: position 6,718,887 of record JAAFCF010005931.1, read on the forward strand.
AAAATCAGTACATGAAATCGCCGGTGACTCATTAGTATGTGCATTAATTTCTGAACTTCTTACAAAGAAGCTCACAAATAGTGAGGAACTGGAAAAACATGTAAGTTACTTCGCTGAGACTCTAGATAAATTAAAGGAGTTAGGAGAACCAGTCACTGAACGCCTCGCAATTACTGCATTATTAATGAGCCTACCTGAAGAGTTTTCATCGATCAGAAGTGCCATTTGAGCTCGAGACATCCTTCCGCCACTGGATGAAGTAACACGAAAAATCCGAGCGAACGCAAGTGATCGAAAACCACACGGTGAGTCTGAAAATAGCGCCCTATTCACCAAGCCATTCAACAAGCAAAAATGGCAATGTAAGTCAGATAAACCAGAACAACAAAAGTCCGGTAAAAACTGCCACAACAGAAAACAAAGATGCGGTATCTGCAAAAGAAATAACCACATCACTGCTAACTGCAGGTTCCAGTTAAAAGCGACAAACATCCCTGGAAAAACAGACCACGGTAAAACAGAAAGATTGTCATATGTTGAAAATGTTTTTGAAGTCTCCACAGAAGACACTACAGCATGCCTTAAAGAAAACCAGAGTGAGTGGATTCTCAACAGCGGGTCTTCATCCCACATCTGTGGTGACCCAGAAAAATTCATCTCAATAAACTATAACGACACAACCAACGTTAAGATGGCAAATTCAGCTACATCAAAATCAAACGGAACTGGAATAGTCAAGTTTAAAGATGAAAAGGGAGTCGGAACTCAGCTAACAAAAACTATTTTTCTCCGATTTACGTTCAAATATTATGTCAGTAAGTAAAATAACTGATCACAATTGCATTGTCATTTTTCACAAAGATAGAGCTGAAATTATAAAAGAAGACACTGGAAAAGTCGTGGCCACAGCCAAACGAAAGAACAATCTGTACCTGATTCCCGAAAAAGACGAGAGAGCAAATGCAGCGATCCAGGCCAACTCCATCCAACAGTGGCATGAAAAATTTGGACACCTGAATGAAGGCCATCGCCATGAAAGAACTTGTCAAGGGATTTCAACTTAGAAACACTACATATTGCCCCCCTGCAAAGTTTGTATTAAAGGTAAACAAGTTTCAACACCATTTCCCAAAAGAAATGAGACGAAAAGCAACGACCTACTTGAACTTATCCACTCCGACATCTGTGGACTGATGCGCACACCATCTTTCGGCGGAGCCCGATATTTCATCACATTGATCGATGACAAGTCACGCTGGGGAACTGTCTATTTTCCAAAGAAAAAATCAGAAACTTTTAATGCATTTCAAACTTACAAAGCTTTTGCAGAAAATATGACTGGCCATAAAATCAAGATTTTTCGCAGTGATAATAGCAAAGAATTCCGAAACGCTACGATGGACCAATTCCTGAAGGAAAACATTATTAAACATCAGTTGACAACGGAATATACGCCACAGCAGAACGGCATAGCCGAACGACGCAACCATACTCTCGTTGAGATGGCAAGATGCGAATTCTTGGACTCTAAGTTACCAGTGAGTTTTTGGGCGGAAGCAATCTCAACTGCCAACCACATTAGAAACAGATGTCCATCAAAATCTATTCAAGGACAAATCCCATACACAATCTGGAAACAAAAGCAACCAGAAGTGGGGTATTTCCGAAAGTTTGGAACTGCTGCCTTTGCATTAATTAAGGCCCCTACAAGAGGTAAATTTGATATTAAATCAACTGAATGCATTTTAGTAGGATATGACAAACAGTCCAAAGCCTATCGCCTGTACAACCCAGCTATAAAGAAAATAATTAAAAGCCGTGATGTGAAGTTCATTGATCAACCAGGACAGTACACAGATACATCAGATTTCAGTGACGTTGATGATGACAAAGACTTCGAGTTCACATCAATTCCTGACGCACAAGCATTGCCCTACACAACTGATGGCGCTGATTTGTCCACCTCTGATATCGACAACCCGGATCACCAGGAAATCAACGAGCAGACTGACATCCAGGAGCCACAAATGGTGAGAAGCAGGGGACGACCAAAGCTTATCCACACAGGTGGAAGGGGACGCCCATGCAAAGAATACCAGATGGTTTTTGAAGTCGACAACGAGGACACTGTAGATGAAATCATCAACTTAGCAGTACACGAAGATCCGACAACGGCAACAGCTGCACTTCAAAGCGAACACGCAAACGACTGGCAACAGGCTCTCAAGGCTGAATACGATGCACTTATAAGAAATGGCACTTGGGAGGAAGTAGATCGCCCACAACATAAACGGACAATTGGCAGCAGATGGGTACTCTGGACAAAGTACAACTCCAGCGGCAACATCGAAAAGCGCAAAGCTCGACTCGTCGCAAAAGGGTTCTCACAAAGACCAGGTATTGACTTTAATGAAACTTTTGCTCCAGTAGCTCGCGCCACATCAATCCGTATGATCATGGCACTTGCCATAAATTATAATTTAATTGTGCATCAAATGGACATCATCACCGCATACCTGAACGGCGACCTAGATGAAGAAATCTACATGGAGAAGCCAGAATCATTTGACGAAATCTGTGGATCCGCAAATGGAAAAGTATTGCAACTACGGAAATTGCTGTATGGACTCAAACAATCTGGCAGACAATGGTACAAGAAACTTGATAAATTAAGAACATTTGGCCTTAAACCACTCCATGCAGACCCTTGCGTTTACTACAAAAACCACAAAGGGAAAATCACCATAGTAGGTATATACGTTGATGATCTAATAATTGCCTCTAACTTAAATTCCATGAATCAACTGAAAAATGACCTGATGATGACTTTTGAGATAAATGACCTGATGATGACTTTTGAGATAAAGGACCTCGGACCTATAAACTATTGCTTAGGTGTCAACTTCAACCAACATGAAAAGTCTATCACCATGGATCAAAGAAATTATCTAAATGATGTGCTAAAAAGATTCAACATGGAAAACAGCAAACCAATTGCCACACCGCTCGACGCTAACAGCAAGCTAAGACGATCCGAAACCAAATTCAAAAACAGAAAGGAAGAAGTTAAATGCTTCCCGTACCAAAGTTTAGTAGGTTCACTAATGTACTTAGCAGTTTTTATGAGACCAGATATCTCCTACGCTGTCAGCGCGTTAAGTCAATTCAACTCGGACTATGACATGCCACACATCCTCGCCGGAAAAAGAATCCTACGCTACTTAAAAGGAAGCCAGGACCTCGGCCTAAAGTTTGTGAAGTCCGACAATCAACTGACTGGTTTTGCTGACGCTGACTGGGCCGGCGACTTGAATGACCGACACTCCCACACTGGCTACGTTTTTAAACTCTCCGGATGCGCTGTGAGCTGGGTTGCTCAAAAACAACAGACTGTCACCCTCTCAAGCACAGAGGCTGAATACATGGCCATCTCGGACTCTGCAAGTGAAGCCATAAGTCTACGCAGTTTCCTGAAAAAAATTGGAGACTTAAAACCGGGACCAACAACCATCTATAACGACAACCAGAGTGCCGAAAAACTGGCTGCTAATCCTGTTCACCACTCCAGGTCCAAGCATATAGATGTAAGATACCATTTTATACGAGAAGCTCAACAGGATGAGATTGTAAAGATTCAGTATTTGCTGACAACGGGCATGCCAGCTGACGTTCCCACCAAAGGTCTCTTCTCACAAAAACATGAACAGTTCATCAAGAAAATGGGAGTTACTACAATCAACAATAATTAAGTCTTTAGATTTAAATTTTTGATATTTTGTTTATTTAACTCTCGTTAAGATTATGCCATTGAGGGGGTGTGTTTAAATACCTTGACAACACTGGCAAACCTTTGACCTTTCTGGTCACCTACTCTTTTGACCTACTTTTACTAAGGTCCTAAATATAGCGCATACGCTTCACTTCACTGTTAGTCTCTTAACTGTTAACGTCTACTACTCTATTGCTCACATGTATGTTCTATGCCTTCTCTGTTATTAAACCACGTTTTACAACAGTTTGTAAGATTTAATTACTGATTTTAATGAACTTTTTAAATGTTGTGAGATTTCTTAATTGGTTGGAAAGTAAAAGTGTGTTGTAATATTTTAATCTGAAAATTAAAATCGAAAATTTTAAAAAATTAAAAGAAACTTTATTTTTATTTAGAAATTTAATTAGTTGATCTGAATATAAAATTTTAATTTTTAATCTTAATTAAATGTCCATCTTGTTGATTACAACTTGTAGTTTACAACTAGTCTCTCATTGAAAAACTGATAAACATGTTTATTGCCATTTAGTTGAAATAATAAAAAAAATATTTAGTTTTAAACAAAACAATTTACTAATTTAAATGATTTGTTTTACGTTTTGAGCGTTCACAATTGCTTGATAAATAATGTTTATTTTAATTTGATTATTTGTATTTTTTACTATTATTTTAACCTGAAAATTAAAAAGAAATAAAATTGAAAATCATTTAGTAAAATGAAAGAAAAATTATTTATACTTAATCTTCTTCTCAGAATAATTAAAATCATAAGTTTTGAGCTTTCTTAATTGCTTGATAAATAATTAGTTTCTTAAAGTAATTTTGTTATTTGTGTTTTTTACTATTTTAATCTGAATTTTAGGTTAGGAACATGAAAGACTGTTAATATTTACTTATACTCAGACTAACTAATTAAATTTATAAAATGTTTTTTAATCATAATTTATATCTGTGGGGGTCTCTTATTACACATAAGTTATTATACATTAATTATGGGGGCTCAATCATGGCGCATTAATTTGACATGTTTTTGGACACAATATTAGTATTGTTAATTACAAAACTGAAAATATGAATGATCTTTTCTTAACTAATTAAAGTTACAAATTGGTTTTTTCTTTTTTTTTCATTGATAATTACAATTTTTTTTATTTATTAATTTTAAATAACTGAAGTTTTAAACTTTTATAATTGCTTGACAAATAACTAATGTTTTTTTTTAATTTTGTTATTTGTATTGTTTTTCTATAGTTTTAACCTGAAAATTAAATACGAACTAAATTGAAAATCGTTTAGGAAAATGTTAAAAATTTTAGTAAATTTTAGTTATGAATTTAATTAGTTGATCTGAGTATAAGATTTTTATTTTTAATCTTAATGCAATATCATTCTTCTTAATTAAAAAACTGAAAACATGAAAGACTTTTTTTTTAACTAATTAAAGTTAAAAATCTATTTATTCTTTTTATTACATTGATAATTACAGTTTTTGTTGTTGTTTATAAAAAGTAAATGAATTTAGTTTTTAATTAATTGAAATCAGAATATTAAACTTTTCTTTTTAATCATAATTTAATATCCTTATAAATACAGAAGACCTAATTAACTAATTTGTTTCTTGAAGTCTTGATCTGTTTGAACAATTATTTTGTGTTTTTTTTGGAAATTATAGATTTTTGTTGAGATTTTTGTTCACTTATTGAACTCTTAAATTGTTATTTTCTGTATAAAGTAACATTATAATTTCTGAATCACTAATTAAAAAACAGAATTTAATTAAGACATTTTAATTAATGAAAAGTTTTAATTAATGAAAAGTTTTAGTTTGATTTAAGGTTAATAATATTTCTATTGAAAATACATTTGGTAAATAAAATAACCATTTTTGATTTGATGTATTTAATTGTATATTTTTAGTGAGATGATTTTTTCTTCCACATTCAATATAATTAACAAAACTTTCCTGAATTTGTATTTTACATTTAATCTGTTTTTCAGCTGAAGTTAATCATTATTACACAGAAAATTAATTTTACACTATTAAATAGTTTGCTCTTTTTTCGATTGTAGTTATTGAGCTGAAATAGTTTCTTATTGAACAACAAAAAATTGACAAAGTTTACATTAATGAATGGATTTTGATTAAATATACAGTAGTTTTTGTAGTCTTAAATTGGTGAAATTTTAATTGACTTTGTTAGGATGGTAGAATTAATCAACATTAATTATTAGACTTATTGCTCATGTTTTTATTTTGTTTACTTTAAGTCAGGTGTTGTAATTACTTATTGTGTAGTGTCACACTAATTTAAGCAGAAGAAATGAATCTGTAGCAAAAACAAGTAATTCAATAGTTTTAACTTTGACTTAACTTTAAACTTAGACCAAATTTAACAAGTAACATAGTAAACATTAAATGGCTATTTTAAGGTCAACTTAACTAGCAAATTTCTTCTCCTTGAGCCATGTGTTTATGAATAAGGGGTACTGTTATTTTGACCCCTGTCCTCTTTACAAACTTATAAATATAACTGTTTTAGTATTTTCCACATACTTATATTTTAACTCAGCTCTTATATTCACTTAGACTTAGACTATCTTGCCATTTTGGATTTTTGTGAATATAACAATTTTTATTTGAAATTAATGAACAGTTGTTCAAATTTATTTAATGCTTAGTAGTCATTTAAATTAAATAATTCCAGTGTAGCCTACTAGCCTTAACAGGATGGACCACCCCTAATAAAACAGAGTGAGGACCAGGGACTTCAATGCATAAAAGGTAAGTTTTTATTAATTAATTTGCATGTAATTATCCTCACCCTGTTACAATTTAGTAGCAGAGCGTAGTTTAGGAAAATTAGGGGTTTAGTAACATAAAAACATTTAGAAAATTGTAGTGATAATAGTCCTTCAATAAAGTTAGTGGGTAAGCCTTTTGCATGACTTTGAAAAAATTTTGAAATAATTTGGTAATAGTAAATAGTGAAATATTTTAGAAATACAAAATTCATTAGTGTTGTATATGACAAATTATTGAATTTAATAAACAAAGTTTTAATTTTATTAAATTTTGTCTTTTCTTAATTAAGGAAAAATCGTTTTCAAGACAAATTAAAACTTCCTTCCTTTTTGGTTTCCAAGGTCAAAAAACAAAATCGTAAATATCGATTATAAAACTTACTAATATTGTAACTGGGAATTCGGGGTGGGACTTATTTTATTGGTGTTATTTTCCTAATTTTATTTAACTCAGGTGTCGTTGTATAATGCGTTTCTGATTCTGGCATGTTTAACTAAAAGTTTTAAGTTTAATAAAGACCCTGCAGGTCTAAACAGAAGAGGGAAGCCGACTCGCCTCTTCCAATTTGCGTTACGCTACGCAGGCTTCTATTTCCTCCTACTCACCATCCCTTCTAGCTGCTATGCTTCTAATACGGTACCACTTAACTTATACAACTTGATCAATAAACAAATTGTTCCAATGATAAAATTTTAACTAAATTTAAAAAAATCAGAAACCATTTTACAGTTTAATAATATAATTGCAGAACACCTGCAACATCATAAAAATCCTAAATATAAATTTCTTGCTGAGTTTTGCTTAGGAATAAAAAATAAATTGAAGACAATAAAAATTTATATGTCTTATGATTTTTTAAATGTTTTCATTGGTTGGGACCCAAAACAATGGTCCAAACCAATATAAATAGAGCTCAAAATTTTCTCTTGAGACAGTCAGTCTTCCAGCTCTCAAAGTCGTGACAGTTTCTTTGAATCAAAAATTTCAACTGAAAAAATTACAGACGTTTTTCTGGAAATTTGAAATCTGAACTATTTTAATCTAAGTTAAAAAACTATCTCCAAAGTTTTCAGAAGTGAGTTTTTAGTTTACAAAAACTCAAAAAGTGAAGTTCAAACGTGAATAACTAAATACGTGAATTTTTAAGTGAAAGTGTTTGCTTCGTGAGTTTTTAATCAAAAAAACTCTCTAACAAATTTAACTCAATGTAATACGCAGAAACCAGCAAGAAAAATGTAAGAATCTTTTTATTTAAATTATTTTAAATGTAAGAAAGTTTTTCTAAATTTAACCTTGCAAACGATTTTAGCAGTTTGTTAAATGATCAGGATGTTCTAAACATATTTAAAAATGTAACCTATAATTTACCATACAATTTTCTTTTACTCTATTGCTAAGAGTTTAAAAATTGAGTGCTAAATGTTGTTTGATTAAAATTTTTAAACTATTAAAATTAACAAAAATTATTCTTTGTTTCTTGATAATCCGTTGGCTCGGATGTTAATGTTAGAAAAATTATACAGTCACTAAATTTCTCAAATATTGTATTGTTGTTGTTACAAAAAACAAATTCCTCTCAAATTAAATAATTTTCGAAATTTCTTTTTATTAAATTAGTATTAAAGCCAATAACCTTTTTAATTATCGTATGACAAAATTGAGCCAAACAATTTTGCTATTTGTTTAGACTTTAGAATCTGATTTAAAATTATCGAATGTCTATTTTAAATAAGGAAGAAATGAATGCGTTATAAGATTTTAATATTTTAAACTAAAATCACAACTGCTCTTATTTTCCCCTCTTTTGCTCTGTCAACTTGACTCGTTGTACACTTTTGGAAACTAGCCAAGATTCTAATCTCTGCTAAAATAGTATATACATTACATCCGGTTAAATCTTATTGAACTATTTTAAACGTTAAATGAATTTAAATTTAGTTCTTTAATAAGTCTACATTTAAATGACTTTTTGTTTAAATCTTTAAAATTGCTATGTTTACGAAACTTTATAAAAAATTAATGCTCAATACATTTTAAGAATTCTAAGATTAAAAGATTTGTAAAATTTATTCAATTTTTCGTTCTTGTAACTCAAGTCTAGTTTCAAAGGCTTTGTAAATTCTCACGTATTGCATTCATTTTAAAGAAATTCAGCCAGTTCTGTTTATCCTTCTTTAAAATCTAACCAAGAAATTGTTTTGTAACTTAAATTTTGAAATTGCATTAAGAAACAATTAAGTTACATTCGACATTAGCTAAAAATCTGGAATTCATAAAAACATGCGTGAATTTTAAAATCTTATTAAATTTCCATTTACTATTTTCGTGAATACCTAAAAACATTTAAGCAGATTGATTAATGCATGCAAATTAACTATTTAAATCTTTATAAATGCTCTCTTTTATGTTACTATCATTTAGTTTGATATAACCCTACTAACGTGTGTAAACTGGCTAGACACATAACATGCGATTTTGTATTTAAGAATTGAAGATTAAAATTAATATTATCATTTAGTTTCTAGCCAACTTCGTAATCAATGTTAAAATAAATCGAGACTGATTTCCTTTTCTTGGAACCAGTATCAATTTGCTTTTCTAAATAGCTAAGAGGCTAAGTGCGATTATTTGAATCGACTTTCAATTAACAAAATTTTCTAAATTTGAAATTTCCTATTATTAAATTCTTAGATGCTAAAATTCAATGTTTTCACTTTAAAAGTGGAACTTAAAAAACTTGAAACGTTCAGTCAAATGTAAATATGAAAGCCAAACTTTACATACGCTAGTAATTAAGATTTACGCTAATTACAATGTAATTTTATGCATATAAGGCTTTATTAATGCTTCTAAATAAATTAGACTGGGACGTAAATGTTGATTGGCAAAAATAAAATTTCTGCTTCCAAATGAAAGATAAATTGTTCAAGGAGACTGTGAAACGTATCGCTACACTCATTTTTAAATTTCCTAATAATATTAATAACTTTGAACTCTTGTCCTACTTTTCATATTACTTTGAAATTAATTTTAAGTAGGGTTTTGATAAATTAAGTTTTTTTTTAAACAAAAACGATTTGTATCTATTGACGTACTGATATTAATAACTATGTTAAGTGTTTTCAATTTGTTTCATTTTTGATCCAAATGTGTTTAATTGTATTGTGTATAAAATTGTAATGTCAATATTGATTACTGCATCGGACTTATTATAATTCTGTCAATTTTTAAATGTTTATGCCTTATTGATTGTATGCTCAAAATACTTATGATTTTCTTATTGTTATATTAATTTACTAAACCATGAATTAGGCCGACTAACTTCATAATGGTCGCCAATGACACTAACTGGCCAAACGTTTTTGGCTAATATTTCTTGGCAACTAAACGATGGATCCGTAGAATATTATTCACCCTTCATGGTCAGCAGACAGGATGCCATATATAGCTTTATAACTGCTCTACGAAACCATCTTGATGAAGTCGATAAAATATATGCTGACGCCGAGCTCCAAATTATACCTAGAAACGTGCCAGAATTAAGGATAAATTCCAAAGAATTGTTCATATATAAAGAAACCACTGGACCGAACCCAAGAACGGACCTTTTATGGGGAAAGTTTGAGCTTTTTATGTGGAAGGGTACATTACTGTATAATTACGATTTAGTTAATTATAGCGAATTAATGAGTTACCGAAAAAAGTTACGGAAACTAGTAGACAAAATGATATCTGTGGTTCATAAAGTATCTGTATTTTAATATTGTAATTTCTCCTTTGATTAAAATATAAATTTTTCAACCTTAAATTTTGTAAACCATTTTGGATTTAAAATTTGAACGCTTGAAGCGCTTGTACTTCCAAGCACCCAATATTCTGGGAATAAATTCAAACGGATATACACTGATAAATCTAAAAACAAAACACAACGCAAATAAGACTGACCAACAAAATTAATTGAAATAAATAAAATAAAACATTTATTTAAAAGTACAACTACTATACGACCACCACCCAACATTAGATTAAGAAAATACAAATACAACTGTGAGAAAAATAAGAGAAAAGAGTGAAAAGCTTAGAGAGCTACTGCACTGTTTACTTAAGTTTAAGAGTACTTTAGACCTTATTAAATCTTTGAAAATTAGTGGCATGAACACAAACTAGTAAACTTACGTTGCATTTGAATAAAATTAAGAGAAAATAGCTGTTTAAAGTTCAAAAATCGGATTATTTTGTGAGAAATTAACGAATTATCGGCGAATTTCATAACAGGAAAAATCTCCATAGACATCCATGTTAATCGGTCTCACTTAACGTAACTTTCGTTTGAGACTTTTTCCCATTGAATAACATTGCGAATTGTATCGTTACTTACATTTTTAATATTTTTAGGGTAAATTGACTGAAATTAAAAGTTTTAAAGTGAATTTTTAATTAATTTGCGGATTCTATTGATATTTTGAGAAGTTTTAAACATCAATTAATGTGTTTGTTATATTTTGCAAATTTTATACTTGATTAAGACACATAACTCTGTACAATTAAGAGGCTCTTTGACATTCCATTTAAATTTTGAATTAATATTATTGCAAATTTAATGATTGCCAATAGTTTTATTTAAATTAAATAAAAACTTAGAAAAATTTTTACTTTGCTTGACACCAAAAAACTTTTCTTAAAGTGCAATTGAAATTGGATACTGTAGGACTTTTGAAAGTCAACTTTTGAAAACAAGTTAATTGTTTTAACCGTTATCTCTGGTATTAAATTTAATTTTCTAAAATTAATTTAATTTCTGATAACTTTGAAATTTGTCCTTCATAAAACTATCATTATTAAGAAATAAGAGAGCATTGACCACACTGAATAAAAAATAATTTTAAACAATTTTCAATTACAATTATACAATTTGTAAACAATTTAATATAATTGGAGTACACAATAAAGCATTAAGGAAAAATGGCAACTGGAGAGCTCAAAAAGGTCAGTCCTGTATTATTAAATTTAATTCCTAACTTCAGTGGTTCAACCAAAGAGAAAGTTGATGTTTTGATATTTTTAGACAGTTTAAGTAAAATAAAAAGATTAGCTGTTTTAGAAGATGAAACAGTGATTGTCTTAGCTGCTACAAAATGTCAAGGAGCTGCATTGGAGTTCTACAAAAACCTTACTGGATCAATTTTAACTACATTATCTGAATTTGAAGAGGCTTTTAAGAACCGATTCAAAGAGCAAAGACCATTTAACTTTTATCTTTCCCTCGGGTCTATTTTGACCCAAAACGATTTTATTTTATATGTGGTGGCTAAACTGTATGGCCAAAAAATTTGAACTTTTTTGACTTATTTATTTGACATAAATATTGTTTTCCCAAAATTTCAAAAATGTAAGTTAATAAATTTAGGCCCAGCAAAAATGTTTACAAAAATATCTCTTGGGTCTAATATGACCCTGATAGAGAAATGCATGCAATTCATGTTGGAACATGTTTTCTCTTGCATAACTCACTCTATAGTTTCCAATTAGTGTGTGTCACAGTTTGCTAGTGAAATCATTCACATTAGTGACATTTTGTTTGATACAAATTTCACATATATCAGGACCTGTGTGAATGTCTATTGAAACAAATTCAAAAGGTAAAAATATAATACATTTATTTACTTTGATAAATTATAATTTTGAGCTCATAATTTTCTAAAAAAAAATAGTTTGAAAATGTCAAGTGATGAGGAAATATGTAGTGATGATTCCTGTTCAGAAAGTGAAGATAATGTTGACATTTATGAGGAAGATTTAGAAACTAATGATGATGATAGTGACAATGCAGCTTCTGAATCCCAGGATTTGTATGTGTCTAAAAATAAAACTAAATGGAGTCCAAAACCATTTTCAACTGGACAATTTTCTGCTGCTAATGTTATTTCACAAAAACTTAGAATTACTAGATATGCCTCTACAAGAATTACTAATTTAGAATCAGCATTTTATCTACTTTTTACTCCAACTATGGAAAATATGGTGCTAAAATATTCAAATTTGGAAGGACAAAGAGTTTTTGGTGACAGCTGGAAAACAATGGATTTAGTGGAGCTAAATGCTTTTATTGGTTTGTTGTTATTAGCTAGTGTATACAAGTCCAACAATGAAAATTTGACTAACCTTTGGGATGATGTAAAAGGAAGATGTTTATTCAGAACAACAATGTCTTTGAAGAGATTTATAGAATTGAGCAGAGTGATTCGGTTTGATGATAAAACATCAAGAGAAATGAAAAGAAAAACAGACAAATTTGCTCCTAATAGAGATCTTTAGAATAAATGGGTGGAAAACTTGCCAGTATTATATCACTGTGGAGAAAATGTAACTATAGATGAACAATTAGTTGGATTCAGAGGTAAATGTCCATTTAAACAATATATGAAGAGTAAGCCTGCAAAATATAGATTGAAATTTTGGTTACTATGTGACAGCAAAAGCAGCTATGTTTGGAACATCCAGGTGTATACTGGAAAAAGAGCTGGAGATGCTCCTGAAAGAAATCAAGGCATGGGAGTTGTTTTAGACCTTTGCATGGATTTGAAAGGCAGAAATGTCACCATGGATAATTCTTTTACCAGTTATGAACTTGCACAGCAGTTACTAAAAAAAGTTGACAATGATTGGAACACTAAGAAAAAATAAAACTCATATTCCACCAGTACTGCTTGAAGTCAAAGGGAGACCAATGTATTTTTCAAAGTTTGCCTTCACCAAAGACATTACATTAGTTTCCTAAGTGCCAAAAAAATAAATGTGTTTTACTTCAAAGTACATTACACAGAAAAAATGAAATTGACAACAGCACTGAAGCAAAGCCACAAATAATACTGGACTACAATGCCACTAAAGGTGGTGTTGATACATTGGACAAGATGGTGGCAAATTATTCCTGTAATAGAAAAACAAACAGATGGCCAATGGTTGTATTTTCTAATATCTTGGACATTTCAGCCATAAATGCATTTATCTTATTTTTTGAAGTCTCACCTGAATGGAATAATAATAAACATCACAAAAGAAGACTCTTCATTGGGAACTTGGAGAAGAATTGATAAAACCAAATTTGCTGAGAAGGAAACATAGTCCAAAGCCATCTTTTAGTAAGCAATTACTCAACAGTTTCAAAAGTCAAGAAACACCATCAACATCAGCAACACTGCCTCATTTGCATGAAAAAGGTCAAAAAAGAGGAAGATGCCATCTTTGTGAGAAAAGTGATAATAAACACAGTGTTCTTTGTGAAATATGCAAAACATTTACACGCAAAAACCACTTTTTATTTATTTTAAACAGTGTTTTGATATTCAGAATTAGTATTTTTGACATAATAATGTAAATATCAATTTACATTTGTTCAATTTTTATGTTTAAATAAGTGTTTAAAAATTTAACTTTGTATTTTTATTTTAAAAAAAAATTTAAAACATTATCATAGGCAATTTAGCTACAAATGCAATGCGGGTCTTTTTTGACCCATAGGACCTTTAGTGTATGCAGGTTTCCAAAGAAGGATAAAGGTTAAGCAACGTATGGTTGAATTTACAACTGTAATTCAGAAACCGGATGAATCCGTTAATGATTACGTGGACAGAGTAATAACTGCTGCTAAGAAATTGTCAATTGGGCCTGGAGCCAATCTAAAGTATCAAGACATTGAGAATTCAATGGTCTTATCAAGATTTATAGAAGGCTTAAAACCAGAAATAAGAGACGTAGTTCTTATTAAGGACAATACAGATACATTGCATGGAGCCATTCAAGCTGCCATATTCCAAGAATCTAATAATGCTGCTTATTCCAGAAAGGTGGTCTACATTAAACAAAACCAAGATAATGCTTCCACTTCTAAACAACAAAGCAATTCTCAGAAACAAGAAAAGCCAAAAGACAATAATAAAAAGACCTTATTTGATATCCACCAAGACTTTGTACAAACCAGTAAAGATTTAGTGCAGAATTTAACCACTATTATGCAAAACAAGTTAACAACTCAATCCAATTTTGCTGAGCAACCTCAAGACAATGATGCTCCAAGTCATGCAGTCCTAAAAGAAATGTACTATAAAAACGTCTTAGGAAATCAATTTCAAGGGAACAATTTCAATACATTTTGAGGAAGACCACGTTGGAATCAAAGTTATGGATATCGGAACAATAATTTCAGAAGATCAGATCAAAGAGGCAATTTCAATCACCAACAATTCAATCGACAAGATGTTGAGTGTTACAATTGTCACAAAAAGAGTCATTTTGCACGAGATTGTTGGAGCAAACCACAAGTTAGCAGAAACAGTAGAGACAGTAACCAAGGAAATCAGAGAGGAAATAATAATACAATGCAACTAAGACCAGTACAGAAAGAAGATTTAAACTCTCCTGCCCATCGCAATTAGAGAGGAAAGGCGATGAAGAGCTAATACAAGAGGAAAGAAAAATAAATCTAAATTGTTTTGCTTTGTGGATGACACAATCAGAGAGTCCTTCAATCATGGTGAAAATAAGAAGAGTCTCTTTAGTAGTCTTATATGACTCAGGTGCAACCATGTCAGTTATTACACCCTCAGCTGTTAAGATAGCTTTAGATCAGGGTTTAAAACTAGAAAAATCACCTACAGACATTACTGCTGTAACCGCTTCAGGAGATCTACCAATAAGTGGCAAATATAATTGTCACATGAACTTTGGTTCAATCTCACATGCAGTGGAACTTTATGAAATTAGTGACGCCTACAGAGTGATCGAAAGATAACACTATCCCATAACTAAGACCATCTAGTAGTATTTTAAAAATCTCAATTTTTATAGTAGAGTAAAACCGACTTGAATGGCCTTCATATTCATTAAAAATCTAATTAAAAATATTTAAATTAAAGTCTGTTTTACTCTACTAAAAAAATTGAGATTTTTAAAATACTACTAGATGGTGTTAGTTATGGGGTAGTGATTTCTTTTGATCACCCGGTATTTGAAAAGATTTAAGCTAGTTATTGGCATGGATTTAATTAAAACTACGAATCTTCATTTTGATCCTAGGACCAATCGCATACACAATCCTGAATGGGGCACTGTGTGGTCATTGTGTCTACTCCCTCAAAGTAGTAACTTTGAAACAAATGAGAAGAAAACGCAGTTAGTTGCTACAATGATGGACAAAATAAGAACAGATTTAGATTTCCTCTCACAATTTCAATTAAGCCATTTACCTCTACAAAAGAGAAAGAAGTTAGAAAATTTAATGTTAGAGTTTCAAGACGTATTTGCAACCAAAGTAACGCAGTTGCAAGGAACAAATTTGATTAAACATCATATTGAGTTGACAGATGACATACCAGTTTATCAAAGACCTTATGTGGTACCATAAGCTTATGAGAAAGATTTAAGAAAAATAGTTGCAGACCTACTAGAATCCTGAATATTACAAGCATCCAGGAGTGCTTATGGTAGTCCTTGCCTATTAGTTCATTCTTAGAATAAAGCTCCAAGAATGGTGATAGACTTTAGACAGTTGAACAAGAAAGTTAAGGCAGATAAATATCCTTTACCTCATATCAAACAGATATTAGAGAAAATAGGAACTGCCAAATACTTTACGGTCTTCGATTTCACTAGTGGATTTTACCAAGTACCACTTCGACAAGAGGATCAAAAAAAAACTGCTTTTGTTACTCCATTTGGACAATTTGAATTTACCAGAATGCCCATGGGATTAAAAACCTCACCAAATGTGTTTCAGAGATTAGCTGATAAAGTTTTTAAGGGAATGTTAGGTCATGGAGTAATAGCATATATAGATGACATCTTGATTTACTCAGATACCATAAAGGAGCATATACAAAATTTGAGGAAAGTCTTAGAAAGAATAAGACAAGCACTAATGAAAATTAAGCTAAACAAAGCTGAAATTTGTTTAAGCAAAGTATCATATTTAGGACATGATTTAGAAACAGGAAGGATTTATTCGCAACAAAATAAATTAGATGCAGTTCAGAATTTTATGATTCCAAAGAAAGTTAAACATCTGCAAACATTTTTAGGTTTAGTAAACTATTATAGAAAATTTATTAAGAATCATGCAGAAATAACAGCTTGCTTAACAAGCTTATTAAAGAAAGATGTACCATTTATATGGACTGAAGTTCATCAAAAAGCATTCGAACTTCTGAAAATACGACTTTGTACAGAACCATGCTTACGCATAGCAGATTGGAATAAACCATTTATCCTAACGACAGATGCAAGCAATTTTGCTATAGGATCAGTCTTAGAACAACAATTTGAAGATGGTAGACATCCAATCGCTTATGCAAGTAAAAAATTATT
>JAAFCF010005931.1:6834298-6846375 GCA_013389785.1 Helicorthomorpha holstii
TGTTTTTTTTCTTTTGTATATATAATTTCGTTTAAAAAAGGATCCTCATGTTCGATTGTCGGTGAAAATCCTAGAATGCTTGTAAGTTCTGTTTCAAAAAGTATTTTGCCCATATTATGTACTGATTCAACTAGAATACGTCGTAACTTTGAGTCATAAATAAACTGCAAAGTTTTTTTAAAATATCTGCCATATTTATTTAATACTTTATGTGTTTTAAATTTAAAATCTGTAATTTCACGGTTAAGATTTTCGATATTTGCCATATCCTGCCATACAATAAGATTTAAATTTTCTACCAGTATTTCCTCGCTATCATAACATCCTGGAGGTATTGTTAGATTATTGTGATAAATGAAAAAATAACTGTTCATATAAGTTTGACCCTCTAAATGTACATTTATAGGCCGCATGCTAATACTTGTATTTGATTGCCATTGACTTTTTTCTTTTAATTGGTATGCAATGTGATTTAAAGGTAACTTGTTATGTAAAAAAATAGAAGGAACATGAGGCAGTTGCAAAGTGAAAGCATAATTAAGCAAATTACCATCTGCCATTATATTTTTCCATCGATGTGGAAACATTATATCAACCAACCCTACTTCCCAATTAGTTGAACCCAATTTAATACTTTCAGGCAAATGCACTGTAAACAATCCAGCTTTATTTTTTGGATTATTTTGTACAGATGAATTAGATGTTAAAGTCATGTAGAAACCGTTTTGACTAGTTTCTTCTTTAAAAGCCATTTTTTTAATTTATTTAATTTATTTATTTTTTAAAACATTCACAAGCAAGCAAAAGAAGGATATGTTTTCGCGTTTGAACGCCGGAACATTATGAATATGTTTTATGCTTTACACTTCTTATTTATATATTTTTTAAATCTGTTTTGCCCACCCAACTATTCATTTTAGAGGGATAACCCCACCATTTCACCAAATATTTCTTCTGTTTCCCCACTTTTTTACTCTGTAGAATGTTTTTAATTTTAAAAAAGTTTTTAACGTTGGTTTTGCTACTTTTTGTATTTTGGCTTCATAGTATACACCGTCTATTTTTTACACCCTCCATTACTTTATATACGGGATAAGGATGGCATAAAATTACTTGATAAATAGTGAAAAGTTTCTCAGTCCAATTGGGTGTATCAGTTTCCTTATCAAATATTCCTTTAAAACTAGATAAGCGTACACTATCCCCAACTTTAAAATTAGGTCTTTTGGTTTTTATTTGCTGATTTTGTCTATATAATCTTTCGTAAACTAAACTTTTATTTTTTGTATTTACTTTAATAGGGGCAACTCCTGTTACCCTTGATGGTGTATTATTGTAACCCTCCATAAGTTTTGGTAAAATTTGCGTGTAACAATAAAAGTTTTTATTTCTGGCGTACATTTGTAATTTCATTCTTATAGTATGATTAAAACGTTCTACTACTGCTGCTTTTTTATCGCTAACTGAAGTATAAAAGTTTACACCGAAATCTTTCATCAGTTTGCGTACATGTTTATTTTCGAATTCTTTTCCTTTATCTGTATGAAAATTTGCTGGTGCACTATGATTATCTGTAAAAATTTTACCTATATTTTTGCACACCTTTACAGCCCCTTTAGTCAGTAAAAGTCTTGCCCATGCATGTTTTTAGAAAACATCAATAATGGTCAGAATATATCTAAATTTATTATTATATTGAGAATAGCCTTGCATATCCAAAATATCTGCTTGCCATAAATCGTCAATACTGATAGCGCGAGTTTTATTACGCGGAAATTTATGTTTAATTTGCTTTAACAAACAGTAAGGGTATTGTTGAAGTGTCCATTGTTGAAACCGTTTTGTATTTGGTTGACGTATATACTTTCTAAAAAATACTATCATAATATTGCAAATTCCATTTTCTTTCTAAAGTTTAATGACATAATCTTTTCTTTTTCTTCTTTATTAATGGCATTGTTATTGTTGTTGTTGTTTATGTTAACAAAAAATTAATCAGTAACCAAAAGGCCAAACCTTTAATTGATCATCTACATAGGCTTTATCAAATACTATCTGATACATTTTATCACAAACTTGACTTTTTAAATCGCCGGTATATTTGCATCTTTCAATGTTAAACTGGTTCACCTTTATCTTATCACTAACCTTTTTCTCCTCTTCACTCATCATTTTTTGACATACCATGCTTTTAATAAGTTGATAATTTATATCCGCATTCGTGCTAAAATTCATATTTATTCCTTATACCTTCCACAATTCTTCCCCATTACTCAATTTATAACCGTAATGTTGGGATTCCATAGCTGTATTTGCGCGCATTGACTGTTAGATTAACATATTGTGTTATATGGTTTGCCATAGGTGTTCAATTAGCGTGATTAACACCTAGGTATTTGCGTTACTTCTGTTTCGTTCGCCGTGTCTACAAGATGTAGATATCTGCTGTCTGGCCAGACGTCTAACAAATTATGTAACCGATGAAGCAAGGTTGCTTCATAACGACAATTATATTTGTATCTCCGCTTTTTTAAGTTATTGCCAATTAGGCAAATAAACTGTAAGTCAATAAAACAGTTTATTATAACAATCAACCATAATTCCACTGCGTAAAATAAACTCTACAATTGGTAGCAGAGCGAAAAAGTCTACATGGTTGAAAAAAAATTGGCTGGGGAGAAGGGAGAGAACTTTGAACAACGTGACAGCAAGAAGACTGCCAGACATTTTGAAAAGAAAATTGCCGTTACAAATCTGCAAATTTTTGAATTTGATTTTGTCTACAGTTTAGACAAATTGGCTGCTATAATTTTTGAACTTTTACGTCTGTGAAATTAAATACGCTCGCCTTTCACGTATTTATTCAATTTATCAAACTTATATTTATTTGAACATTTTTTGATAATCTAACAATTAATGTACTGCTTTTAATCTGTCTTAAATCGATCTGATCTATTACTGCTTGGTCCCCAGCTTTATATCTCCACTTTCTCTAACACGTCTTCGCAAAAGTGTCATTTCCTAGAAGTTAAAAGGTTAAAATTCAGTTAGAAGTTAAACATGAAAGTTACGCTAATTTGGTCAAAACTCAAAGTCCATTTTGATTTAACACTCCCCAGCCAATTCCAACCAGGCCAAAAAAGGAACTTGTCAAACATCAGCGATTCAGGCACTTTACTACTCTATAATCAACCTATTTTTTCTGTAAACTAAATTAAAAAAGGTAAATACAAAAATTAAAAAGCAAACAATTATTATTACGTGACATTCTTCATTATCCCTTATTTTCAATCAAAACTGTTATCTCAAAGTTTATATAAAATGGATATACAAGTGATAGAGATCCAAACCAGCTTGTGAAATTACCATTACATTATTGCTTATAACTAATGCGCAAGACACCTTAATTTTGAAATAAAATACTTCATGTGTAACCATTAACTCGCAAACCATAATTTGTAACAACTTCATTTGACTTTTGATTACCAACGCAAAATTTTTAGATTTGTCGCAATATGGTTAGTTTAGTATTATAGGGGGGTCATTAAATGTAGTAGACTGGACTCTGCACTTAATATTCTGAACATTTCAGTTTTCCCAAATTTGCTTCTTCACTCCTGTACTTTAATTTCCCGACGACGCACATTCAGCCATTTTATTTCAATCTTCTTTAATTAATTATTTCAATCCTTTTTAATTAATCTCCATTAATCCACTTTAAATCTTTTAAAGAATTCCTACTGTATATATCATCACAAATTTCCTTGTCTTTTGCCATTACATTTGTTTTGTAACATTTTGCCAAGTGGGAGTTTTATTTTGTCTCTTGCCAATCCATGACTTAATACGTAGCTACTTTCTTATTATGAGAACCGTACTTTGGTCTCTTAGTTCTGTGACTATTAACAAATACTTTTCTCTTTATGAGAACCATTCTTTGGTCTCTTAGTTCTGTGACTATTAACAAATACTTTTCTCTTTATGAGAACCATTCTTATAGGTTTTAATTGACCTTAAGAACTTAGGTTTATACTTTTAAATATTTGCGACTTTTTTTCATTTCTTGTAAAAATTAAGGTTCCATGTTTTAGGTTGCTTTAACATTTTAGAGTTGACACAATCGTAGTTAGCGTGAATTCAATACGTTCACTGAGCTTTTGCATTTCTGTCGTTTTCCTTTTTCAAGTTTGGAATTTGAAATATTATCCGTTTGAAGTCCATTTATTGTATTTAATAGCAATCCTAATTCCCGAGCGAGATTGTTGTTGTAAGTCTGTTCAGTGCATAAAAAACGTCATAGCTCTAGTAATAAGTAATCAACAATTCTTGTTAAGAATTCGATATGACCTCGCAACTTACATTACATAAAAACAAATTATTGCGTCAACCTTTTGTAATTAAATTTTTTTTTTTTATTCACCGAACCACCAGATAGGAAATCATTGTAACCAACGTCTGATACCGTATCATTTAAATTGACTATGGGAGTTCAGACTTTAAACTCGTACACAATCTATTCAAACCAACGTAGCATTTTAACTCATACGCAAACCACTCAATTATATTCATACCAATAAACTTCACCATTCACAATTATTTGTAAATGACAATTTTTGAAATATACACAACTCATTCAATAGTTGCAGTTGCAAGCAACTTTTGATACCCAGAAAAACAACACCAATTTCAAACATTAGTTCTTAAATTTGAATACAAAACCAAAGTCCATAACTCTATGGAACGTTTTTGTTATAAAATTTCACAGTTGCACACCCATATTAACCTATTTTAATTTACAGTACACCACTGAATAAAAAAAAAACCTTTACATTTTACCACTCACATTTTTCTAATAAACGTTTACATTATATTATACTTATTAGATTAATTTGAACATGTTAGAGTTTCAAATGTGAAACAATTAACATTACCAGTATCATTTGATAAAACAAATATTATTGTTAACATACCAATTTGCCCAAATAACTTCCCATTACTTAACTTATTATTTCCATTCGTTTTCACCGTTTGAAATATATCTTCGATGATTCCAAATTCTTCTTGAAAGGTTCGATTACCGCCAGTTACCATTTTCCAATTCAACGTAAATAAAAAACAAAAATAAAAAATGTTCGGCTGTTAACCTGTGAAATTAAATACGCTCGCCTTTCACGTATTTATTCAATTTATCAAACTTATATTTATTTGAACATTTTTTGATAATCTAACAATTAATGTACTGCTTTTAATCTGTCTTAAATCGATCTGATCTATTACTGCTTGGTCCCCGGCTTTATATCTCCACTTTCTCTAACACGTCATCGCAAAAGTGTCATTTCCTAGAAGTTAAAAGGTTAAAATTCAGTTGGAAGTTAAACATGAAAGTTACGCTAATTTGGTCGAAACTCAAAGTCCATTTTGATTTAACAACGTCTATTCAATTTTACTACTGCAAGCCAATCTGCTGAGATTTTTCAATCTGAGTTTCACAACCAAAACTGAAATTTCATTTTGTAAATTTTCTCTACTATGTTTCAAATTTCATTTTGCCAATATTACAACAACGCCTACATTTCTCTTGATAAGAATACGGACAGCAGCTACAACTCTCAATTTTCGGTTTTCGAATTTAAAGTCAATTACAAACTTGAATAATTGGAATTTTGTTGAGTCAAAGACAATTCCTAATTTCTTACTACGTATCAACTACAAAGAAAGATGGCAACAGCAGGCAGCAATAACAACAGTATTATTACTAGCCTTGAAAAATTATTCGGCAAGAACTACAGGAGTTGGAAATATAATCTCCAAATGATTCTAGAAGACCGAGATTTATGGGGCTTTGTGGAAAACACCGAGATTGAACCCATTACCACAGATGAGAAAATTTTACGAGAATTTCGCCAGCGTAAGCGACATGCTATTACTACGATTGTTTTACAAATCAATCCAGCACAGCAAGAAATTACTCGAAAATCTCATACAGCTCATGAAGCCTGGACAGCGTTAAAAAACCACTTCGAACCTAAGTCAGTCGTCCAAGTTCTACAGCTGAGAAAACAATTTGTTGCAATCAAGCTGAAAGACAATGAACCCATGACCGACTATTTAAATCGAATTACTATTTGCGCTGATCAGATGGAAGCTGCTGGAAATAAAATTCCAGACAAAGAGATCACTTTTTCCATGCTATCGGGACTACCTGACTCGTATGATTACATCGTCGCACAGTTTTTTGGATCTTAATGACGTCCATCTAACATTGACCAGCATAGCTGACCTACTGACGATTGAATACGAACGCCGCAAGCTAAGAACTGACGAAGTTGAAGAAAATTCTGAACAACCAGTAGAAGAACTTTACGCATTTCGTGGCAAACAGCAAAAGTCAAAATCCGCTGTTAAATCCACTAAACGATTTGACTTCAACTGCTACAACTGCGGAAAATGTGGACACATGGCCAAGGATTGCAGAAGCAAGAAACAGCAACTGCATAGCGCTAAATCCAATCATCCGAGAGAAACTCTCTTGCTAAATACCGAGAGTGGAAACGATGACCGTTGGATACTTGACAGTGGTTGTACTAACCATGTTAGCTACATTAAGTCCTAGTTCAACTACATTACCAAAGTCCAGACTAACGATGTTTTGACTGCCGACGCAAACAGCAAACTAAAGATTGCCGGCAGAGGCTCAATAGACATTACGACTACTTGCAAAAGATCTGGGAAAGAAGTTACTACGGAAGTCGAGTTGACTAACTTATATTACATCCCGAATCTTTGACGAAACCTATTGTCCGTTTCAACAATTAAACGGTTGGGGAACCATATAACTTTCTCAAATGGACATTGCCGTATCTTCAATAAGAATATCCAACTCTTTGCAATCGCAAACCGTATCAATGGATTATACGTTTTGGATAGCAAACAGCTCAAGCCAGAGCTGATGGAAGTTGAAAATCCTAAAACCATTCCTCAAAGCGCCTTATGGCATCAACGTTTCTCACATGTAAACCACCAGTATATTAAGTGGACTGCAGAGAAGAAACTAGTCCGCAGAATGGAAGATGTCAAATTGACAGACGAGATGGATTGTTCGAGCTGCAATCCATCTCGTCTGTCAATCTTCCATGGATTGTTCGAGCTGCAAACTTGCAAAAAGTACGAAACAACCATGCAAAGCAACCAAGAACAAGATTAGAGCGAAATACCCGCTGCAGCTTGTTTATTCAGACCTGTGTGGACCATTACAACGAGGCACAACGGACCATTACAATGGGACACAACGGATATCGCTACATGTTGACATTCCTTGACGATTATACAAGGAAAACATTTCTCTACCTCTTGAAGAAAAAGAGCGAAGTAGTAGAATACATGAAACGATTCCTAGCGATGGCCAAAAGACAAGCCAACCGTAAGCTCCAGAGTATTCGCACAGACAACGGGCTCGAATACTGTACCAAAGAGCTTGAAACATTATTCTCGAATCTTGGTATCATCCACCAGCGAACCAACGCATTCACACCACAGATGAATGGAGCGGCTGAAAGGCTGAACCGCAAGATTCTTGATCTGATGAGAACTTCATTGAACGCCATGGACGTACCCAAACACTTTTGGGGAGAAGCAGCACACACCGCTGTTTATATCCTGAACCGTTCATACACCAGAGCATTGGGAAACCAAGTTCCAGAAGAACTTTGGACAACGACCAAACCCAGTGTTAAACACCTGAGAACATTTGGATGTACCGCCTATGTGCACATTCCAATAGAGAAAAGACACAGTAAGCTGGAAAACAGAGCTGAGCGCTGCATGTTACTGGGGTATGCATCTGGAAGAACTAGAGGATATTGCCTTTGGAGTTTTGAGAGTAAGAAAATTATATTCTCGAAACACGTCACCTTCAATGAAACCTTACCAGCACACACTTCCAGTAAAACACCAACAAGTACAGTGACACTGGAAGACGCAACCAACGAGCAACAGAGCGATGACGCATCTGAATACGAAAGTGCAGATGAGATCGAGCCTGACAGTGGTATTGGAAGGACCATGTACGACTCGTTGGACCAAACCAAGGTTGAAACACCTCCACCAGTTGTAAGCGAACCACAAGAACCAGTGGACAACGCACCACAACGTGGAAGACCTTGTAAAATTAAGCTTGTACCAAATCCTTATGGATGTAAGGGGAAACCAAAGGAAGAACCCGTACAGTCAAAGGAACTGCCAAATGTTGAGGAGGAGGAAGTCTGCGAGATAGTTGAACTTCACACCGATTTAGGCGAACCGCTAACGATTGAAGACGCGTTAAATGCTGAAGACTCAGAAGAGTGGTCCAAAGCCATAACACATAAACTTGACACTCTTAACGACCGTGGAACCTGGATGATTCCAGAACAAGTTCCTGACACCATGAAACCTGTGGGATCTAGGTGGGTTTTCAAGAAGAAAACCGACGTAAATGGCGACGTAAAGTGCTACCGCGCCAGATTAGTTGCACAGGGATTTACGCAAAAGTATGGTACCAACTATTTTCATACTTATGCGCCAGTAATCAACTTTGGGATTTTGAGACTAATATTCGCAATTGTCTTTGTGTTGAAGTGGAAGTCACAACACATCGACATCACGGGCACGTATCTCTACGGCAATTTGACCGAAGAGATCTACATGAAAGTACCAACTAATTGTCGTTTGCAAAATGGAAACGCAAACATTGTACGACTGCTGAGACCAATTTATGGACTCAAACAGAGTGGAAGAAACTGGTACGAGTGTTTGCATGAGACACTCACCACCCTGAAACTCACAAGATTATTAGCATGTAACTGTGTGTATAAATACAACAATAGCGCATACATTGCAGTATATGTTGATGGCCTCATTATATTTGGTAAAGATGACCAAATTATAAGTGACATTGTACGTGAGCTGGAGAAGCATTTTACCTTGAAAAACCTTGGAAGTGCTTCATATATCTTAGGAGTGCAAATCCACCAGACAGTGGATTCCATCTCCATGTCCCAGCTGAACTTGAGATGCCTGAAAAGCGAATTTTGAGATACCTGAGTGGAACTCAAAACTACCAACTGAACTTGACCGCGCGAAATCGGACTTTAAAATTTTATTCAGACGCCGACTGGGCATCATCTTTTGTGGACCGGCATTCAACAACCGGTATAATCGCCTTCATCGGAAACATTCCTATTTTGTGGCGATCAATCAAGCAGCGTTGTATCGCATTATCTACGATGGAAGCCGAATACCTCGCGATGTCAGTGACTGCCAAGGAAATCATCTGGATGCAGAACTTGTGTTGTAAGTTATTACCAACAACAAACTTCGATACGGTGACTCTAAATTGTGATAACCAGAGTGCTATTCACTTTGCGGAAAATTGTATTGAAAATCGACACAGTAAGCATATCGAAATTCGTTCGCATTACATTCATGAATTAAATGAGAAAAAATTAATCAAATTATGTTTTATAGCATCAGAAAAGAATGTTGCTGATATTTTCACAAAACCATTAAATATTAAGTCGCATAATTATTTCTGTAAATTTTTGTTTAGATGCGCACAAATTCTAAAGAAGGGGGAATTTGTTGGGATTCCATAGCTGTATTTGCGCGCATTCACTGTTAGATTAACATATTGTGTTATATGGTTTGCCATAGGTGTTCAATTAGCGTGATTAACACCTAGGTATTTGCATTACTTCTGTTTCGTTCGCCATGTCTACAAGATGTAGATATCTGCTGTCTGGCCAGACGTCTAACAAATTATGTAACCGATGAAGCAAGGTTGCTTCATAACGACAATTATATTTGTATCTCCGCTTTTTTAAGTTATTGCCAATTAAGCAAATATACTGTAAGTCAATAAAACAGTTTATTATAACAATCAACCATAATTCCACTGCGTAAAATAAACTCTACACGTAATTTTTTGGACCGCCACACACAAATTCCGTAATAGAAACTTTTTTCTCCTCATCTTTACGACAACCTGTAGTGGAGTATTTACTACCAATTTCATCAGTTAATTGCCCCAAAGTTTTGCCAATCATCCCTTTCAAAGGATCTTCCATCCTACGTGGTACTATGTATATTAAACTATCTGTATCCATATAAAGCGATTTTTCCCCTACTATATCCAACAAAAGTTGTAACCTTAATCTAGCACAAGCTGTCGTATAGGCAGCTATAACTAAATTAGTTTTTGCAGAAATCCATTTCACTTCCACCAAGGGTTTATATGTTACCAGCATGTTATTTTTGTTGACTAATTTTGCGTTGGTAATCACTTTATCATCGCTATTTAAAAGATTAGCAAGTGTCATATAATCATTCACCACCACTGTAACAGGTAAATCTTCACGTTGAGCAAATTTTTCCTATAAAGAATTAAGCCAAAATTTAGCAATAGCCCTTTTTTCCACATTTTTTTCAACTTTTTCCATCTTAATACCTTCTACCTGTTCATAATTTTTTATATAATTTAATTTATCTGCTTCACACCGAACCCAAGAAGGCCATCCCGAAGATTCCTGCTTAATCTTAAGTAAGGCATCCACTTATTTAGCAAATAAACCTTTCATCCATTTTTAGTAATGCCAAATTTCGTATACTTTTATCACCTGATAACCACGTTTGACAGCCTCATCTACTTCAATTGTTGTCCAAGTACCACTTATAGCACTTGAAAAATGCGGATGGTTACATTTGCCATCGGGTGGGTTTTGTAAACAACAAGCGTGATATAAGGGAAACATTAATTTATTTTTACATCGAAATGGCAGCACGGGATGATATAATTTAAGCGGAAGAACTACCACACACTTTACCATGCCAAAATATTTACCGCCACCTTCATAATTAGTTGGATGTAAAATTTGAGGATGTCCTACAGGCATAATGTCATATTTATTAACTGTTGGATATAAACTAACATAGTCAACTTACATAATTTTTCCCTTATTTTTGGCTTGTAATATAGTTGTGTAGACGCCGTACGTCCCCCATAAAAACCTTGCCTTGAAATGAGGGGTCCCATCAAATTGAAAATATTATTGATAAAAAACTGTTGCATAATCAAGTCTGTTTGAATTTCACCCTCTAATTCACACTCCCACTTCACAATTATCTCTTTAATTTGCTTTATCTCCTTCAAATTGTTCACGTCGATTTGTTTTATTGTAAAAGTCACGCATGGGAATGTTGTTTACTCTATTAAAACTATGTGGTTTATAACAACGTGGACAACCATGAAAATAACATTCCATAAATTCATATGCACAACTATTCACTTCATCCCATCTGTCCACATATAAATTTCCAAAATTTTTATCACTGCCATTTAAAGCATGACATATATTGACTCCTTTTGATTGAGCGATCCATTCCAACCACTTGATACTCTTTTCACTGTAACGTTTTTTAGACGGATAATAACCCACAGGAGGTAATACCAATACTATTTAAAAGCATAAAATGGGCAAAATATACTTTTTGACAGTATGAAGGTAACGTTACAGCATGTAAAAAAGGATCCATATTAAACATTTCACGTGTCATACGTCTAAATTCATTGCATGCCTGTCGTAAAATGACAACATCAGACTGGCAATATTCACGCAACTCCATTTTAAAATTAAAAGTTTTTCCAATCTGTTGGGCATGCCAATCCATCAGACTTTGACGTTTGTATGCTGTTTTTTTCATATCAGGTTCGTAAAATTCTAAAGCCGGCCACACTCCCTCGTAATCTTGATTCTCTAAACGATTAAATTTATGCGGAAAATAACCTTTTTTTAACTCTTGTAAATCTAAGGTCTTAGGTAGAGCTGCCAACGGTACCGGTAAAAAATTATGAGAATCTATAAAAGTTATATTGTTTAATTTCATAGTAATTATCTTTTGCCCATTCCAAATAATTTCAGGACACATATTTTTAAACAACCACTGCAGAACTAAATGATGATCATATCCGAGTCCATAATGACTAACAAAAATGTGTTTTTCTCACAACACACCTTCCATTAATTCGCCAAAAATCCACTCGC
>JAAFCF010005931.1:7011905-7032415 GCA_013389785.1 Helicorthomorpha holstii
CTATCCACTCCAACCACTTAATACTCTTTTCACTGTAACATTTTTTCAACGGATAATAACCCACTGGAAGTATTATACCAATACTGTTTAAAAGCATAAAATGAGCAAAATATACTTTTTGACAGTATGAAGGTAGCGTTACAGCATGCAAAAAAGGATCCATGTTAAACATTTCGCGTGTCATACGTCTAAATTCATTGCACGCCTGTCGTAAAATGACAACATCAAACTGACAATATTCGCACAACTCTATTTTAAAATTAAAAGTTTTTCCAATCTGTTGGGCATGCCAATCCATTAGATTTTGACATTCGTATGCTGTTTTTTTCATATCAGGTTCATAAAATTCCAAAGCCGGCCACTTTCCCTCGTAATCTTGATTCTCTAAACGATTAAATTTATGCGGAAAATAACCTTTCTTTAACTCTTGTAAATTGATTGTCTTAGGTAGAGCTGCCAGTGGTACCGGTAAAAAATTATGAAAATCAATAAAAGTTATATTGTTTAATTTCATTGTAATTATCTTTTGCCCATTCCAAATAATCTCAGGACACATTATTTTTAAACAATCACTGCAACACTAAATGATGATCATATCCACGTCCATAATGGCTAGTAAAAATATGTTTTTCGCTCAACACACCTTCCATTAATTCACCAAAAATCCATTTGCAAAAAATATGATTGGTATCCTCACCACCGTCAAATATTTTTTCTATTTTATTATCCTCATCTTGAACAACAACCAGATTTGGTTGATGAATATTATCACTCTTTTTCACTAAACACTCATAATCAAAATACCACACACGCCCTGCAGGTGGTCGAGGTACACCACGTTTATTTCTTCTCATAGGATCATATTTCTGAATAAAACATTGGTGGTTAAACTCCTGATTTGTTTTACAGTATCTACAATATTTAGTAAAACATATATGCTTTGGTTGTTTATGTTGATAACACACACACTACAATATCGTAAATCTAGACAAGTTGCATTTTCCAGATGTTTTTTAAAACATTGAGGTCCATAAAAATATCTCAAGCAACAACTACATTGTATTGTAGGCTGCTGTAATGTCATCTTAAATTATTCACAATCAGTGCTGTTACAAGCTAAACAATTACGCGTACACCTATGATGACCGGTAACACCTTTTAAACATAAAATACAAAACGTTTAGGCGCCATATAATGAAGTTATATTAACTATGCAATCATAATGTCTGGCATCTAACAATAGCCACAGTCTAAATTTTACTTTTTTTTGTTTTTCCCTATCATAAGGATTTAAAGTTGTAAATGTCATTCTCAAATCAGTCTCCAATTCTATAATGTATATTTGATACTCTTTACCTAAATAATTGGCAAATTTTCTAATTTCTTCTACTCCACAAGGTTTGTTTGAAGCTACACTGGCCCTGTCACAAAGTTTCTTGGCACATTTAGTTTGATAATTCATGTTTTGTTTGATTTTTTTAAATTTTATATACTTTTGTTTACGCATTCCACCTTTGGCTTCACGATAATGAGCATTTCTAATTCTAACTACTATAGCCCTTGCACAACACATCAAATCTTCAGTATTGTCAATAAAAACAACAATTTTATTGCGACTTTTATCCTTAATCCATGTTCTCACATTTTTTATATATCTTTTCTTCACAGAAGTAACACCATTTGGCGGCGCCCCTCTCCATGGGGGCATACGTGTTTTCATAAGCGATAAACGTAACTTTCCATCTGTCAAATTAAATTTATCATTTGAATTTTGAATATTGACTATTGTAAACAACAACAATTTTCCCGTCAGTCGTTCACAATTGATAAACGCAATATTTACGGGATTTTTTAACTCAGCACTCTGTAAACAAAAACGCATACATACATCTAGATATTTAACTTTCATTTCCTCATTTTCTTCTTTTAAAGCAGCAAATGTATCAATTAAATGGTCAAAAATAGCTTCTATTTTTTGATTAAACTTTTCAGGTAAAATCTTTACCAAATTTTGAAAAATAACTTCCCCATTCATCTAATCGGTTTTAAAATTTTTGTTTTATGCTCATAATTAATAATCTTAAAATATTTATCACTAGCTGCTGGTGGTGCTGTTGACGTCACAGTCTCATTCCCACTTTCAGTGACAATGCCAAGTCGGTGATTATCATGAGCAGGAGGTTTTTTAACAGTCATCGTCGTCTCATTCTCCTCACTTATTTTGTCATACATCTTTTTAACAACACAAGTATGTATACTAATGACACAATTAATTATTTTATAACTAATATACAATTTTTTATTTAACATCAAAAAAATAATTAAAAAACACACCGCTTTTTTTATTTAATCTTTCACAAATTTTAGCACTTTATGTTCAGTAATGTATTCTTTTCCATCACTATAGCAATTCAACATTTTACCAACTACTTCAAAAAATAAACCCGAAGTAGGAGGTTTGGTTGGAACAACCTCTATAGCTGTTTGCGATATAAAGTACGCTGTACCCTCTAATAAATCGCCAAAAGGAGTAAACGCTTGTAATGGACATATTGGTGATAAATTAAGTGGTGGTGATGATGATGTTTAACTAGTAGAAGGTTGGTGGTATTCTTGTTGTTGCTCTTTTTCCTGCTGGTTTTGATGGTAATGGTGATGATGATAATGGCTATGATATTGTTGTCGTTATTGTTGTTGTTGTTGCCTATATTGACGATCCAAATTTTTTTTAGTAAAATCCTACAAAAAATTAAGAAAAATAATAAAAAATATTCACGTATAATTTAAAACAAAAAAACACTTACCATATCCGTCGTTGAATATATGGGTCTAGCAACAAGCTCCTTTGATACTGTTTTTTAGTAAAAAACAAAAATTAATTTTTTTTAATTTATAGAGGGGGATAAAAAAACATACACTGTTCGCAAGCCAAGGCAAGATACTCTAAACCATTTGAAACAGGCACTGATGATGATGATGACGATGATGATGATGCCGCTGGTAATACCACCAAAGGACTGCCTCCCCTTTCTATGCCATAACATGGTCGATCATTTAACGACGGGTTGATTTGCGCCGTCTAGATATTTTTAAATAAAAATTATTTTAAAAATTAACTTATATTTTTGGCGGTAAAATTAAAAAAAATAAAAAAAGTAACTTACGCTTAAATTTGATGATACTTGTCAGTAATTACATATCGTATAAAAAATATTATCGATTAATAATTCCTCCGTCTCATACAATAAAATTGCATCAAATGAAGTCTATAATAATATTTTTTTTTAAAAAAAGTTTGTTTTTAAAAAATAGATAAATTCTTAAGACACTTACCACTTCCATATTGTATGTAGCCGTTAAAACACTTGTCGATTCTTTTAAAAAAGGTTTTTAACCAAGTGGTGCAATTCAAATCTCTTCGTACATATATATTCATTTGTAACTCCCATCTGTCTATATTCATCACCCAGTTCCCTCTCTTATTTTTCAACTTAACTATTGCTAATGAAAACATTCACACTACTTGTATTAAACAAAACACCCCCTCTTACTATTTGAAAAAACCTCACATTACAAATTGCTTCAATGACCAAGTACTTACTTTTGATGGACGCTATATAACTGACTGCAGTGTCTTTAAAATAGAGCGCAAGCAGTTAAGTAAGTTTAATCAATACAAAAAATACGTAATCTTGTTTTTAAAAAAATATGAATACCGCGGACGACTTTCTTTCCAAAAGTACAGAACGTTCCACCAACAACAAAATACCAGATATCAAAATTATTAACGTACCGCCTTTACACGATATCGACGAAAACATACTTCACAATTTTCAAGATAACGTTCAATTTTATTTCGGGATACTTAAAAGCGTGTTTGTTAAAAGAATGCGCTACTTGCTTAAATTTTAACGCTAAACACACCGCAATTTTAAATCTATTAAATCATCATTTCAAAATTGACAACCATATTATCAACAATAATGCAAACGGTAAGTAATTTTTTATAAAAACTAACAAATTTTTAAATTAAAAAAACATTTTTTTATTTAGTTTACATTTTAAACATGTCCAAATATATTAACGATGGCACCCATTCCCAACCAACTTCCAATACGACACCAATTCAACCTGTTTGAATCAATTACGCAACAGTTAACGTTGAAACAGCCACACCAAGTAAGTAAACAATTTAAAAAATAAAAAATTATTAATATTAAAAATATTTTTTATAAAAAATTTTTTTTTTAATAGATTACCCATCACCAAGCAATCCTCACGATATTAACCAGCTTCTATCAAATCTCACCAACTATGTCAATTGCCAAAATCCTGTTAAAAAAACCATTATAAACGCTTATGTTAACGAAAAAGAATTAACAGAAAAACTATTTATGGCCGCTAGCAAAGGATATACTTATCCACAATTTTTTAATAGTTGTCGCATATTTTTTTATAACTGCAATTGTCGTGAAAGAAACGATTATTTGCGAGTGTACAGTGGGTTACGTTCATCCAGACGACGTCTTAATTCATATAAATAAATCTATCCTGAAAATACAAAAAATAAAAAGTATTTTATTATTACGTTTATATATAGATATATTTTTTTAACTATCTAAATTAATTTCATAACATCACTTTGTAATATAATACACATGCATTATTTTAAAATGTTTTTAATTAATAACGATTAACCTCTGTTACAAACAAGGTTAATTAAAAATCGATAGCAACACTTTTAAAAAAGATTATATAAATATAACTGTCTACACACACCCTTTCTTAAGATATTTTATTCCCTTCCTCAATTACTTTTTCTCTCTTTCCACCTCTTGCAAACACACGTGTGTAAACACACACAAATTATATTGTCTCAAGGGCAAAAAACTTCAGAACACATGTAGGCTATTAATGTCTCAAGATCAAAAAACCTCAGAACACATGTAGGCTATTAAAACTGTAACTAATCGGGGCGGAGCCTAATCAGATTAATATCGACAAGCACAGAGCGGCTACGTTTACGCTACACATGCGCTACCCATTTAACACACAACAGCTGGGAGCGCATACGTACAGGGTTACCTCATACAGTGTAACACAAAAAGAAATTATGACGTCACTACGAGAGTTTAACATGGGACATTTGTAACAGTAGGCTCCGCCCACTTTTCCACTTAGCCACGCCTACCACCCAATTCTGCTCTGTGATTGGTCAGATTCAAATTTCGCGCCCAAAAACTCAACGCTGATTGGCCCGGCTTAGGATGTACCCTAACTACTACTGTCGACATTCT
Source organism: Helicorthomorpha holstii (assembly GCA_013389785.1). Lineage (NCBI taxonomy): Eukaryota > Metazoa > Arthropoda > Diplopoda > Polydesmida > Paradoxosomatidae > Helicorthomorpha > Helicorthomorpha holstii. The sequence goes on from JAAFCF010005931.1 coordinate 7,017,203, forward strand.
TGTACAATCTAGGCATTGCCCACCAACTCACAGAGACTTATATACCCAAACAAAATGGTATTGCAGAACGCTTCAACCGGTCCTTAATTGAAAAAACGAGGGCCCTACTGTTTGACAGCGAATTGGAAGCCAAATTTTGGCCTGAAGCAGCTGATACAAGCTTCTAGCTGTATAATCGCATTGGCCATCGAAAGCTAAATGGACAAATGCTGATGGAAATGTGGTCAGGGACCAAGCCCAACAACAAATACCTGCGGACATTTGGATGTCAAGCTTGGGTCCATGTACCATCACAAAAACAAAACAAACTGGAGCCGAAAGTTCCCAAAGGTATAATGGTAGGCTATGCAAAAAGTGCCCCAGGCTACTGTATTTGGCTGCCCCAACAGAATCGAGTTGATGAAAGCAAAAGCATAACTTTCAACGAATCCAACTCACCGCCGGAAGCCCCTAAAAATAGTGAATTTCCGCCAAATAAAGGGGAAAATAAGGTAACAAAAGGGCCACTAGCACCAGCAATAACTCGCCAATTTACCTTTAGCAATGACGACGATAGCGACGATGATGATGACGACACCAACCACGAGGACCAGAACAACTTCAGAAGTCAAACAGGAAGCAGTGCCAGTAAAGATAGTGGCATTGGACCCGCTGGCTCTACGGCAATGCCATCAACTAGCAAGTGAAACCAACGCCACTACAACTGAGAGTTCAACAATTCGACAGTGAATCTCAATCTTCAGAGTCTCCACAATGTTTGGAACCAGTACCGGAAGTTGAAGATAACTTCAAGTTGACCATTGAACCACAACAACAAACGACACCAGTAAAAGAAACCACAAAGGCCCAAACCAGACGTGGCAGAAAGGCTTCTAAAAAGTACCCACCACAAGTAGGAGAGCGGAAGTCCGAAAGACTACAAGGTCTCCAAGCCAAGGGAACACAAGATGACTAAGGAAAAAGCAACAAAAAGAAAAAGAAAACAAAAACATCATGCTAAAAAGACATTTGCAATGCTAAAACTAGTGTTGCCATTGAAAATGATAATGTTGTTGATGTTTGTACTAATGAGCCTTTAGGTAGAAAAATTGACTACACCATTAGCGAGAGTTCAGAAGATGACCAGGCTCTAGCAACCCTGTTCAAGAACCTCAACACCGGCAAAGGTGTTGCTGCAAAGACATGACTAGTTGCCAAAACCATCAAAATTCCTCAAAGCTTTAAAGAGGCCATGGATTCGCCATATGCAAACAAATGAACAATGGCCATGAATGAGGAAGTGAAAATGATGGTTGAAAGAGACGTCTGGGAGGTAGTTAAACCTTGGCTGCACCAAAAGCTATTGCCAAATCGTTGGGTCTACGCTATAAAAGCGGACCCACAAGGATTGTAACTAGATTCCGTGCCCGCCTTGTTGCTGGTGGCCATAGGCAAAGGGCCGGAATTGACTATGACATTATTTACTCCCCTGTTGTGAATTTTACAGTAATACGATTATGTTTTTGTTTACTTGTAGTTCGTTATGGCTGGCAACATCATCAGGTCGACATCACAGGGGCATACTTATATGGGGATCTTAGGCATGAGATACTCATGAAACCAATAATGGGCTACGAACATATGGGAACAGCATGCCGTTTGAAGAAGGCGCTATACGGCCTTCATCAATCAGGCATGCAATGGTTCCATCATTTGGATAATGCCCTAACCTCTTCTGGCTACAGGTGTTTGGATGGATCCGCATGTGTCTACATAAAATGGAAAGACATTATTATGACCGTTTATGTAGATGACATCGGAGTTTTTGGACGTACATCCAGCGCCATTGAAGAGGCAATTAAGGACTTTACGTCCATTTACGAAATTAGGTCATTTGGACCTATAACAGCCTTATTAGGCATTAATTTTATCCATCACAACAACTATATTGGCATCCATTAATTGGAAAAAATTGAACGACTCTCAGCGAAGTATCCCACTTTAGAAATAAGGGCCACTTCGCTGCCAATTGTTTTTGGAAGTATTGAAGGGCAACCTGATGCTGGCAAAGCTACAACTGAACCCTACAAAAGTGTAATTGGGGCCTTGTTCTTCATTGCGCAAAGAACAAGGCCCGATATACTTATGGCGGTAATATACTTGGCCCAATTCTGTAGTGAACCCACAAATTTGAATTGGCGCCAACTTGGTAAACTGGTTGCCTATTTATATGGCACCAGAACATATGTTTTGAATTTGTTTGTCCAAAGTTTAATGACTGATGTGCCCTATTTTGATTGCTTTTCAGACGCCAGTTTCAACATCACAAGGGACTATAAATCCTTTAACGGATATATAATTTCATGTGATGGTGGAATGATTGCCTGGAGGTCCAAAAAGCAATCCTGCATTGCCCATTCCACAATGGAATCTGAGTATATGGCAATGTATATTTTAACGAAAGAATTAGTTTGGCTCAATGGCATCACAACCAGATGGGACTTAGTCCATATGGACATCCCTGTGCTACAGTGTGATACTGAAGCCGCTCAGGATCGAAAATGATTGATCCAAATCCATAGAGCTGAATTTTCATTATACCAGGGAAAAGCTAGAACAAGGGGAATTCACCTTGCAGCATGTTGCCTCAAATTTGAATTTGGCTGATCATTTGACCAACCCAATGAAAAAGTTAGGATTGCGTTTCGCAATCGAAAGAATGTTTAGACAACTTTAAAAGCTTACAAAATTTTAATGAATCCTAAATTTTACGAAGTTTAGAATTAATAAAGTTGAAATACTATTTTAATTACGATTTAAAAGAGCCCAAACTAATTCTCACGTTGATTTTAGTTAATTATGCAAGTTTTTGTTTTGTGCATGTGTTTATGAGTTGCCCTCTTGGTCATTGACCCAGAGAGAGCACAATTTGCTCTGTGGGCATGCGCAGTCGCTAACTCCAATATGGAAACGCAACCATATTGGGCTTATGCCACGCTGAAGCAAACAATATTACAGCCCATATGCTAAAACTATTTTAGCGTAACAATTTTGATGTGCATATTTATTTTAGGTTATTGTAATATTGATGTACATTATTTGTAATGTAATGAATGTATTTGTTTATGTTGCAACGCCTTTAAGTGGACTAATTTTGTCCCTAACACTTTTATAAATATACATAACTTGTTTTACATTGTTACAGTCATTAAACTAAAAGACAGTATATTATTTGTTTATTATAATAACAATTTTAATTTAAAAACTATTTACTAATGTGTTTTTTTTGTATTTTGTTTAGTGTATTGTGAAAAGGCCTACCTGACGAACATTAAAGGCCCCAAGCAATAGCTGCACCCGAGCAATGGTTGACTGCGTGCAAGTTTGTACGACGGAAACCAACGATCATAGGAAATGGGCAAACGCACAAATATAATTTACAAGAAAATTATTAAATAAATGAATCTGCTGTTCTCAATCACAGATTGTGAGAAGCTACTTGCTACTTTATTGTCACAATAGACAATTGGCAGTTCGCAACTCATAATCCCCCAGTTGTCCAGGAATCTCTTTAGCCAAATGAGTTCCTTAGTTACCTCACAGATAGCAATATATTCGCTCTCCATGGTGGAGAGGGCAACACACTTTTGTTTCTGACTTTTCCATGAGATGGTCCCGCCATCCATTACAATAATAAAGCCAGAAAAAAATTTTCTATCATGGGTTAGGTTCCAGCTCTTCCAGCCTTCTCTGCCAATGAAATTGACTCCCAGGAGCTGTTTAATAGGCCCTGGGCTTCGTATTTTATAGATAGAGGTGAGAACCTGCAACACCTCTCCAATGGCTGATCGGTTCCTCCCAAAAATGCCAACGTCATCTACGTAAACGACAAGCACTATTATTTTATTCTTGATGTATACACAGGCTGACCCATCAGCTCTGTTATAACCCATGCCAACAAAAACACTGTCCAAATGGAGAAACCACTCCTTCCCAGACTGGTGGAGTCCATAAAGTGATTTAATCAATCTTACAGATTCCCCCAAATGGGAAAACCCAGGAGGTGGTATCACCATATTTTATGCTTCAATGTCCTATATAGATAAGCCCCCTTGATGTCCACTTGCTGGTGACACCACTGTAGACGGCCCACTAAAATAGAAAAACATAGACGGATTAATATAAAGTTCACAACTGGTGAATAAATTACATCGTAATCGATTCCTTTACGCTGTCTATGGCCCCCAGCCATTAGACAAGCACGGAATCAATCAACGTTACCACTGGGTGTATATTTCACAGCATACACCCAACTACTTGGAAGTACTCTTTGTCCAGTAGATAGCTTTTCACTTATCCACAACTTCCTCTCAGTCATCATAGCAATCTCTTCTTCCATGGCATCCTGCCATTGATCTTTTTGAGGAGACTCCATAGCCTCTTTGTATGTTTTTGGCTTCTTGACTCTGCTTTCTTCACAATTGCTATTAAAAACATTAGTCATAAAAACAAAGTTAGAAATGTCTGAATTAGAAGATGATGAATTCGTTTCTTCAGTTGTTTCATCAGTTGTTGTGGTCGGCTCTTTTTCGCTTTTGGAGTCTTCGCTGGACTCCTGGCTTAGTGATGACCCCAGGCTTGACCCTTGACTCGATTCAGTGCTGCTTTGACCATACGTTTCATCCCAAATGGGTATGGCCTTACCTCCTGACATTTTAAAATGTCCTGGAACGTGTGGGGCTGGTATCGGCGGCTCATACAGCTCCTCTTCAATATTTTCCAATTGAAACTGCACCTTGGTCGATGGCCTGTTCTTCCCTAATTGTGTCTAGCTTGGCTTGAGGGCGTTGTCAGCAGCAATGATCTCCTGATCAGATGAACTTGTTGATGAAGTCCCTGATGAACTCTGCACCTGTTGATGCTTTAATTTAATAGGTGTAATACCAACTTACTTCATTGGTGTAGACTTTGTAGCACTTCCGGTTCCGGTCATGGTACCAATATCACTGTCGACTGTACTTTGAGCTGGTTCAACAACCTCTGCATTGTCATCCATGTCTTCGTCATCATCGTCATCTGAATCACTAGAATAATCATATTTCTGAAAAGAGTCATCATTCTTATTAGAATTGTTATTGTCAACATCACTATGTGGGTCACCAGCCACTATTTCATCAGTTGGGTATTTTGAAACACTTTTCACAAATTCCCCCTGTTTGGGCACTTCGTGAAACTGCACACTTTTTGATTCCACAAATTTACCAGTTGATGGAATATACACTCTATATCCCACAGTGTCATATGCGTATCCAACCATTAACCCCTTAATGGATTTGGATTCAAGCTTTTTGCGCTTTTCACTAGGCACAAAAACCCAAGCTTCACATCCAAATAGTCGCAAATGATTAACACTGGGTTTGGACCCTGTCCAAACTTCCATTGGTGAGCGCCCATCTAATTTCTTATGGCCAGTCCTGTTGTATAAATAACAGGCAGTTAAAGCAGCTTCTGGCCAAAATTTGGTTTCTAGACCACTGTCAAAAATTGGAGCGTGTATGTTCTCTCCCATGGTACGGTTAAACCGCTCAGCCACACCATTTTGCTTGGGAGAGTAAGTGTTTGTGCGTTGATGCTTAATTCCAACGCTGGTTAACAATCTGGACACTTCCTGATTACAAAATTCAAGTCCATTATCCGTTCTAATGGCCTTTATTTAGTTTTCAGTAGACCTTTCAGTGTACCTGATGAAATGTCTGATGGTATCAAAACACTCAGACTTTAATTTCACAACAAACACACGCGCACGACAACTATAATTGTCAACAAAAGTAACAAAATAATGCTTTCCAGTCAACCCTTAAACTGGAGCAAGCCCCCAACAGTTAATATGCACTAGGTCCAGTATTTTGGAACTTTGTTTACCTCTAATACTGGGTGCTTTTGCACTAGTGGCTTTAGCATGTACACAAACGTCGCAAAATCGAAGATCTTTATCATGAATGTCATTAATTTCAATTACGGTTTTATCAGCAGTCATTTTCTTGAGCACCGTTGCACTTGGGTGCCCCAATCGATGATGAAGCATTTCTAAGTCCACTACACTATTGGCAGTATCCACTGAATAATGGGGGCTGCATTCAAAACGTAAAAGTTACTCTCATTAGTAGTTATAGTACACTCCAATCACAGAGCTCCATTCCTCCTCTTTTTTTTATTTCAACCAATCACAGAGCCGTATTTCCAAAAGGGGCGGGGCTTAGAGACACAAGGGCGGAGCCTAAAGGACACACTTCCCCATGTTAAAGTCCCATAGTGACGTCACACCACCCCCTCTGTATTCATCATTTTACACACTTTGTCACTGTGACCTTGACAATTAGTCACCTCTTCCACCCTCTAAACGTCGATTTACACCTCTTTCACCCCCTAAACTTCAATTTAACCTTGAAAAATGTGACATTTGATACGCTTTTCTGCATGTTTCACTCCATTTTTAATGAAATTTGACTCCTTTGCATAGCTTCATATACCTCAAAAATTCTTTTAACCACGCCTTTTTTTAAATTTTTTAATTGTTTACGCCCCATTCTATTTAGTTCAACCTACACTTTATGTAGTTACGCCTAGAAATGGCAACTCCCACTGGCAGGTTACACCCCAAAAATGCATTTTACAATTTCAAGTCAAAAGTAAAGGGAGGAGTTACAAAATGCAAAATAATTTGTTCAGCATAAAAGTTTTTATTTCATTAAATGTTTTTTGAGCGGGTTTGCTGGTTGATTACAGTCATCTTATTATTATTAAAATTCAAATTAAGCAACTATCTTAATGGCTTGGGTAAAGTTGATGGAGTGGGAGTATGATTGTTTGAATTATTTAAAAGGAAATTTATTTGCTTTACTCCAAGCTGGTGAAATATGTATACCCATGCAAAACACCTTGTGTTTTACGCCCAGAATATATGAATTTCAGGTGGAAACTCATCAGCATTCGTTTAATTATTTCAAATCTGAACCCAGCAGGATGGGTCATTGTAATCGAATGCAGGGAATGGATTATGGAGATTGCTTTATATTGATTAACAACGAGTGGGTGGATTACACCAGACCGGATGGTAGATTATATCATGGACCTTGTGAGGTTATACATGTATCAGATTCTAGTCGGTCAAGGGTTACTTTTATTTCCAAATCTAATTCGTTCGTTTATCCACGTATGTGTGAGGTGGGAGACAAGCTATTGTCCTTGGGAGACATTACTGACAGCTGTTGGCAGGCTAGATTAATATCTTTGAGCAATGGTGAAGTGCAAAATATTTAACTTGCCATATCATTAACCATACAAAAAGTTAATTGTATTGGTAGGCATGTGTGTTTGGTGGGACATCTGGCCTATATTTTGGTTATACAGGGAATGGATGATCCTCTGACCATTATGTGGTTGTACAATGGTCAAACGCAGGAGTTTAGGCAGACAGGCAGAAGTGATATCATTTATAGTAACTTTCTGGGCATTTTGTCATCTGAAAATCAGATGGTGTTGTATATGAGAAATGCATCATATGTGCGTACCGTCGTAAATGTCAAGACGGAGTTGCACATAACGAATGATGCTTTAAATGTATTGCGGGTTATTGCTTGCTCTATGGGGGATATTATGGTTGCGTAATGACTAATCATATATACACACCTAAGGTGATTAATTATTATAAAAATGTGGATAAAAATTTTAATTATACTGGCATGCGGGAGGTGGCTCATCCTATGAGGGGTGTGGAATATAGTCAGATTGAAATGACTTCATTACAGATATATGCCTACGAGTGTTTACTTTCATTGCAAATATTATCTTACGCAAGTATATTTAAAAATAAAATTAATTTTGCTCAGTATTTACCGCCTAAATTATGTGAGAATTTTAAAAAGTTTAGATTTAATAATAGATGTGTTGAGTATAATGATGATTAAATAAAGTATATTAAACACATATGTGATACTTTTAATAAATATTATTTTATTGTCAACCGAACATATATGTCAAAATAAACATATTAAAAAACAAATTTTTTTATCTAACTTATTTGTTTGTAATAAATATTTGTGATTCTTCAATAAATTTGTCCAGATCTTCAATTTGGGTGTCTTGAATAAATTTGTTCAGATCTTGCAACCAATTTTCTAGAATTTCAATTTTAGGTAAATTCGCTTTCTCGGTTGTCGCAATTGACATGTCAGATGATGTTGGTAAAGTATCTAGTTCATTGGGTTTTTTTAAACTCAAATCTGTAAGTATCTCTGGTGAGGAATTTTTTTGGCGTTTTTTGTTGGTATTTTTTTTGGAGCCAGCAGCGGATGAAGAGTGTTGATTTTTTTTGCGATTAATTAGCTCCATATTTTGGGTAGGATCAAGCATTTCCGTTTGTTGCATTATGGTGATGGCCGGCAGGGGTTTGTTTATTTTTTTTGGGAGAAGACTGTTTTACCGGAAGAAAAAGCTCTTTTACCACCTAAAGTGTGACGTTGAAGAAATAAAGCATTATATTTCGGGGGAAATATGCAAGTGTATACGCATAAAAGTTGGGCAATGCTATCTCCGGGTTCAATTTTGAAAGTTAGTAGGCTTAAATTTATTAATATTACTATAATTTCACCGGTGTAATCTTGATTGATAACCCCACCTAATACATGAATGGCTTTATGCAAAGCTAATCCGCTACGATCAGCGATACATCTGTAACAGTTTTCGGGTAGTTTAATTTTAATGCTGGTGTTAACTGGTCTAATTTCACCTGGAGGAATGTGACATGATATGGACGAGTACAGATCTAAGCCGGCAGATTGAGGAGTTGAGCGAATGGGAGGATAAGCTTGACCATTAAGAGGTGCCCATTCTAAAGTTAAAGCCATTATTATTATGTTTTATTTAATGTGCAGTGAGTAAGATCATACCTTTTTAATTTATAGATTTTAAAAATAATGGAATTTTTTATTTTTATTATTTTTAGTGGAAGGTGTGTGAAATTTATAATAATGTGTTAGTTAATGGGTGAAGATGTAGTGATAAATTTGGGTCATCCATATGTTTGCACTTAAAGAAAGTGGTTGTGTTATTTAAAAATAAAAATACTCATTTAATAAATAAATCTTTATAACTTTACACAAAAAAATAAATTTGAAACTTTTAAAAGTAACATAATAGGTTTCAAGTTATTAAATTATAAGGGGGTGGTGAGAAGGGTAAGTAAAATAGTTGTGATACTTATAAAAGATGGAAAAAAGGGTGGAGATATATTGTAAAAAAAAATTTTAAAAACTGTAATGAAAATTCTATCTATAAAAAGGGGAGACTATAATTCAATGTTTTTAAAGTGCATCCACATGTATGCGGTGTACTTAAGTTTAAAAAAAAAAGTAAAAAAATATATTGGTTTATAAGTTGGTTTAAATTAAATAAAATGCATTCACCTGATCGTTTTGATATTACACCCGATAGAGCGGAGCTTCTATTTTCCTTAGTTTTTGTGATGATTGATCAAATGTTGGATTTGGTGGCTGAAAAAATCAAAGTGTACGGAAGTTACTTGTACAATCAAGCTACCGATAATTGGTGAGCCTATGTTTTGAAGGTTGGACCGCCTATTTCGCCATTTTGTCATACGGAGAGAAACTGGGAGCTGAAATGTAAGCAACAAAATAAGGAGCGGTGGGAGAAGATAACCAATATGTATCGTTACGCTGTGTGCGCCAATAAGGCTTAAATTATTCAATGTTTTGATGCTGAGAGCTGTATACCTCTAGAAAAATGGGATAAAAGATTGCAATATCAAATAAAAGGTAACGAATTGTTTTACCTGTGTCAAGATGGAAACGCTTACATGGATGTGGCCTGTGCGGGTGGCATTATTTGTTTTCACTTAACCAAACTATTTAAAAGTTTGGAAGAAGTACTGGAGGTGGATGTATATAGTCGATTGTCATATCAAGGGGTACATATTATTGCTCCGGAAAATTTGCCCTATCTTTATGCTTGTTTTATGTCTATTTGGTGGAAACATTTTATAAAAAGTATGTATACCAAACTCAATAATCCAGAGGAAAAATGTGATGTGGAAGAAATAATAAACATGTTTAAAGAAGAGTATCAAAATTATGATTCATTTTTAGAAGAATTTAAAGGTGTATCTATGACATCGGCTGAACTTTTTTTTCTTATACGAAGGGTGCATTATATTATGCAAACACAGTGTTATAAATCTGGAAACATAATTAATTTACTTAGGGATATATCAAAAGATATTAAAGAATGCCTTAAACAAGAAAAAAATGTTTAGAAAAATTATGATAATTTTGATTGGTGGAAGGGTGAAATGGGAGTAGATATGCCTCCCATTTCTTATATTCCACCCATTTATAAATATAATAATAAGCTACTAAAACCCCCTAAATAATTGTTAAGTGATGATAATGGCATCGGTGGTGGTAGTAGCAGTAATATCAGCATTAATAAAGTGGAAATTCATAAAAGAATTCGAGAATTAAATGATGGTGATGATATTGACGGAATGTTAGTTGGAATAAAAAGAAAAAATTATAAACAACGAATAGAAGTGAGTGAGGCTAATAATGATGATGAAGCTTGACGTTTGATGATGCTACCACTAATTAATTATATATGCGGAAAATTTTTATTTTATTTTTTTTTCTTTGAATAATCAACAGTTTATTATAAAATATGACGTTGACGTTTGACAAAACTATTACTAATTAATTATTTATGCGGAAAATTTTTATTTTATTTTTACTTTTGAATAATCAATAGTTTTGGATAACTATATAATCACAATTTATTATTGTTATAAAATATAAGTAAGCTTTTTTTGTTGTTGTTTTTAATTGCAATATTATATTAATCAATGTTTTAAAATGGCAATGTATAAAATAAAAAATAAATTGTATAACATGTAAGTGCGTTGCGTATATATCATTTTATTTTGTTTAGCGGGGATGGTTACAATTTTTTATTTCTAATATGAGCTTTAAAAGTAAGCCATTTTTTATGAGGAATAAAGCTGGGTGAAAAAATTTGATTTCTTTTCTAGTAAGGTGGTGATTTGATTTTGCGTCTGATACAATAGCTGTTCCAAAGGCAAAAGAGTGACAGCTAAATTTATGGAGGGATTCACATAATTTTGTAATACATCTTCTGTGTTACCTAAACTTTTTATACTTAAATTAGTAGTGGGAGGAGATGAAGGTGTTGCGTAGGTGGTGGTGGGAAGGCGAGCTTTATTGTAATCCTCCACATCCACTAGCATCATTTTACGTACCATGTTTTTTTTAACATGGAATTAATGCTGAAGCTAATCCTGAAATGGCAGGAGCCAAAATACCTAGTAGTGGACCAATAAATCCTTCATGCTGCGACTTAAGTTGACGTTTGGCTGGACGTGATATGTCAGGAAGTGACAAACAGCAAATAATTTCCCCATATTTATGCAAAGACTTTAAACCTTTTTTACCCGCATATTCATTACAATAATTTAGACAGTATTCAGACATTTTATCTACGGCAGCAGGGGTTAAACGTTGACAACAAGCGGCTTGTTTAGTAGGTAATGCTTTCAAGCGGCGTAAAATTTCCAGTTGTTGGAGGGGTGAGGTGGGAGTGGTAAAATGCGTTGTGGGGTTGTAGTGCGGCGACGTCCCCCCTTCATGCGACGGGAAGGTGAGAGGGGTAACCGGCGACAGTGGCATCCAACTGCTCCCTCTTCCGCGGGTGGCCAAGCGGAGGTGGGCGATGGTGTTGGTGGGGGGTGATTAATCTCAATTTTTTCAATTGGCGTTGTTGACGAGGAGGATACTTTGTAACCACCTTCTTGTTGGGAGGCGCAGGCATAGTGAGGTGGGTTTATTAAAGGCAATGCATAGGAGGTAATAAATTGATGAGGTTGTTGATATTGTTGGCGTACCAATTCTAAGGAATGCACCGTTTTTTTAATTTTCAATTTCACTTTTATTAAGATTTCCGTCGTTTTGAAAAGCTTGAATTATTTGAATAAAAAATAAAAACTCCAAGGTGAAAGTGACTAATAAGGCAAAAGTGGTGGTGCAATACTTTAAATACTTTTTAAAAGTTACTTTATTTAACTTATTGCTATTCAGAGGAATGGAAAAAGTGGTGGTAGCGATGCTGGAGGCAGTGGGAGATGTAGTAAGGGTGGATGATGTTGTGGAGTTATTACTGCCGGCACTGCCACTGTTGATACTACTACCTCCGATTGGAGGGTATATGTTTTCTAAAATATTGGGCTGCATTTTGATGTTTGATGATGGATATATATTTTTTTAAGTGACTTGTTTTTCTTTTTTGCTCTGTATATGACGATAAACGGTTTCCCCTAAATAAGCTACAGTTTCTTCGCCGGGTAAAATTTTACTCAAATATCTCACACAGGTAGGTGTGTTAGGCATGAAATCCAAAAACAAATAGCTGTATCCCTGGCGAGTGGCATCTATATATGCTTTCTCAAATTCTTTTGCCGATATGCCTTCCACCTGTTGACCAAAATGTCGACATTGTTTGCTGTCACGTGGGCTTTTGAATAGAAAAAAATATTTTGTATTTAGGCTAATGGTGCGACTTTCGTTGCCACACGAAAATAAATTTTGATTGAATAAAATTACACTAATATTATCGTGGTGACTGCCTTTAGTGAACATTTCAGAAATAAATTTATTGGATTGACATTCTAACATTAGATCATCGATAATCACCAATGTTTTATGTTTTTCATCGGCAAAAGGTACTTTTTCCAGTAATCTGGCATGTAATTGTACTTTTTTAAAATTATGCCATACTTGTGTGTCTTCGTACATGGGTTGATATTTTCCTTAGCAAATGATAAGTTCATCAGGTACGGGTGTAATCATTTCTTTCATTTGACGTAAAAATTTGATTAAAAATACTGTTTTTCCACACCCAGTAGGACCAGCAAAAATGCAGGTAAAAGGGTGCAGTAGTTTAAGTTGGTAAGTTGAATTTAAAATATAAAACATTTTTTTATTTTTTTAAAGTAAATAAAATAAATGGTTAAAATAAAAAGTGATATTTCCTTCAACTTTTAAATTAAACTAATATATAGTCAAATGTAACATCACTATTTATTTAAATAGCAAAAAAAACAACAACAACATTTATGAAATGTTATATTTGTTATTTTTATTAGCATTGCATTTCACAAAAAAATTTGAATTTTTTTCAATCATCGATGGTAATAATTTCCGGAGTTTGATGATTAAGCACTATACTATCAGTAGTAACGCCATAACTACCACCACCGCCTACAATGTTGGTAGTGATTTTCGGAGATTTAGGTATAACATAAGGTTTAACTCGAGCAACCGATAGTGATTGATTTCGTTTGCTAAATATACTATTATCAGAATTACCTGCTACTATAGTTGGAGCAGTTGGCGCCAATTTTAAATTTTTTGCAAAGTTATGCACGTGGTTGGACTTTTTATTAGTATCATCAGCATCATCGTCATCAAAAACCACAACATCGTCATCATCATCTTCATCTAATAAACTCACTGTTTCAGCATCAGAATGGTCATCCTGGTTGTTGACTGTATAATCCATCATGTCAGTTGGTGCACGATGATGATAACATATAGTTTGAGGAGGCGTTGGCTGCGGTTTTTTTGTTGAACCATCAACAATTCTTCGGTTACTTCGTCTTCCTGTATACGAGAACTGTTATTAAAAAGAAATTCCATTGCTTTTGTAGTACATGGTCTGCTTTTGTTTTCGTTTAAATCAAGCATTGCAAATGCCTGATCTATAATTGGAATCAATTGCTTTAACTGCAGCCAGCTCTCCTGAGTGAAGTTAAGCCCGGTGCAGTAGCCACCTTGTCTTACTAGTACGTCACCATTTCCAGTGGCCGCATTATAGATGCGATCTAAAGCTCTCAATTCCAGAAATTTGCGCTGTTGGTAAGTGTATATTTTTAAACCACGGTTAAAACCAAATATTTTCCAGCCAGCAATTTGTCCTTCAGCATTGGTGATGGGCTTGTAAGTTTCACTAGCCGGCATGGTGGATGGTAACATATTCACCTGCATATTTACGTTTCGATGCTTTGATCTAGCAGGAGGAGCAGCAGCAGCAGGAACTGTAGATTCACCCGAATTGCTGAAGAATGTTGTTTGTTGTTTAGCACTCATTTTTTTCAAAAAATTATATTTAATTATTTTTTAGTGTGATGGATGTTTGTTGACTGTGAAATTTTTTGCAGTTAAATGGATAATAGATGCTACTGTAACGGGTCTTTCTATTTTAAAATTTGGGGGTGTTAACGGGTAATAATTAGCTTATTTTACCTCTCTCTTCCCCTCCTTCTTTAATAGCTTAAAGAATAATTTTACAAAGTAGTGTCAAATAACTACTGTAATAATATTTCTCGTTACAAAGAATTCACTAACTCTTGTGTACATTTTTTAATCTTTAATTAAAATTTTTTAAATAAAAACAAACATATTTGTGTACATTTTTTTTATTTTATTTTACAACCAAACAAAATATTCCAACATTTTATTGTATTGCAATATGGTAAGAAAAAAATCGTAGGCTTTTAAAGTATAGTATTACAAAGTTAAATGAAAAAATGGCGTCAGTAAGGCGATAAGAGGAAATCAAAAAAAATATAAAATTATTATAGATGCTATTTAATTTTTGATTTATTACAAAATGAACAATTTTTATAGCATGTACAAATTTGTTTAAAAGTAAACAGACTAACAAATTTAAATTTTTCTTGGGGTGAATAATTTTTAAGCATAGTTTTCATAACCAATTTATCGTTAAATAATAAATTTTTAGAGTACATTTGGCTTAAAATATAAGAGGAAGAAATTTTTTTATAATGTTGAAATAAATAAAATAGACAATGCGCTCCACAAGTAAAACTTGTAGGACTCTGTAAAATTTGAGGGTTAATAAAAAGTTTTGGAAAATATTTGTGAAACCATTGTTGCCAATAATCATGATAAAAGTAAAGTTCATTTCCAAAAGAGTCAAACAATTCTCCTTGCATATCTTCATTTATGTAAAAGCAAACCCAATGTTGACCTTTTTTATGATCTTCATCTGTAATTAAAATTGAGTTCATAACCTTGAAAGGTTGATTTACACATGTTAAATGGTTAGCCGGTAGTACTCCCAAAAAACAAT
>JAAFCF010005931.1:7154991-7173120 GCA_013389785.1 Helicorthomorpha holstii
GATAATAATATGTCATTTAAGTTTCATACCGAGTATATCTGCAAAAAGATTGATAAACTTCGCCATTTCTTTCGCAAATATCGTTTTGTTGCGGATGACGCTAGTAAAACATTGTTGATAAGATCTAAGGTATATTCAATATTAACATATGGTATTGGAGCATGGCTTCCTTTATTAACAGAGAGTAGAAACTTAATTTATACCACAGTAAATGGCATTCTTAGAGCAGCCTTTGGTTATAATAAGAGTGATCACATGACTGAGGGCATCAGTCTTTGGGCTTGGAGAAGCCAATTGCAATAATTAATTATATATTGAGAAATCGAATTCATGTAAAGATGAGAAAAAATTTTGAAAGATTTCAATTTGTGGATGGTTCTGAAATGACTATGTATACTCGTTCTTGTGAAAAATTTACATTAAAGGAGGAAATGATATAAAAAAAACGCTGGCGCCCTAAGAATGTCATGGCGAAAATATGGAATGAGTTTCCAAATCCATTGAAAATTTTGACTTTTAATTGTTGTTCCGATTTTATCACTTGTAGACATTTTAAGACTTTGTCAAAGAGTTTGTTATACGACATTTTTATGTTTTTGTAGTGGTGGTCATCCATAGATCTTGAAATATAGTTTGACCTATGTTTTACCTGATATGGTGTAAAAAAATATAAAAAAAAAAAACCGTTAGTATATCATTTATTAACATGCGCCCCTATGGACGCACATAATCGGAGGTTTTCAACTCCATGTCACTGTAGAACTAAATGATTTATCTCAATTCCATTAAGGAATTAGTAATGTCCATAATTGTATCTTTATTTTAAGCTAATGTAAACGCTTGTAGCTTAAATATTAACCATTTTATAGCTGTTCTAGCATATTGGGCATTGGCTAAGCAATACGGATATGTTAATTCTCGTATTGCAATTTAGATAACAAAAGAAACTTTTTCCGGTTTCTAATTTGTCATCTTTTGGTCGTATACCTTTTGTTTGTTTGTTATGCTTTAGGTCACTCTGGGTCCTCCAAATATGAGCGTTACCCAGAAAATGTGATTTGCGTTGACTCAATGCATTAACCTTAAGTTAATTGCATAAATTGTTTGCTGAGTCTAATTTATAATGATCAAATGATCATTAAATTGTCGTTTTATTGAGAATTGGTCAAATACCAATTCTAATTAATCGATTGTAACCTTCCCAGCGGGGATGGCATTCAAAATCGAGTTTTTGCAGACGATGCAATGCGCGTACATGTAGCTTTTGATTTTCACTTGCTGTGTGTCTGAATGAATAAAGACCTACTTATGTTGAGATCATAATTCTTAGTGTTTGAGAGTTTGCTTTTAGAATTTAAATATTAATCGCATACGGCAAAATTGATTTAAATACAGTTAGCAAATAGTAACTGAAATTTTGATAAGTAACAAGTAGAGTAAGTCACACGACAAGTTTAAAAAAAAGAATTCACATTTAAAGACTAATTGAGTCGAAAACTCTTGCTTTTGGAGTCTGCAGTGATTTCCTTTGTATTTGAACGCTATCTGTTGTATCAGAGTAGCTAACTAGTATAACGAATTACAATCAAATTGCATTGGCAATTAAAAGAGCAAAACAAGAAACTCCAACAACATTGATTTCTTAGTTAAATTATCAGGTTTCATAGGGCTGAGCTTAAAGACAGAAAAGGATGAAAGTCTATGGGGAAAATCATGGATTTTCTATCCTTTTGAAAACCAAAATTTTTCAAAAAGTCACATAAAAATCTGTTTTAAACACCTGCAAAGCATGCGTAAAAGTGTATAAATGCACTTTTTAAAAGCAAAATGCAAGTGAAAGCGTGTTTTTTCAACATCTGAAGGGATTACATCCACACGTGTATTTAAGCAATTATGTAAAAGTTAGCTTTACGAGCTTCGTAGAACTCGTATCGCAAAATGCATGTTTTGACATCATATCTACTTGTGTAGAGATGATGATCAAACTTGCATTTACATTGATTTCTTAAAGTTAAATTATCAGGTTTCATAGGGCTGAGCTTAAAGCCAGAAAAGCATGGAAGTCTATGGGAAAAATCAAGAATTTTCTACCTTTTGTAAACCAAAATTTTTAAAAAAGTTACGTAAAAATGTGTTTTAAACACATTCAAAACATTTGTCAGAATAGCAAAATACAAGTGAAAGCATGTTTTTTCAACTTACTTACTTCAACTCATCTTACTTACGCTCCGTAGCACTATCAATGCTATCCTGTCTTCCATAGGATAGTACACAACGGTTGTTAGCACTAGTAGCTTAACTGCTAGTATTACTCTATGTAATGGTTGTGTATGGTATACTTGCAATTGGGTAGTCATTGAGTTCTGTATGTTAAATAAAACTCCCATTTTTTAAATAAGTTTGCTGTTTTTAATATAGTATTTAATCTTACATAAGTTATTAAAATATAAACAACGACTGTACAAGAAGTACAGACGTTCATTAATTAAGGATTTAGTCGTAAACAAGGTTAGCTTGGAAAACACTGCAGGGCTTAATTGGATAGCGTTCTTTGTCTAGAGTAGCTAACTAGACATAACCAGCCATCCGGAATTAATGCCCACAAAGGTTATGGGCCCAGGTTTACTACACCAGTTGGACTTTATACATCATTAGTGAAGTGTTTAGTGACTGTGGCAAACTTTCCAGAAATAAGGAATACGTGAAATTTGTGTTTAAGTGTGTCGATTTCAACTGGCTGATGCAATAGTGCACGATTGCATCATCCTACTAAAATCAAGTGAACAAAGGAGATTCACTGAAAGTACTTATTTTAAACACAAATTGAGCTTAGATTAGCTTAGTATTCTTAAAATGGCAACTAAAAATAAATGGGAAGATTTTAATAAGTTCTCGCATACCAACTACAAACTTTGGGCTGGTAACATGCACATGATGCTTAAATCGAAACATATTTAGCAACATGTAAGTGGCGAGGTACCCAGACCGGACCTAGGCTCCACAGATGAAGCCCGAGAAACATGGTCCAATAAGGACGATCAAGCAGTTGGCTTGATTTGAACTTGTCTGACGAAATTAAGAATATGGTCATGACAGATATGACTTCCAAAAAAGCGTGGGACTCTCTCAAGGAAGCTTATGAGCTGAAAGCCATAGCTCGAGAAGCTGCCTTGCTGCGAGAGTTCACGAATATTAGATATGAGAATGGCGAGACTATTCCAGTCTTTATTGCCAGAGTACAAAGAAAGCAGAAGGAAGTGGCAGAGTCAGGGTATTTACGCTTGATGAACAATACATCGCGTATCAAATGATGACGGCTCTTCCTGCTGAATTTAATGGAGTGCTCCAGCAGCTGTATCGCAAGCTTAGAGATCCGTTTACAGTCAAGACTGTAATTGACGGGCTATTAACCAAGAACACGCGCATCCAATTCTCGGTTGATGGCGGCAACGGAAACAGAAATGGTGCTTTTGCCACTGGACATTGCAAAAAGAAGGGCGGAACACAGCAGAAAAAGACTGGTAAATCTAATAACAATGGTAACAATAACAAACCAGATGTTAAGTGCTTTAAGTGCAAGAAACCTGGACATTTTGCTAGCAAGTGTAACCAGCCAAGAGCTGGCAAGCAGAAAGACCATCAGTCAACATCTGGAAAGACCACCACTGAATTTGGACTGCTAGTGGATGATGAAGGGGTAAAACAAGTTTCTAGTCAAACAATTATTAATTGGTGTTTTAATGCAGAACAGAATGCAGCTGAATGGACAATAGATAGTGGCGCCTCCAGCCATTTCACGAACAGGAGAGACTGGTTTTCATTGTTTACAAGCCAGAAGTCGACAGCCAGAACAACAGGAGAGGGAGATACAATTCCTATCCTAGGTTACAATGATATCCGGCTAAGTATCAACGGAAAAATGTTAACTTTATTAGGTGTCCAGTACTCTCCAAAGGCCATCGTGAATCTCATCAGTGCGACTCAGTGGGCCAGAAATGGCTATATACAACCCATGGAGGGAGACAACTATACAGTGTCCACAGCAGAAGGTGAACTTGTATTTAACACTAGAAAGATGGAAAAAACGAAATACCTATAAAGACGAACTGCTGTCAAAATGACTGCTCATTGAATTTATATAGGAAAATTCAAAATGCAACATATTTATTACTAAATATTCACATTTAATTGCTTTGTACTTCATTATATCACAAAAGCCTCCTTTTTTATTTGTTTCTGTATTTTCCACAGGTTATTTTGTAGAGGTTTCTCATGTTAATACAGTTTTATTTTCTTGCAATTTCTCATTTGACAATTTTTTATCAACTCTGAAATTTTGTTTTTTGCTTCAGCCTATTAGTTGAATCTTCTGAAGTTGAAATGTAGTTTTCCTAAACTTTTCTGAAAGTTGTAGCAAACAATTCAGTAGAGTTTAGGATAAACTACCCAAAAATACATCATTATTTCATTGATATACTAGAAAATATATCATTATGGCTTTGAATCTAGCTCTGGTTGTTTTCTAAATTATTTCAGAACCAAATCTGGTTCAAAAAATATGATAAATGGATTTTATTAGTGCGCTTTTAGCATACAACATAGTCATTGTCAATTTATGAATTAGAAGTTTCATAGCTAAGAATTATTGCCAAAGCATTTTCAAGCTTGAATTTGTGTACACTATTATATAACATCCCCTGATTTCAAATACACTTCTTGCTTGACTGTCAACTTTATCCTCATTTCATGAAGTTTCACAATCAAAACTTACGTTTTGCATACTAAAAAATAATTAAAAACACTATAAACATTATAATTAAAATTGTTATGTTGATTACTGGGTTCTTGTGGCCAACATAAATAAGTCTAACCACTAATAATGTACATGGGCCTCTAGAAGTTTTCTTCCAAGTGTCTGGATTTGGTGCAATATGAAAACAATTATTTTATTTATTTGATATTAATTAAAAATTAAAATAGTTATTTTTACATATGTTGTTCATCATTATATTCTTGAATATAATCTGAAAGATCATCACCTGATCATTCAGATTCACTTTGTGGCAAAGTTATCAAATCAACTACAATCTGATTACAAGTCATTGAAATTGCATTTGAAAATGTAAAAATAAACATAAATAAACTAATGAACTAGTTAATTATCTTGCCCAACTATGATTGAATATCACCTAACATGAGCCTTAACTCGCCAACATGTATTTCTAATTGATTTACATAGAAAATGCATAGCGGTCATTGTGACCACTATGCGTCTTTATAGGTAGTTGTGTGAATAACTCAAAAACTAATGAAAGTTTTTTTAAAAATTTTGTTTTAAATTGATAACTTTTAAAATTTAGGAAAAGTCAAGAAATTTCATACAAAAATGTTTGAAAACAAAAAAGTTATCAACTTTTGGAAATTGTTTGCAGTCATTTTGACCGCCTCCATCTTTCTAGTGTTAAAATGAAACTGAATAATAATTTTTATATTTTGAAAGCAAATGTAATTGTAACACCCCATCTGAATCGTCACTTCATGGGCAAAGCTCCGCGAGTGTACGCGTACTCAAGATGACGCGGCCATGCTCCAGAGACGGTTGGGACACCCCAGCGACAGCACTGTACGACAAATGATTGCAGACGAAACCCTGGATGGGCTTCCAGCTATTAAAAACTACAACTCCGGCTTTTGTGACGTCTGCATATGAGCATAGATGGCATGTGCAGGAGCGCCCAGGATTCATAGCAAACAAAGTGCGCGTGTGTTTCAGTTAGTACACGCCGATTGCTGGGGTTCGCCCAATGTGGTAGGCATAGGTGAAAGCCGTTATATCGTGACTTTCATCGATGATTTTAGCCGAAAGGCTAAAATATATGTGTTAAAAGCAAAATCTCATATTTCAGCTCTTATTAAACAGTTTGTTTTAGCGACTGAACGTTCATGTAACAGTAAGTTTGGGGCCATTAGGACTGATAATGGCCTCGAGTTCTGTAACAAAGACATTGATTCATTTCTTTTGCAGCTTGGCATTAAACATCAGAGAACCAACACATACACTCCCAAACAGAATGGTATAGCAGAGAGGTTTAACCATACGTTAATCGAAGGAACCAGATGCCTTTTGTTTGATAGTGGGTTGGATCCAACGTTTTGGCCTGAAGCTGCAAAATGCGCAACAAATTTGTACAACAGGACAGGACATCGGAAGCTGAACGGACGAACTCCCTACGAAATGTGGACTGGGAAAGTCCCAAAAATGTCTAATATTAAACTTTTTGGTACAGATGCCTGGGTATTTATACCCGGGGAGAAACGCAAGAAGCTGGATCCGAAGGCTGAGAAAGGCGTGATGGTGGGCTATGCTGAGGACAGCGTAGGTTATTGTGTTTGGATGCCCCTGTGTAGGAAGATTGTCGAATCAAAGAGTGTAAGATTCAACAAAGAACCGAGACTGGGGGAATTTCAGCATGATGCAGAAATCCCATCAAAAGACTTTGCGCAGCCAGCCGAAGGAGCCAAGCAGAGCGACCAAAATAATAATTTTAAACGTGACATGTTTCCAGTTGTTAATATAGACAATTTAGGCAATTCCAGTGATGATGACGACAACGACACCAAGAAACCAGTTCCAGCAACCCCTAGCGACTTGGTGATAGATGATGACACTACAAGCATCATTGGTACGATGTCCCAGGCCGGGACGTTGGTAGTACCAGCAGAAATTACCCCGTTTAAGGAAAGGATGGAACAGGTAGCATCGAGTGCATCATCAGAATCTTCTAGACAGCACAGCCCTCCTGTAGAAATGCCGGGTGCAGTATTGGAAGATGTACTGGAGATCGTGCCACAACAGCAAGCGACTCCCAGGAAGGTACAAGAGCAACAGGCACAGCCAGCAGCTCCTAAGCCTTTTGTGAAAAACACCACTAGAAAGTCCTGCCGAAAAAAGAAGCCAGTAGAGAGGTATCAGTCTGCACCATTGGTGAATACTGTGGCGACTCTCAAAGTGACTGGTGGAACGAAGCTGCAGCCATGGGAAGTAAATGCTGAGGTGGCAAGTCCTACAGCGAGCGACAACGGTAACAACGGAAATGGCAAGACGGTTCAATTTGCAGCAAATTTAGAAAATGTAGAAGTCCCACTGAATGCTGAGGGAGAAGAATTGGAAGAAATAGAAGAAGATGCAGATTATGTTAACTTTTGTGATGTGCTTAATGAACATGTATTTCTCACGTTTAGCAAAACCAAAGCTGACACCATCCAGACGCCTAAGAACTACAAAGAGGCAATCCAGTCTCCAGAAGCAAAATATTGGAGAGAGGCAATGGAGGAAGAGATCCGTATGATGTCTGAGTGTGGTGTGTGGGAAGTTGTTCAGCCTCACAGAATGCAGCGGTTACTCCCCAATCGCTGGGTCTTTGCTGTTAAGAAAACGCATGATGGGTTTGTCGAGCGATTCCGTGCTTGCCAAGTGGCAGGTGGCCACAGGCAGCGTAAAGGGATCAACTACAACACTTGTTATTCACTAGTAGTCAATTTTACTCTAATCAGATTATGTTTTAGTATTTTAGTTGGCAGACTTGGTTGGATTCACCAAGAAATAGACGTATCAGGGGCCTACCTGTACGCTGATCTCATGCACAACATCTGGATAGTCTCCTCAGGGGTTTGAGAAGATGAGACCTGGCCTGAGACTGAGGAAGTCGTTGTATGGCCTCCATCAGTTTGGGAAGGAATGGTTCCTTCATCTAGATAAAGTGCTGACTGGGCTAGGCTACAGGAGGGCAGATGGATCAGCTTGTGCATATATCAAGCTGAATTTAATAGTACTGGTAATATACATCGATGATGTTGGGGTTTTCGCTAGGAATACCTTGGGAGTCATCACAGCCATAGAGGACTTGGATAGTGTTTACAAGATTAACTCATTGGGGCCAATAAAGAGTTTATTGGAAGTGAATTTTGTTTACAGCCAGAGGTTTGTTTGAGCTCACCAGGAGGACAAGGTGAGCCAACTACCCATTTTATTTCCGGGGTTAGAAATAAAAGCAACAACCCTATCTCTGGTTGTGGGAGGCTTAGCGGAAAGACCTGGCAATAAGGAACAGGTAGACGTGCCTTATAAGAACGTTATTGGAGCGGTCTTGTTCTTGGCACAAAGAACAAGACCAGACATTCTTTTGGCAACAATTTATTTGGCTCAGTTCTCCAATGCACCTACACAGAAGCACTGGAGATATCTGGGAAAGCTTGTGTCTTATTTAGTTACTATGAAAAACTATGTTTAACTCTTTTTGATTCTTCCAGATTGAATGCTTCTCCTAAGTTGGAATGTTTTGTGGACGCCAGCTGGAATTCTACCCATGATTGTCGCAGTTTTAGCAAATTTATCGTAATGGTAGATAGAGGGGTAGTGGCTTGGAAGAGTCAAAAACAGAAATGTACAGCATTGAAACACCATTTTGCTAGATACCAGTTGGGCCAGGAGGTATTAGAAATAGACTATGTGGAGTCTGAATCAAATATGGCCAACTTCCTGACAAAGCCAACACATAAATCTTCTTTAAGGCCTCCAGTTGAGCGAATATTTAGATCATTGTAAGACACGTCATGCATGTTCTGAATTGCAGGCTTGGCCGAATTACATGTTATTTTAATTGTATGCTTTATATGCTTTTCAGAATAATACAATTGGTGTAAGATTGGCTTCCGGTGACTCAGTGTATGATTCATGCTTTTGATTTGTTTTGGAGGTCATGTTTTGGGGTCAAAGTGCATCATAATTGTTTTTGTATGTTTATGCTTTATTCCAGGTCCGTGCTGTGCAGTATTGTTTTAATACTTGCGTTTACATCAGCATGTTCATTCCTTTTTTGTAATATTATGTGTTTTATTAATTAGTGCCATGTTTTATTAATAAAATGTTTTAGTCGTCGTAGCTAGATCGCAATAAGGCATTGTGTAGAGGCGTGAAAGGGGGAATTTGTGGTGGCTGTTCCCTTGTTACACACATTATTGCCTGTAGAATAGTATAGGATGTGCATGGTGAGCATTAAATACTATGGGGTAAAATGCCTTAAGCATGTAAGGGTGTTGATTCCATAGGAAATGCATTGGTAATGCATTTCTATGCGTATTTCTATGTTTTGCATGGTATTTGGCGGACTCACGTCCCATACGTTGGTATACGCATGCTATCAACTTGAGGAGGTCATGCGATTCATGACCTTAGTCGTTTGCATACAGGAAGTACAGTATTTCAAACCATTTGAAATCAGACAACTCTAAGTATGTACTTCCGGTTGCACTTCCTGTTCATGTCTAGCATGTAGACGTGATAAAAGCCTTTATATGGCAGTTAGCATGCTTACCATGCTAACTGCAATTGTTAAAATTGATTATATCGTTCATTTAGTCATGCTCATTAATTTCTATGTTAATTCGCAATGCACTATCGTTTATGTATCGATTGTATCGTTTTGCCTATTCAACTCTATAGCGTTTAGAGTTAAGTGTCTGCACATGCGCAAATGTGCTTTCATGCGTTAAGGCACTTCAATAGTGACATCATGCCAACCATGACGTCAGCACTACCTTGCAATAAGCAAGCTAGCAATGTTGTGCTAGAATATCTTACACTCCGTAGCGCTATCAATGCTATCCTGTCTTCCATAGGATAGTACACAACGGTTGTTAGCACTAGTGGCTTAACTGCTAGTATTACTCTATGTAATGGGTGTGTATGGTATACTTGCAATTGCGTAGTCATTGAGTTCTGTATGTTAAATAAAACTCCCATTGTTTAATTAAGTTTGCTGTCTTTAATATAGTAATTAATCTTTAACTAAGTTTAAATTAGTTATTAAAATATAAACAACGACTGTACAAGAAGTACAGATGTTCATTAATTAAGTATATTGTCGGAAACAAGGTTAGCTTAGAAAACACTGCAGGGTTTAATTGGATAGCATCCTTTGTCTAGAGTAGCTAACTATTATTATTATTTATTTATACTGCTTAAGTTATTCACCATTAGCAGGGAGCTTGTACAATTTGTCTCAGCAATTTTACAATATTATAAACAACATAAGTTAATTGAAGCATTTGCTTCCTATCTTGAAAGCAATGCACCGTATTCAAATTCACAATAACATTTTCCATAGAAATTTTGTCACGAAAGTCTCTGACCAAATTATTATGATTAAAATAAATACATTTAAACAGGATATGTTCTATCAACAACTTATGTGTCAATTTGCCACATACAAAACAATAATCATTGATTTCCAACTTAACAAAACATTGGCCATTGGTAATTGATCGCATGTTCAACTATACATTAATCAAAATTCGCAAGGTGTACAAATCAGTAAAGTTGTCAAGGTATGGCTCAGGAAAGAAATCCAATTTGATATTCTGGTAATATATCCAATCATTCTCTGCTATTCTACCGTTAAAATTGTTTTGTATTGAAGATTCAATCAATTTAAATAATATTTCAGTAATAAATTCTTCCTTATCTTCAGGTGAATCGTAAACATTTACTAATTCTCCCCCTCCTGAGCCAGCCATATTCAATACAGATGTAAACCCAGAATACCATTTCAGACCTCTCTCCCTTGCCATTATAAACACTTTTTTTGACAAAGAATTATCAGGTATATTTTGCATTTGTAACCACCATTTAAACACTGCTTTAAATATAAAAAGACTCAATGGTCGCAACCCCAACTCCAATTGCAATGCAGCAGAAGATGTAGTTCTTCGCAACAGCAGTAGTTTTTTTATAAAATTGCAATTGCAGTGGTTCTAAGTTGTGCAAGTAATAAATGGCCCACACAGGGGATGCATACATAACAATAGCCTTCACCACCCCATTAAAAATCAGTTTGCAATGTTTCATTTTGATTACTTTATTTTTAGTAACACCCTGCACTATCTAAGCCACTGCAGCTTTTGCCTTTGTTACTACAGACTCCATATGCTGTCGAAAACTACCTGTCTCGATAAAAATAATTTTTAAGTATTTAAAACTACATACAATTTCTAAGGGTTTCCCCTTCCAAAACCATTTACAATGTTTAGAAAACTTCCCCTTATGCCCAAAAACCATAATTTTGGTCTTTAAATCACTTAATTCAAGCAATTTTTTATCAAAATATCCATTTAGCAAATTTAGTTTTCTCTGGAGACCAATGTGTCTGTCAGCCATGAGTACCATGTCATCAGCAAACTTTAACATATGTATAAAAATGTCATGTAATGGCACCCCATCTGCACAATCTTGAAACACCTGATTAATGTCAGAAATAAACAAATTAAACAATAATGGGCTTAGAGAATCCCCTTGCAACACCCCTTTCCCAATTTTAAAGAATTCTGTTGTTTGGTTATTATGTTTTATCCCAGCCATTGCTTTTCTATAAATATCATAAACCATATGTATAATGTATGAGGTAATTTCTAACCTAAACAGTGTCTCCATCAACAACACGTGATTAACCGAATCAAATGCACCTTTCAAGTCAATAAAACAGCAGTACAGTTTCTTCTTTTGATATATAAATTTCTGCACTAATTGGTCCAACACAAAAAACTGTCAGTTGTACCTCTATTTCTCTTAAATCCAAATTGATTTTCCTGCAGGATTCCATGGATTCAGAATAACTGTACAGTTGATCAGACAACATTTTTGTAAATATCTTGGTAATAACTGGAACCAGAGAAATGGGTCTGTAATTAGATGGATTATTATTGTCACCTTTTTTTAAAAATAGGAACAATTTGGATTTTAGCCCAGCTCTCTGGGAAGTTTTCTGTAGTCAGAATCTGGTTAAATTGTCTACACATCTCTTCTCAGAATTTCGATGTTGAATATTTGAAGAATTCCCCCACAATCATATCATTTCCTGGAGCTTCCAATTCAGTTTGTTGACCTCATAACACAACTCAGTTGCTACTAGATTTCTTGACATGGTTAAAATGTTTACTGAGTTTTCCTTAAACATTTCCCTATAATACCATATCCATTCACTTTCTACTATTGGATTACTTGTAGTGGATCGATATTTACCAGTAAATTTGTTTATTTTGTCCCACACTTTTTTAATATTTTGAGTAGTTATTAACTGCATTTGCTGTTTAAAAATTAGTTCTTGTCGTTTATGTTGACACAGGCTTTTGTAGTCTCGTTGACAATTATAATAAACATCAACTGGTAGAACACCTTTTTTCATCTGTTTAAGACTTCGTCTTAATTCCTGTTTTGCTTTTTTACAATCCCTATCAAACCATATGTTGTGTGTATTGGTATTATTGATGTTACTGGTTGTTTTTATCATACCCAACTGAAAAGCTACAGAATGAATTAGTTCAAGTATATCAATATTATCTACATTACATGTTAAGTGATCATCTAGTGTACTCTGATAAAAAGAAATGTTGCATGTTTTGTGGTTCCATATAAGCCGCTGACATGGTTTCTCACAACTAACACCACCATAGTCTCCAAAATCCCAACTAGACAGTACAAGCTTAATGGGTAAATGGTCTGAAGAAGGTCGTGATTTAACTGAAAACTTACATATACAGGGATATCAGAAAGAGTCACTACCCCATATGTGCCACCATCTAGTGTTCATTTAAAAATATCGATTTTTTAATTAAGTTAAAACAGTCTTGAGTAGCCTTCAAACTCGGTTGAATTTAAATGATAAATATTCAAATTTAAATTATAAAATTCAACTAAATCGATTGGATTTTCTTATGACAAACATAACCAAAAGAATTTTAATCATTTTTAACCAAAACTATTTGAAACCCGGAAGTCCATTTTACAAATAAAGTTAATTCCTTTAATAAAAAAACTTTGTTTACATTTATTACTCAATTTTCTTTACATTTATAATTTTGTTGATGTTTTTGCCAAATTAATTTTTTTATTTGGTTTGAACAAAACTCATGTCTTAATTAAACTGTACATGATTTTGTTTTTAATTTTGAAATAGAATAAAATTTAAAGTACAGATGATTCTCATAAACACCAAGACAAATCTTAGTCCCATTGACTTCGTGTTAACGAGAATCTATTGTATCTTATTATTTATTAAAGTATCGATATTTTTTATTTATACATTAAAGATTTTTAAAATGTTGGCGTTTTGCTAACAAACATTCTTCAATAGTATGGATTTTATTATTAAAAACCAAATAAAAAAGTTAAATTTGGCAAAACTATCAATTATTTTTTAATGTGTTAAATGTCAACAAAATTTAATAATAAATGTAAACAGTTTTTTTTAAAGAAAGTAATTTTATTGATTTTATTTGTCAAATGGACTTCAGGGTTTAAATTTGTGTTAATTAAAAATGAGAAAAATTCAGTGGTTCCCAAACGTTTTTGGCCTACCGCCCCTTCTCGGTTTTTTTTTACATTTTTACATCTTTTTTTACATTATATTAGCTTTTTTTACAAAACAAAATAAACGAGACAAATCACCATTGCAACAAATGGCTTTTAGTCTCATTTTGATAATTTCAGTTTTTGCTAAAATAGCTATCTGTACAGCCTTTTTTTCAAACTTCATAATTATTAGCCGCTATTACTTGAATTTTGCTGCAGCACCTTTAGTTTAAGCTTGCCGTGGCACTCATTTTGAGAGCCATGGCTATCAAGATTTCATTAAATTTTAAAGTGTGTATTGCAATTGTTAATATTACTCCAAAATAATTCCACATGGTGTATTCAAGGTCACCACACTATGTTGCAGTGGTTCGCAACCTTTTCTAAACTGTGGAACACCTTGAATTGACACAAAACCTATCAACATGTGTGGAATTCTGATTCCTACTATTACCGGTCAAAGACCTGCACCTAAAATAAATTATTTTTTTTTCAATATAGAATAATGTCATTCAATTTAATTTATGACAAAGTGTTTTTGGTTTTATTTAAAAACTATTATGGTAGATTTTAATAAGCTAAAGCACATTTAAGTTTTAGTTAAAATAAGTAGATTCAAGTTAACTACCAGTAAATGTTTGGTAGAGCACTTTTGGGATGCTTGGGGAGCAACTATTGGGAACTGCTGCTATTTCAACTGCTAAAAATGCTTTTTTAAATACATGCTTAGTTGTAAAACATTTTTTTATTCCTATGTAGCATTTTTATGCTATTCTTGTAAAATAGTAGAATAGAATTAATATGCTACATAGCGTTAATATGCTACGGAACAATAATAGGCTATGTAGCATTAATATACTACATTGCCATTTCAATAGGACCTTGTCTAAATTTTCTAATTTGAAAAATTTTCTAAATTTTAAACTACCACCACCCCCATCCAGGTATTCATCGCCCCCCAAAATGAAACTGTGGCCATCACCACCCCTGCGGATTGATGCAGCGCCCATAGGGGTATTTACATTGTTGTTCAAATCAATGGTTGGGGTTCTTTTTAGCTTCTTAAAGGAAAAAAACTGTTATTTTTTAAACTATAATGAAATGAAGGTCAAAAAATGTGCACCCCATTTACTGAACTCTTAATGGTGTTTGTATCTACGTAGATATTAAGTAGATATCCACAAGTTGCATCTACCATTAAATTAGGGGAGTTTCAGTAGAAACATCTACATGTGTAAGGAGTTTTTCTTTAGTTATTCAAAGTTCGACGACCTTTATGTGAATAGCTAAACAACACTGCGGCACCCAAAGAATAACTATCTAGTTTCAATGTTATGATGATGCTAACCCTCAATGTATAGAGATCAGCAATGTTATGGTGCTCGAGTTATGTACTATTACACAACAATATGGCCGCTCTCTTTGATCGTGGGTATTAATTGGTATTCGCGTTTTGTAAAGTTAGTCACTGAATTAATCCACACCATTTGTATGTTAAGGTAACTATCACTGAGTCTTATTAACGGCTACTCTATTTATCACTAGGGCTACCATGCGGTATCGGACCCTCGCTGCTTGTGATTCACTTTACCCATTTAGGTATACTTGGAGACCTCTCAAATCAACCTGGATAACCAACTCCGATGATTACCAGCTAACCACGTGGAAGCACGCTATCAATAATCCACTCAAAGGTTTAGCTGCACAAATACTTTTGTTTTATTCTTATTACCAACAACTTATGGTAAAGTAATCAATGAATGTAACTTGGAATAATCAATAATAAACAATAAACAAAATGAACTAACTAACAATTTCAGTTTAAACTTTAATCTAACTATCAAGCCTAACTCACATGTAACCTCACACAGAATTATAGGACCAAATGGTAGAAAAAGGTAAAAACGACTGACTGACTTAAGTAAAAATAGAAGTCTTCTTTAAACGAGGTTACTGCCCCAGGTGTCTTTCGCATCACGTCTACCACTGACGATGGTCTTCTTACACATGTTCTACATCTACACATTGGTGTATAACATGTAGATTGATACACTGCAAGTAAAAAAAATGTAAAAGTTGCCAAATCTACTGTTAATCTTAGTGGAAGCCATGTAGATTTTTATCTGGTAGATATGGACACTAAGAATTAACGTAGATTTCAATTTTTGTGTTGCCTGGGTAGTACTGTAAGTAAAGCTATAAAAAATCCATGGCCTTACCCTGTGGGACAGGGTTAAAGTAAAGTTAAATACCTGATATTCTTATATACAGGGAAAAGTAGCACTTTGTTCACTTAAAATTGAATTCAAATACTGTAGTAATAATACTGTTAATTATACCAAAGTTACTGAATAAATCAAATTAATATAACGGATTTGCATCACCAACTATTTTTCAAATAAATTTTTATTTCTATATCAAAATCGATGGATGATATTATCAACAGATTACATTATAATAAAATGAATACTGATACAGTAAGTGATGATTAACTTTTCCATAGGAAATAAGGTAATACTATAAACCTAATTAAGATTTCACGTCATTTATTTTTATCTGTTTATTGTAAGTCTTGTTGGTTCAGAAGCAATTCCTGGGGAGCTTGAGTCAGCCATACTACTGCATACCCATTCATCTATATCAATAGTCTTTACTTTGTTTATATAAATTGAGCAGTCGTTGCTTAAATATTGGTTGGCATAGGAGTAACGTCCTTTTATTTCCACATGTTCTCCGCCCCTTGTCCAAGCACAGTTTACATTTTTATTGAAAACGCATTGTAGTTTTACTTGATCACCAAGTTTTACGGTTTGATGTTTTGGTGATTGTTTCAGCTGTAAGATGTCTTTATTGTCTGGGAGTTTCTTCACACTCAACAACGCTGTCTCACTGTTAACTACGAAGTCGTTATTAGCAAAACCGATGCATTTCCAATCACCTTTGTCGATTAAGTCATTAAACAACTGAATCTCAATGGAGCAATCGCTGCTATCATTCTCAGGTTTTGTTATGTAATCATATCTACCGGAAATTTCAATCATCTTCGAGTTTCTTGACCACTTGCATTCGACTGGTTGATCGAATTTGCATGCAAGTTTAATGACTGAACCTACTTCAGCTGCTATGCTGATTGGGTGTAAAATTACGAAAGGTGATGGAATCAATGAAGAATCCGTTTGTGCACGCTTTTCAGGCATCTTAATAAATGAACTCAACGCAATTAACTAAAATAAAGTATGATTTAATTAGTAACCTTATAGTATAATTATTAAATTATATTTTGTTTTACCGTGCTGTTATATTTTAGAGCTGAAATGTCACTTTTAGATTTGTAGCTGTTGACATAAGTGGTCACAAAAACGCATGTCAACACAAGAATGATTATTAAAAATAAAAATAATACGACAACTACCAGTAAAACTACTCCTTGGATGCATTTGTTTCCTGAAAATGTAGAAAGCAATGGAGTTGTCAAATCGGAATGGCCGGTTTCGATGTCTGAATTTTTTGGCATGTTGCGTAGGCTGAAATATTAGCCAAACGATTGTAGTAAAGCGTTTCTGGCAAATGATTTCCACAGTCACTTTATCAACATTAAATAAACCTCGAAGTGGCTCAGCTAAAATAATTTTCATCCAGCTAGTAATAAAAAATCTAAATTTTGGCTATTTTGATTTTATTTTCAGCTTATAAAATTTCAGCTCAATGAAAGTTGAAAATTAACGCTAAGTTAGAATAGTTATCTATTATCTGACAAACGTTTCGTGCTGCGCTAATTCTTTTATCGAGATTAAAATAAATCAACAATATATTAAACCGGTTATATCATCGTTTTTCAACCAGGGGTCACAATGTGTTCAATAAATAAATGAGAAATATCGTTTTATTAAAATAATTTTTATTAAAAAACAAGTGAATGCATCATAAACGCTTTTTTTTTTCAAAGCATGTAATTCAAATTCCAAGTTTCTTGGCAAAAGCGTTGACTAAGTCCTTAGTAAAATATTTATATTGTAGGGAAGGACGGTTAAACGGTTATGAACCTATGCTATAAATAATAAATGAATAAACAATCGTTTATTTAAATTGTAAGCTACGAGACAACAACACAATACTTATGTAGTATAAGATTAAGGATTTTAATGAATTGTGTAGATTAGAATACATGGAAAAAAAGGTAAAAACTTTAACCAGTAAAAAATAAAATCGTGGTTAAACAAAAAACAATGATTATACAGTATTTCAGAAGGGCATTTAAAAAGCAAGTCCATTCTATCACCGTTTTTGAGAAAAATGCGTTTTCTATTTTTAATTTTACATTCGCTAATGCTTTCGTTAATTTTAATAATACATTCACTAATGTGTTCGTTAATTTTAATAATACATTCGCTAATGTGTTCGTTAATTTTAATATTTTTTTTTTTTATGTAGCTATTTTTTTTTTTTTTTGCAAAAATAACTTTCCCGAAATTTCACTTTCAAGAAATTTATAAATTATAAGAAAATTATAAATTTTAACACAAGACAATTATAAATTTTCGAAATACAGTGGCTCAAAGCCAAAATGATACACTCACTTTTTTAACTGTTGCGTTGACTAAAAAACTTAAATAAATAATTAAATATTAAACCAAATTAAACAAATTTGCAATATGTATTTAATTGATGTTCACAGATTATTTTGAAATGAAAATATGTTTATTATTTTTTAAACTATGAGCAAA
>JAAFCF010005931.1:7189487-7276632 GCA_013389785.1 Helicorthomorpha holstii
TTCTTCTGTAATACCCAATGTTTCCACGCATTTACGCCATATGAATACTATTACAATACGACACCGTAAGTCATTCATTTCAAAAATATTCAAAAAACAAAAATTATGGTTTCACACTACTAACTTTAAGAACACAATTTGTTTCGATTTGAGGTGTTAAAACGGTGTGTAGTCCATAAGAAGCAGCTAGAGATGAAGGCAAACCTGTTGTGGCTGTTAAAACATTTTCCGAGGGTTCTTCAGTTTTAATACGTTTCCTTCCTCGACCTCGGCCACGATTACTGGTACGTTTGCTTTTTGTAGCAGATCGAACCTGCCGTTCATTTAAACTATCTTCTTCTCCGTTCGCTTCTACAGGTGGTCGACTGTGCGACAAAGTATTTGAAGATGACAATGCTGCTTCTAAGTCGACATGTTCTTCGGCTATTCTCAATGCCATTTGTATAACATCGTCTCCAAAAGAATTAGAAGGTTGACAGGTTTCAGGTTGCGACGTTGTCTGCTGCATCTCAAAATTTTCCCCTTCTAATCATAAAATAATGCTTATTTAATAATGTTATATTTTTTCAAACTTGGTTATTTACCATTTATCTGTGGAGGTTGCTCATTTTGTTTAATTGCTTTTGGTTTGTTTTGCAATTTATCTTTAGAACTGGAATCTGCTGCTACCATTTCAGCCATAAGAATGAGATCAGCTTCAATTGGATTATCGGGTATCTTTTGTTGGATTTCTTTAATTTGTTTAAAAATACCTGAAGCAGAGTTTTTGGTAGTTGGGATAAATATTGGCACGGGAATAGGAATTGGGATCGCGATCGGTACAGGTGTAGGAGTTGTAAACATGCGTACAGGAACTGGTACATATATTGGCACAGGAACTGGAATTATAATTGGATCCGTTCTAATTTCATCTAAAATTCAATTTAAATCAGTTAAAATCCAATTTTAGTTATCATATAATTTCAGTATCATATAATTTTACCTGTTTGCACACTTTTATGACAAGGGTGAGGTTTGCAAGATACACCTTTCGTTTGCATTACCGGTCTAGTATTCACAGCCTTGTTTCTAACCGTCTTAGCTACTGGTGGTTTTAATACGACTTGTTGAGTCAATGTAACACCTGACGTTTGGGTAGACGTGGTTGTCTTTTGTGCAGGCTAATTACATTTTATATAAATTAAACAACGAGTACCAGTTTGCAAAGCTTCTACAATAACATACTTTAGAAAATGTAACGTTAGTGGCAGTTGAAGCGGTGCCAGCAGCTGACATTACAAAAACAGCTTTGGTTGGTTGAGATGTAGTCGATGGTTGTGTGGTTGCAGGTGCTAAAGATACCACTGAAGATATAATAGGAGTTCCAGCTAAAACGAATAGTATGACAGAATTACAATTAATTAGTCAAATAAAAATTAATGCTTAAAGACCTGTTAGAACTGCTGTTGATTTTGAGTTTCCAGCTATGCTATTGACACCTGTTGCTTCACTAACTGTAGTTGAAGCACTTATGACGGGGGCAACTGATGAAAATTGGCCTTGAAAATGTATTGCACAGTTAAACGTACAGAAATTTCGAATGGAAGCATCACTCATTGTCAAATGGAACTGTGCCGGTTTCACTTGCCGGCAATAATCACACTGAACTCGACGCGATGATGTTGCATTCAGGCTTACGCGAAACAGAGATAAACAATTAAGAGAACAAAACAATTGCACATGGTTATTAGAATCCACTCGCTCGATCATATCGAAATTGTACTTTTTTACTCGACACCATGAGCACGGGACAACTTTACGGTGATATAAAACAAAAACATTCATACAAGCTTTGGAACAAAACCGCTTACTGCTCCCTTCGAATTGAATGGTCATTTGTTTGCTAACATCTAAATCAAAAAAGTTATGGCAAGTATCGCAAATTGATGTATTGATCTTGTTAGCATATCGAAAAGCAGCAACGCAGGACTCACTACAAAGATTATGTTCTTTGCCTTTAAATGTTACCTGAAAGTTTATTGTTAAATATACTCGATTTTATTTATTTTCAAATAACAACTGTTACCTCTACATTTACAGGACTTGATTTCTTGCACATGGAACATTCCTGAATGGCAGGTTGAGGACTTGCATTTCCCATCAGTTCAAATTTTTCCATACAGGCCTGCGTACAAAATTCCTGCAAAAATACTAGTTTGAAATCCATACATTACTGGAAATGCGTCACAATCTCGTTACCTTAAATTGTCCTTTATCTCCAACAGGTGCTAGAAATCCTTCAGGACCAGTAGAAATGTCTTTCTGGCAATAACTACAGACTTTAAGGCCTTGTTTAAATTCCTCTAAACAATTATTACTGCAAAACTGCTTGATATCAAGACCAAATCGAACGCAGTATTTCCCAATGTAAGTCTGCAGCACTGCTTTATTGCAAAAAGCACAATGGCTCCCCAGATAAAGTTGGTAATTTCCCAAACACAATTCATTACAAAATTCCATTGCTTCCCATGTTAAACACTTACTCCTGCTTTGAATATGTTTACCGCATTGTGCACATGCCCTCTTTAAACCTTGGTCAGCTTGATAAGACTTCAAACACTCTTCAGAACACAGTGGCTTGTTTTCGCCAAATCCAGGCAAAAGCCCCATACCATTTTTAATGTCTTTATGGCAAACGTTACACACATCCTTTGTAAGGCTACGCGTAATTGGACGATTTTCGTTAATTGTCGGAGTATTAGAAGATTTAAGAGGAAATGCACGTTTGTTTCGAAAATTATCAAAGCAAACATTATCGCATAAATAACGAGTAGTGCCCAACATTAGTACTTGAAATTTGCATGGCTTAAGCTTCAATTAAAAACAAATCGTTACTCACATACAATTTTCATAAGTTTCATGACAATAGATTACCTTTTCGCAAAGCATGCACACTTTTCCTACAGGTTTTTTCTCCGAAACTTTTTTCCCAGCGTCTGGAATATTCTTTGTTTCCATTTCGTTGTTATCTGTCAATGTTGTAACCACTTCAACCGCTTCCATTTCACTTTCTTTAGCTATTCGTTTAAAACTGCAATTAATTTCCTGATAAATTTTCTATCTAAATATAGTTTCACAAACTTTTATCTTTCTCAATTTTTATCTTTGTCAATGATCCGTTCTTAGTAGTAGCAGCTGCCGTGTCTTCCTATTAATTTAAAAATAGTCTCTGTAAATCGTTAGAAATAATTTGAAAATACAACATTACTCACGTAAGATGTTTCATTTTCCAAACTTTTTAAGTCGACCTTTAATATTAAAAATATTATACTTATATTAATTTATAAAAAGTATTAAATTTCCATTGTCATACTGATTTAGCTTCGTCGACTGCTTCTTTTTCCTCCGATTCTCCGATTGGTTCATCGTCGCAAACGGTTCGCACATCTAAAATAGCTAATGTTGGGGTTTCGCTATCCGACAATGGATCGTCAGTTATCATTCTCTCAGCATCTGATTCTTTTTCTTCGGTGTCGATGAGTTCAACCACAACGGTGTTGGAATCCCCGGATTTATTAATTTCTGGTACTACTTTTAAGTCGTCTCTTTCTTTAGTATTCAAAGTTTCTTCATCAGAATTTTTGTTTACACTATCTGTTTCTTTAACATTGTCATCATCATTTCGATCTGTCAGTTCTACTTGCAAGCATGTAGAAATATCAACAACTGCGTTACTACTGTCTTCATTTTCAGACATAAAGTCTTTATCAGTACTATTTACTTCTTCGTTTACATTTTTTACAATTGACGAATTGTTCTCGGTTTCCATTGGTTCGTTTTCGTCACTTGTGTCGTCTAAAAAAATGTTACGTACATACTGTAAGTATCACCGAGAAAAAGTAAATCCAAACAAGCTTAATTACAATTACCTTGAAGTCCTTCGAGTATAATGTCAATTTTTTGTTTAATTTCATCTGACTTTACTGAAACTTCCTCACCGTTAGATTCCACTTTTGCATCTTCCGTTTGAGTTTGAGACCGTTTTTCTACTTCAATCTCTGCTGTTTTAGTTTTAAGTTCTTTGGCTACTGCTTCAGATTGTGGTTCCTCGTTTAAGTTACATTCTTTGATGGCATTTAAAATGACACTGCTAGCAACTTTTGGACAATATTTTAAATCGTCATCTTCTATATCTTCATCTTCCTGCTGATATTCATGGGGGGTTTCTTCACATTTTTTTTTGTTAAGATCCACAACTGACGAAGTCGGTCGTTTCTGCAAAGATCCTTCATATTCCTGCTGATCATCTTTCTAAATTAAATCAAATAAAATGTACAACAATAAATTTAGAAATAAAATGCGATTTACCTTAGCACTTTAGTCATTAATTTTAGCTATTACTTTCCAAAATAAACTCGCTAACATCGAACAGTCTATAACAATGCACTGTAGTCGATACAGCATTGTATTTGTAAATTTATACTAGTTAACTAGTAAATAAACTAAATTAAAAAGTGGTCATATTTTCATTTTTAACCGAACAATAGTTTACGGTACTAAAAGAACGGATATGCAGATGAAATACTGTATGTGACGTTTAGAACAATTATTAGAGATCGTTTTTTAAAAAAAACTCGAATGTAGATGCGGTACAAACTTTTTAATAAAACTAACAAATTTTTTAATAAAACTTGACAATGTAAAGATTGCTTATAATTTGTGAATTACCGGTATGATACTTCTTCGACTACTTTATTAATAAGTTGCTGGTATCAAAACAATTTTTGTTCCAGCTTTTCAACACAAATACGTATAAAAATAACACACTAAAAACTCGTGTTGTGTTACACTTAGAAATTAAATGAAACATACAACAGCTATTACAACAAAACGTACAATATTTCGAGTATTTAAGTATTACAACCCCTAATAATGCAAATGGTCATTAAAAATACCATTTCTAACATAATCGCATTTTTGTACTCGTATGTGATTATTTTTTGCCAATATGTTTTGACAAACGTTTTCAAACTTTCTACATTGTAAGAGAATTGTTACAAAATCATTTAAATGTGTTTAATTATTTAGAAATATTTTTTTAAAAATGTCTGCCAAAAATTGGTCAATGATCAAAATTGCTTACAACTGTTTATAACAAACATGTGAGCACAGTATAGGTACTCAGGGCCGACCTTCTCCAAGAAGTGTCCCCGGTGCAAGAAACCAGCAGGGGCTCCCCAAAATGTATTGGTGGGTGCAAGTTCCAAAAAATTTTAAAAAAAAATTCAAAATGTTAACAAATATCTAAAAAAAAGATAATTTTTTAGATTTGGGAGCCCCCAAATTCGCGGGGTTAGGGTGCATCGCACCCTATAGAAGGCCGGCCTGTCCTGCAGGTACTGTACTGGTACATTATATGCAAATAAAAAATGTGTAAAAATTGTTTTCAAATTTTAAAAGTAAATAGTTTGGCTGCATTTGTTTTTACCAATTACTATTATTAAATAAATAATACTGACAATTTATGTCATTTAATTTTTAAGGTGAAAAAATATAAAAACCTTGACTTTTTGGATGCCTCTCGCCAAGAAATTTTGGCGCTCGTAAACGATAAACACCATGTATAATTCAAATTATAAAATAAATTAAGCTTCTAACGGTTGTACATAAATCAATTTCCCCTAATACATACACTCTCTGTTGATTAACTCCTTCATTATAATTAACAGCAAAGCAAGTTAAGTGAAAATCAGATTCGTTAGTTAATTCATTGACATAGTCAAGCAAGTAACCGCAGGGGTTAGTTGAAAAGTCCCGACGTCACCCACTCCTAAGCATAGTGTATTCATTTACCTCCAAACTTCAAACTTTAAAAGTCAATTATAACTAAAAAGATTAGTTTGCAGTGATGACAACTATTTGTTGTGTCACAGGTAACTGTATACTTCCTCAAACCTAATTTTTTCATAAGAAAATATACGCATAGCATAACGTTCATACTCTTGAATTGTAAAAGCAAATCGACTCATAAGCAACGCTTTTTCCATTGAACTAAATGCATGATTTTATAGGTGCATACAAAATAAGATACTTGAGTGATTTCAGTAACAATTACCATTTCGCCTTCGGTCCCAGAATGTGTGTCCTTTTGGCACAAATGTTGCTTGATTTCCGAATTATTTTTATTATCATTATTATCCTCCATTTTGGTTTTAAGCAAAAATACAATGCTTCTCACGTAATGGCGGCTGACCATTCGGTGCGCCCTCTGTCGAACGTTGAAAAGCAAGGTTGAAAGTGTTTTCAAATTCAAGCATTTTTGTCTGATATCACGCAAAACAAAATACTATTTAAATTGTAACGAATAATAAACAAAATTTGCATATTATATAATAGTTTGCGAAATAATTCTTGTATTGCAAAGATGTACACACTGGATTACCATTTCAAATTGTGAAAATACTTTCACTTTTAGCCGTTGGAAAGAGCGCCATTCGCTCAATGCAATTATTGACTTTAGACATGCTTCAGGTTATTCAATTTCCGTAAACAAAATTTATTACTGAGTTATGAATTGTTGGGTAGCTGAAGTAATCCCCAGATTCAGCTTCGTTTTCCTTCTTACAATATCGATATTTATCAGTCGATATATTGGCAATGGGACGCAAAGTAAAGTATGGGGAACTATTGCAAACGGTTCTAGGGGTAAACGACGCCAACAATATGTAGCCAGTAACATGACTTACAAAGCCATGACGCAGTTATAGATCACCTTTGTGTACGTTTATCTCCCAATTTAAACTAACCTAATCTAAACTAACCTAATTTAAATGAATTTAATCTAACCTAACCTATTTTAATCTAACTTAACATCATTAATTGTGAAAACGAAGGTGACCTATGTTTGCGTCATGGTTTTGTAGGTCATGTTACTGGCTACATATTGTTGGCGTCGTTTACTCCGGATACCTTGCAAACAGCCAATTTGGATGCGCAATCTTTGACTAGTGAGCACATTGAAATGTATGATCAAATAAAGTACGAATAAAATTCACATTATTATTATAACGACCATAAATGGGTTTTTTTTTTTGGAACTTATTTATTCATTATGTAATTTTTTACAAAAGTACTTTCTGAATAAATGCTCACAACTTTTAAATATTTCACTATAAAGCAGCTATAAACAGTTAATTTTATTTTAAAAATAAATAGATTTCAACGCCATCGATAAATTCAACGGTTCCTAAAAGCACTTGATAAAGGCTATTACATATATTAAAATTAGAATTTTCCAATGTTTAGTTTCGGAGTTATAAAGCGATGGAACTTCCGCCCTATGCTAACTGTATGGGAGCTCCACAATTTAACTAATTTAATCATATCTCCCAAAGTATTTAAACGGCATTCATCTACTATACATTTTCTGAAAGCCCTTGATATGGGCTATTACATATATTAATGTGAGAATTTTGCAATGTTTGGTTTCAGAGCTACAGTGCAATGTAACGTCCGC
The DNA here is from genome assembly GCA_013389785.1 of Helicorthomorpha holstii. Classification (NCBI taxonomy): domain Eukaryota; kingdom Metazoa; phylum Arthropoda; class Diplopoda; order Polydesmida; family Paradoxosomatidae; genus Helicorthomorpha; species Helicorthomorpha holstii. The sequence continues at coordinate 7,196,983 of JAAFCF010005931.1, forward strand.
CCTATGCTAACTGTATGGGAGGGTTCTAGGGGTATATGACGCGAACAACATGACCCAAGTAAAGATGACCCAGAAAAACATTACGCGGGCATAGGTCGCCCTCGTGTAAGTTTACCTCTTAAATTACAGCTCTAGATAAAACATCTCGAGGTTTGTACTCGTATTATTGACAATTAACTTGCCTGAAAGAGACAACATTATACGAATTGTCTTTAGGGGTCAACGTATTCAATATCGAATATGAATGATATAAAAGATTTTAACAAAACAGTATCTTTGTTTTTTTTTGGAAAAACAAATGAACAACATTGGAAAACAAGTGTTGGGTCTGTAATTGGAATATTAAATCCTTCAATTATGCCAAATAAAGATTCAGTAAGCAGTTTTAACGTCATAAATTTGACCTATCGGTAATAGTTACTGAACTAACTTTGTTGTCATAGTATAAAGGCAATGATCTGAGCATATCAGTAGATATTCCACAAAAATTATTATTTATGGGAACCTCTCGTGATTTTGGAATTTGTAATGGTAGAAGAAAAGATGGTGCATCATGTTCAATGTTTATTAATGGGTACGGTAAGTTTGAATCGTAAATTTATTAAACAAGATTCATTTTTGTTTGTTTCTAGTTATGTTTTTAAAGTTTGCATCTCATAACGATTTTTGTATGTCTTTAGTTCAGTATGTGAATTCTGTCAGTATCATGTCACTAAAGAATACTATAAAACTTCAAGTAAACGACCTGAGCTTCAAGCAACGTAATCACAAATTTCATAATAATAGTTTATTTAATTTTTATGTTAAAAATTTTAATTGTTTTAGTTTTTCAAGTGGTGAACCAAAAGAACTCAAAAGAAAGCTACTGGAAAAACAAGGAGTATTTTATGGTGGACAATATTTCTGTCCTTCAAAGTACAGTAATATTTTTCAACAGCTTTCATTCAAGTTATAAATTATAAAAGAAATATGATTAATAGAGAAGCTGAAAAGTTAGGCAAAAGTACAAAACAACAATCAAAATCGCCAAATTTAAATTGTATGGGAGAAAAACTACAGAAGAAAGCAAAAACAATGGCTGAAGATGTTAGAAAACAAATGACTACCAGCATATCAGGCACAAAAGAACCAAATGAAACCTCAGTGTAAGTGCTAATAACTATACAGCAATTATTGATTACATTAGTAAACTATTGTTTCGTAAATACTAATAGTGAGAAACACTCTGTTGGAATCACTGCTGGCTCAAGAAATCTTTTTCAGCATTTAAAGAAAGAATTTACATCTAATGGTATTGTCTTAAATTTCTAATTGTAAAAGTATTCCATTTAATGTTTTTTGATTAAATATTAAGATTTTGTCTATTTACTTTAATAGAATCATCACCTAATCCTAATATGCGGATACAGTCTATAAGTGCCAAACAACTTTTGACAATGCATGCAAGTCATATGGAGAAAAATACCGCTGAAAGAAATGAAGAAGTGGCTAAGAAATTAATTCAAAGTTCACCAATACCGGTTCTTGGAAAAGGATTTGCACCCGGAGATTTGCTTAATCTTGGTTCTACAACTCGCACAACAATGGATAAAGCCAAAGTAAGAATATTTACATAATATCTCAAGTAATTAAATATAAAATTCATTATATTAAACAGTTAAGAGCATTACAAAAAATTAAGAGTGGAAATACTTCTATTGAGAAAAAAGATCCAAACTTTCACCCACCTAAAAGACTTTCAACCGAATTTCAAGATAGAATTAGAAAAAGATTAAAAAAAGATGACGACAATAAAGATAAAAATGAAGACGAAGATCAATGTATAAATTAAGTAAATTCATTTGAAGTAAAACTGAAAATTATATTTATTTACAGTAGGTGAGATGAAAAAATTTAAGAGTCAAAAAAATGTCAAAGGAAGAATTCGAGCAACTTTTAAACAAGAAATCAGCACATAAAAATCTAGTAACTGAACATGACAACGAGCAGCAAAATAAGCATTTTAATTGGATGGAAAAGAGCAAATGGAAAATAAAATGGGAACGATTATGGAAATGTCATGCAAAGCTGTTTCATGCAAAACCGTAGCCATTTTGAAATACCATCATTTAGAAACAAATAATCTAAAGCTTTTTTTTAGTGCTAGTACACAGCACAGTCCGCTCTTGAGTTGCCGTAAAGAAGGACACAGTTTAATTGTCAGTAACGCTACGAAGAGATCTTTCATGTGTAATCAATCTAAAAAACGGACTTGCAGCTTTAGCAAACTGCCAACTAAACCTTGCTCGTAAGTAGAAAGTGTTCATTTCAATAATAAAAAAATCTACGTGCACATTCATAACAAATTTACAGAAATTTTAAAAAATTTTAATCCAGCTGAGAATTATTTTTATTCACGTAGCTTGTAAAACGAAGGCTGTGGAGAACGAAATTATACGAGAGTAGCAATGATGCAGGTAAAATTCACTTAACCTATTGAATTTTGTAGCCAAATATTTAAATCATTTAATTTAGCTTTTGTAGGAACATAAAGGTCCTAAATTGGAATCAGAGTTGTTATCGATACGTGGAAATGAAGTCAATTCGTTAAACAGTACTTCTTATAGTAAGAATGCCAATATTAACCTCTAAAATTTCTGTTTTCAAACTTTTAATAAAAAATTTCTTTCATCATTTTAAGTAAAAGAGTTTATTTTTTAATGTTTGGTATTTTTTGGTTTTTAACCAAAAATGTTAACCCAAGTCGAGGTCAAAACAATAGATAATAATGTTCAAGTGAATGACGTGATGAATATTTGAAAATGCAATGATTTTTCTAGAGTTAACATGTTTCTTTTTTGTTGTTGTTGTTTTTGTAACTCATTAAGATAGACGAACCAAAATTGACATAAATTTGATAATTTCCTTAAACTTAAACTTTTAATTATAAATTGTGTTTAGAAGAAAAGACTTCCCATACTTCCCATTTCGCTTTGCTCTTTAACAAAGATTTCAAAGTACTGATAAATAATCGTTACAGCCAATAAAATACCAGTACCACTACCGATAGCACCTAAAATACAAAAGTACACATTAATAGCCAATATAAATATTTGGTAGTTCAATATTTACCTAAGAAATCGGCCAGCACTGAAAGAGCACCAATACATAAACCTCCAAAAGCAGCAGCTGTGGGAATGTATCGATTCAGCATATTAATCATCGATTCATTTCTATGACCACCCATAATCATTTGCTGCTCCTTCAGCTGTTTAGCTACCTAAAGTAAAACCATTCATTGTAATCATCATAACTTTGAATTTAGGTGAATTAATACTCACGTCCTTAGCACTTGATCCTGACACATCAATCCATGTTTTGGAAAAGAAAGCACATGATCCCAACATAAAGAAAATGTATAGAAGAGCATGAATTGGATCTTCCACAATTCGCTGGATATCTTCAGGCGGAGATAAGTAGTAACATAATCCACCAACTGGATATGCCCTTGCTGGTCCACCGCCACTTACATCGGCCCACACACCCAAAAGATTTACTAAAAAGTTACCACTAAATTTTACTGCCAACATCTACACAGAAAGTAAATTAAGTATTAGATATTAACTATTCAAATGACAAGTTTGTCGTTAAGATTTACCTGTGAAATTACATACAAGTTTGAAACGAGAGCACTTTGTAAAATGATGGGAATGTTTGAAGTGTAAAACAATTTAATTGGGTAAGTGCTGTATTGACCACGGTATCTGGCAGACTTAATTGGCAAATCAACTCGGAATCCCTATTTAAACAAATAAATATTAGCATTTAAGTAATCCAAATAACAAGATAGATTTACTAACTTGGAAGTAAATGACAATTGCAAACACGAAAACAGTTGCCAACAGGTTCATCAAATTTGGCAAGTTTTGTCTGTAAAAAGCCTCTCTTAAAGCTCGAACTTTATCTTGACGAGTGGCCAAAAGATGAAATAATGCAATGATTGCTCCTTCAAATTCAGTACCTGTTATAAAAGTAGTTTCTTATTAGATCAAGTACTTGAACATTAGAAATTGCATGCATATTGTAATTAATACCTCTTCCGGTGTTGACAGTGGCTGGACTGAATGCTTTCCAGACAATAGTTTCACAAATGTTTGTTGCAATAAACAGAGAAATTCCAGATCCCAACCCATAACCTTTTTGGAGCAATTCGTCCAGTAAGAGCACAATCAATCCAGCAATAAACAACTGCAATTTCAAAAATATTAAATCAACAAAATCTCAATGAATTTCATCTAGTTATGTATTACCTGAATAATAATAATAAGACAAACACCGGCACCGATTTCAGCTGGATCACCATACATTCCAGTCATTACATAGACAATCGCTTGACCAATTGTAATTATCATTCCAAACACTTTAAATTGATAAAAAAAAAACTTTATAGTTTGATGATATACACAATATAAATCAGAAACACTAACGTTTTTGAGCTCCATTGAATAAAGCTCTATCTTTAGGTGTATCACCAACTTCAATAATTTTAGCACCGGCTAACAACTGCATTATCAATCCAGATGTTACAATTGGTGTAATACCCAACTCCATCAAAGTTCCTATTCACATGAAAATCTTTCATGCCATCACTGTTATATGGTTATTCTGAAATACTACTTGCTTACCTCTGTTGGAAGCCAAGATTACACGCATCCAATAAAATGGATCGGCTGAATCCGATGACATAATTCCAAACAATGGAATCTTTAAATACAATTTATATTATATAATAATTTAAAATTTGTATAAAAGAAGTTCATTTTCATACCTGGCAACAGACCAAGAAAATAAAGAGGGTAATTGCAGTCCATAGTACTTTTTCACGAAATTGAATCTAAATATACAAGATCATTTAAATTGATTAAAAGTGTGGATGTCAATATCAAAATTAATCATTATTCGATAAACAGGGATCAAATTCTAGAAACCAAATTATATACATTAGATTTATGACAAGATCACTGACCTTTCTTTCAGGCTTTGCAATTTCAGGCAGCAAACTACAAAATGGTTTTATTATTTCAAGAAATTTAACTAGAAAAATAAAAATATTGTTAATAGAAAGTTATTTTACTTTACTAGGAGATTTTCAAAATAAATGTTAATCTTCATTTAATGTCATTTAATTATGCTGAGCACATTATATAGTTAAAATCCAATTGCGAAAAACTAATTTCGTGGATTTAATTACATTGTTTAATTAATTATTTTAATTTAAAATTTCCTATCAAATCCAATGCAATCGAACACCCTAATCGCTTATGAAATGGCCTGTGTTGCAGAAGCGCTACTGTCGGTGGAAATCGCGACTAATATAATCGAGATAAATTTTTGATTTAAAATTAAAATGGCATCTTGAAATAACTAGAAAATAACTAACCTTACCTAGAATAATGACTAAATCAACCTAACATAATTTAACCTAATTTAAACGAAAGCTAATTTGACTGTTTGATAATTCCGATTAGCAACACAGCGCTTCTACAAGCAATAAGCCATTTTCCTTCTTCATACGGTAATTCATACAGTACATATGCGAGAAGTTTTCTTCAAAGTTATTAATTAAAACAAGTAATTAAACACTTAAAATGAACGTTCCGCAGTAGGATTTTATCTAAGGAATGCACCTAAAGTGATAAAACTAAGAACATTTACCTTAAAACATTTGTTTGAAAACCTCCTAGTAAAGTAAAATAATAGGGAAAGGGATACCAAAAAAATGTTCAGATGACATTAAGTGCCACGTCGGAAATAATGTACCACTCTCAGGGACTTCTTAAAATAAATGTTTGACTTCATTTTCTTTAATTTGATCGTGTTAAACACATTATATGGTCAAAATCCAAGTGCGGAAATTTAATTACAGTTTTTAATTAGTTTTTATAATTTTAAACGTCTTGTCTAATGCAATGCAATAGAACAACAAAATTACGAATGAAATGGCCGTGTTGCAGAAGCGTGAGATTCATGACTATTCTAATCCTGATAAAATTATTATTAAAATTGAAATGACATCTTGAAATAACAATAAAATAACTAACCTATCTTACGAATGTGTCTATCATAAATAGATTAAAAATATTTGCATTAAAGATTGATTATGAGAGGTCCCTGAGAGTGGTACATTAAAAACCGCCACGTCTTTTCCTTGGCTTACAGTCCCCACCAACACAATTATCAAATTTAAAATAAAACTATTAAAAATGAATACATTTAAATTATTATACTTACTTCCCATTCTTGTGGATTATGTTTTAAATTCATAAAATGTAATGATAAATTCTAAACAAGTGCAAGAGTCACCACGAATTCACCTTCTCCCAAACATCGCTGAAGTAATCCCCAGATTCACATTCGTTTTCCTTCTTACAATATCGATATTTATCAGTCGATATACCGGCTATGGGACGCAAAGTAAAGTGTGGGGAACTATTGCAATCAGCCAGTTTTAGATGCGCAATCTTTGACTCGTGAGCACATTGAAATGTATGATCAAATAAAATACGAATAAAATTTACATTATTATTATGAAGACCATAAATCGTTTTATTTTAAACTTATTTATTTATTATGTAATTTTTTACAAAAGTACTTTCTGAATAAATGCTCACAACTTTTAAATATTTTACTATAAAGCAGCTATAAACAGTTAATTTTATTTTAAAAATAAATAGATTTCAACGCCATCGATAAAAAACCCCTAGAACCATAAACGGTTCTAGGGGTATATGACGCCAACAATATGACCTCAGGAAGATGAAGCCAGTAACATGACCTAGAAAACCATGACGCGATATAGGTCACCTTCGTGTATCTTTACTTCCTAGATTACAGCTGTAGAAAAAACGCCTCAATCAATCACATCAATCACAACAAAGATATTTTTACCTAATCTAACGTACCTAATCTAACCTAACCTAACGTCTTTGTTGTGATTGATTAGAAAGCTTTAAAGCGTTTTTAAATGCATCAAGACCTAAATTTCAAAACGTCTTCGAGGCGTTTTTTCTACAGCTGTAATCTATGAGGTAAAGATACACCAGTGGTTCCCAACCGGTGCTCCGGGGAGCACCAGTGCTCCCCAAGCCCTCTGAAAGTGCTCCCAAAAATTATACAGTACCTAAAATAACTATTCTTATTTTTAAAATTTTTTTACAAGTGAAGATTTTTTACAATTTTTCAAATTTTTATAAAAAATTCTACAAAAACACTTCTATTGTTACAAATTGTAGAATGTATGCTAATAGATGTCTGTATTTTATCGGTTCTAGGGGTATACGTCGCCAACAATATGTAGCCAGGGAAATGTAGCCAGTAACATGACGTAGAAAGCCATGACGCGGAAATAGATCACCTTTGTGTAAGTTTATCTCCCAATTTAAACTAACCTAAACTAAACTAACCTAATCTAAAATTATTTAATCTAACCTAAACTATTTTAATCTAACCTAACATCATTAATTGTGAAAACGAAGGTAACCTATAACTGGCTACATTTCCCTGGCTACATTTCCCTGGCGTCGTATACTCCGGACACCATTTTATCATCACTCTGTGTTAGTGCTAAATGTATTTCCTTGTGGTCTAATTTATGTTAGTTAGAGGGCTGTCATTTGGGACCTTTTGTTCCATATGTTAGTTGGTTTTCTTTTTTTGTATGTACCGAAATAAAGAAGGAAAAAGCAGACCAGCCCTTGCTGACTGACCTTAATACTTGACTTTAAACCCCTGTTTCCCAACGTGAGGTACATGCCCCACCAGGGGGCATTTCAATTGTTAAAATTGTAATTGATGGTGCTCCGCAAACTTTTTGTATTCAAAAAAGTGCTCCGCAGTTTAGAAAAGGTTGGGAACCACTGAGATACACGAAGGTGACCTATATCGCGTCATGGTTTTTTAGGTCATGTTACTGGCTTCATCTTTCTGAAGTCATATTGTTGGTGTCATATATCCTTAGAACCATACATTTGGTTGAACCCATACATTTCAATGTGCTCACGAGTCAAAGATTGCGCATCCAAATTTGGCTGTTTGCAATAGTTCCCCATTCTTTACTTTACGTCCCTTTGCCAGTATATCGACTGATAAATATCGATATTGTAAGAAGGAAAACAAATCTGAATCTGGGGATTGCTTCCATAACGTGAATTTTTTGTGTGTACGTGTGACGAAACAAGTCCAAAAAACTTTTATGATTCCTCGTGGTGATTACTTAATGTGAGCTGTAAATTGCGATCAGAGGGTTTATTCCAAAAGAATTCGATTTAGATGTAATCTGAACTACTAATTTTGACCAGGGCTGATACGCAACCAGCATGATTATGACGTTATGAATTGCTTCTCATTCAACATTTTAAAGTCAGTAAGTAAATAAATGATTATTATACAGTGAATCTCTCTCTTACGTGTAATTATAAATTATTAAATATTTCTAATGTTTTGCAGAAACTGAATTGTCATTAAATTATACTGTATGTCTGCTAATAAGTCCCAGTCAGCGCTGCTGGCCCTTCAAGATAAAGTAGCAAGAATTTATTACACTCATGGTGTATTCTGTTCATCTCATCCAATTCCTGTCATCTCTGTTGCAATTATCATTATAATATTATGCTGGTAAACTTATATTTATTGTACAGTATTACGTATAACGTGACAAACCTTCTTTGCTAATTTTATGTTATAATGTTGCAAATCCATCACGTAGCGTTGGTGTTTCTTGATTTTAAATAAAAGTGTTTGTGTTGTAGATTGTATTGCAGATTTATAATTTCTATCAAAAATTAGTAACGAATAGTAAATGTTTTTGTTTAGTCAACTGATAGTTAATGTTAACAGTGTTAAATTAATTACGATGACAGAATTACAAATTATTATCAAAGTGGTCTTTTTTTTTTCTTTGATTCTGAAATGCTTTGGTCATCTTGGGATTGTCGTTTACTATGCATTTTATCGATTTATTCATATGGTACTATTTACAGTTATCCGTTCATTTATCTACCACTCCCTGGAAGTGATCCTCAAGAACATGTAACACCTTGGAAGAGTTATGTGCCTCCACTTGATGAGTTTAATTCAACGGTATCGGGAGATAGTTTGCCAGTTAGCGAGTTATTTCAGCCTCGATGGGTAACTTTTTTTACTAGTGTTCTATATTACAGAGTTTTAGCAATGTTATTTTAACGATTGTTGATTGCATTTCGATTGTAGTTCCATGGGTTGCCAGTCGGTTACGTGCAACAAATTCTCGTTCATTCATCAGTAAGTGGAGATGTGAATTTGGTGGAAGCTTATAGGGCGCCTCTGCATAAAGCTTTCGATATCTTGCAAATAACGCAAAACTATCAGTTTGAAAATGGGCAAGTTAGGAAATTTGACAATGTATCGAGTAATTACTATAATTCTTTTACCGTTATTTAGAAATGGAACTTTAACTCTTGATGATGTTTGCATGCGTGTTTCTGAGTCAGTAGCAAAGAAAATTAAAGATCATCTACCATCATATGGTTGCTTAATTGTTTCACCAGCAAATATTTGGAAACAAAATATGCAACTGTAAGTTAATTGGCAATTAAAAATATAGATTTGGTGTCAAATAATAGTTTTGCATACAGCTTTCGCGAAGATAATGAAATTGTTCGTTCGGTTGTTTCACTTGGTCAAAAACCTGCTGATCCATCTTCGTCACTTAGCGGTAAGTTAGTAAACTTAGCAAACTTTTATAAATTATCTTTTTATATCGTGTTTGTCATAAGAAAAACAGTTGTAATGTGATTGTCAATACTTTATTGTACAATGTTCATGTTGTTAGTTATTAGTTTTGTTATTTTTTGCAGTAATATTATTTGGAATTCCATGGTCTGAAATTGCTGTAAAGTCTGCAAATCCTAAAAATAGACCGAAATTGATGTCTTTTGCTATAACGATTATTATGAAGGAGTACAACCCACAGTCAGTATATTAGCAATTAATCGTTTAAACAATACATTTTAAGTTATTGTTTTTAGTTTTATCCAAGGTTTAGAAGAACGTTTACGACGATCATTTCCACTTATTCATAATCAGTCAATTGCAAACGGAAATATTACACACATTTATTTTTATGGTCAATATGGTGTTGTTGAATTTGTACCTCTTATTGTCGCTTATGTCGTACTGTTTCTTTATATTTATTTTTCTGTTCGTAAGTATTTTGAAGTTGTTTCTTTATAGTAATTTGTGATTTACATCATTTCATGATTGAATAGGTAAAATAGAGATGGTAAAATCTAAAATAGGAATGGCATTTAGCGCAGTCGTTACTGTGGTGGCTTCTCTATGTATGTCTGTAGGACTTTGCACATGGTTTGGTCTTAGTTTTACTATTAAAGCCGGCCAAGTTTATTTGAAGTTGGTGACATTTTTATAATTTTTGTGAGGAAGAATTTATTATCAATTTTTATATAGGGATGTTTTTCCATACTTGGTAGTTATTATTGGACTTGAAAACATTTTAGTTTTAACTAAGTCGGTTGTATCTACCCCTGTAAATCTCGATGTAAAAGTTCGTCTTGCACAAGGTAAGTTACATTTTATTTGATAATGTTATTTTAATTGAGTTATTATTTATTTATGTATAATTATGATTAGGTCTTAGCAAAGAAGGATGGTCTATTACAAAAAATTTAGTTACAGAATTGTCTATTCTTACTTTTGGATTTTTTACATTTGTGCCAGCAATTCAAGTAAGTTTTTTTTTTAAGTTATTGTATTATATTTTTATGTCATGTTTATAAATAGGAGTTTTGCTTGTTTGCTGTTGTTGGATTGCTGTCGGACTTCTTTTTGCAGATGGTTTTTTTTGCTACTGTTTTAGGTGTTGATATTGGAAGAATGGAGGTAAACTCGTGATTTTTTTAGCAAGTACATTAAAAATTAATGTAATGTACAAAGTAGATGTTAGATTTGCAACGTCAGCTTGCACAGCAAAGCATTCGACAAAATGTGGAAGACTTGCATCACATGTATCCAGTTTTTCAGTGGCCACTGCTTAGCCGTTATCATCGAAACGAATTTAAAAACAAGTCGGTATTGTGTTGGAATTGTAGATCGTCTCAGATTTAAATAATTTTTTAATTTAGACTTTTAAATTCTGCATCTCCAACGGAGCCGTCTAAAGAATCTAAGTTTAATTTTCCAATATCCGAAACGCTCAAATTACCTAAGCGGTTACGATTAGTATATTTCTGGGCTCGTATTCGTATATTTCAACGAATGTTTATGGTATAAATTGTAGTTTTTTAGTTGAATTTATAATGTAATGGTGTGTTATTAGGTGGCTTTTGTTGTCTGGGTTGCTTTCATAGTCTACAAAGCTGGATTAGTGTCCCTTTTTACAGTTGAGGATGCCAGTACATCAGTACCATCAACAGAACAAAATTTTAGTAAATGCTCTTTACAATGTTTTAATTTTATGCAGTATAATTTTAGTTTACTTCATTATTAGTAGCTACAACTGACTCGTTTATTCACTCTTTATCATCATCTGAGAACCGAGTCGAACCTACTTATTCATCAAACAACATTGACTCGAGCCCTTCCAAATCAACTTCATATGCTAGTTTGCAGAAAAGCGATCATTCTCCAGTTTTCAAGTACAAAAATCAGGACCTATGGAGGTTGTTACTTCGAGATCATTGGCCAACTTTGTTTGGGTACTATAACATTTCACTTGTTGGGAGGTAAATTTGTTTTTATAATTTATATGTACAGTATTTTATATTTACAGTTTTTTTTATGATTTTTAGATACATTAGCATTCTTCCAACAATCAGGTTAGCTATCCAAATTGAGTCTGACGAAATTTTTCAAAGTCAACAACAGCTTAGTGGTGCTACGTCAACGGAAAAAGTGGAAAGTTTGATCGAAAACTTTTATTTAGGTATGCCGAATGCTACTGATATTTTACTCATGCAGTTTTATTTTGTGTTTGTTTTATTTAGACGATTTGTCAAGCAAGCCGGGACATTCTAATTGGCATACTTCCAGTCAAGCCTATTATCCTTCTTCACCAACTGAAATTGCTTTAGCCATAATTTTGGCTATTCCGAGCATTGTATTTCTCCTTTATGTGATGGTAGTTTTGTATCAGTGTATTTGTTCAAAAAATTATGCTGAATGGCGAAGTTCTTGGTCTCGAAATGGCTCGAAATCAGCTGGAGACATGATTGCGCAGATGGTAGTTGAAGCGATGCCAATAGTATTAGATGGTCATCCCCAGGTAAATAAATCAAATAAGATGTCTATTGTTGTCAATGCCATTTAGCTTTGTAAATTAATTTTAATTTTTATTAAGGAAATTGAATGCGTCGCAACTCATGAAAATTTTGTTGTCAGTTCCTGTTTGTCTGGCGAAATCCGTGTATGGGATTCTACATCTGGTGAATGTATTACTGTAATTGATTGTAAACGGTAATGTATTGCAACCTGTTATTATTATTAGGATAATTTTTAATACAATTTTAAATTTTTATAGGCGAATAAATCAACCAGTTTTTAGATTAAGTAAAGAAAACGTAGAGAATATGGACGAATCTAATTATGACCAGGAGTCGATGCCGTCAACCAGCGGTCTTTCTAGTGATATCTACAAACAACGATCAGTATCATTAGCATCGCCCACAGAATCCAAAGAAAGATTTCAAGTTAATAATAGGGGCCATCTGCCTTATAATTACAGTTCAGATGATTTGTTTGTTGGCAGTCGGGCGACGGTTGATACTTCAAAGTCTAAGAAAGAATTGTTTAAATTTCAACCGAATTTATCATCTACGATTGATACTAGTTTTACAGCTACCCATCAGAGAAGTAAATCAGCTACTTTTAACCTAGGAGAAGATGACGGTTATGATTTTACCAAATTTCAAATTCATTATGATGAACATCATCAGCTAATGAATGATGAGGATGAAGTTGGAAATATTCACTACAGTAAACGTTCGAAAAGTGGAGATCAGTCACCAAGTATAGCTCATAGTCCGTCATCGAATCAGTTTTCACAGTCAAAGGCAGAAGATATAAAGGATACTTTTGATGCTCCATCTCCGATTTGGTGCATTGACTGCAAAGACAATATAATTGTTGTAGGTTGTGGCGATGGAAAAATTGAGGTAAATTCACGTTTTGTTGTTGTTTTAGGATCATCTTTCTGTATTTTCTATTTGCTGTAGATGTATCATTCGAAAACAGGCACCTTAAGATATTTGCATGAAAGTGAATTCGGACAAGGAGTGGTCAACATTAGAATTTATAACAACACGTATGTTGTTTAAATTAATTTTTTTTTAAGTTTATTAAAATAATTATTTTATCACAGCATTGTTGCTGCTAGAATAAATGGATCGATCGAATTTCTAGAGATGGCTGTACAGAATCAGTGTTCACCGGTTTGTCCGTCTATGATGCATAGAAGAAGTATTATTTTAATAGTTGATTCTCTTAATCGACTAATTCATGTAATTATTGCTTTTAAAGTTGATGGAATGATGGAGCCGCAATCTCATAGCGGTAGTTATTATTTTGGGGATGGTGAGCTAATTTGCCGTTGGAGTCATCAAGTGAAAGCTCATCAGCAGCCTATAACTGTTTTAGCAGTGGAAGGTGGAAAAGCAGTTACTGGTAGTCAAGATCACTCTCTTAAGGTGACTTCAAAATTTAAGTAAAACATTTAGATGATAAATATATTCTTATTATGAATAGGTATTTAGAGTGGATGGTGCAGTGTGCCTATACACTTTACATGGACATTATGGTCCAATTACTTCACTATTTATAGATAAGGTGAGTTCTTTTGAGAATCAATGTTGAGAATTTAATAGCATTTAGTACTTTATATTATTGTAAGCTTTCACCAATGACGGTTGCGAGTGGGTCTCACGATGGAGCAGTATACCTATGGGATTTGATGACAGGACTGTGCGAACGACGTCTGCAGGGTCATGATGGTGCAGTCATAGCTTTATCTTATACGGCTTCCTATGTGTTAAGTGTTGGAACTGATAATCGACTGATAGTTTGGGAACGTTTTCAAGGCCATATTCTTAACAATATTTATTTAGTAAGTAGCAAACTTATGTCTTCGTTAATGAAGAATTTCACAGAAACTTGTAAATATTTTTCAGAACCAAAGTCACTGCCGAAGTATTATAATGTTAACTGATAATCTGCTGCTAACTGGTCAGCAGGTATGTTTATAATTTCTTAATTTTTTTATTATACGCTTGAATATACGGTAATGTACAACATAAACACGGGTTTATGATGTTATTAATATATTTATCAATATGCTTGTAGGGCTCTTTATGTGTGTGGGATATACGAACTGGCACTGCTATAAGATCTGTGAGGCTTGGTGATGTGGACGAGAAAGTTCTAGTCCGACATATTCATAATGTCGAACATACTATAGTTTGCGATTATGGCAACCAGCTAAGAGTTGTTCAATTTCCAGCCATTTTTGAAAAGAATGAATAGCTACACTACTGTAGAATGAGTAGAATTTATAACTACCGGTAAACGATAATTAGCTTTTACAAATTGTTAACTTCCCATATATTTTTTTCGTAAAAGGTGGAAAGTTAGTACATTAAATAACATATTGAAGTATTTTAAAAAAATATTTTGATGCTAAATTGTTTATTGTGTGAAATATTATCGTTGCTGGCGATAATTTGCTAAATTTATTCATATTTTAAAAAGTGATATTAAAAACGAAACAAATTTTTAAATCTATGTTATGAAAGCGCATTGTACGTCGTTTTCTACATTAATTTTTAAGCTATTCTAAAACGATATTACGCACTCTGGGTTTGAATTATACAATTTCAATATCATTGGGTCTTCTCGTTTTACACAAGGTTTAAGAGACTATGAGGTATACGGTACATATATAAGCTTATTTTACAAGTAAGATATAAAGAGCAATTAGCTACTTAACTAGATTTAAACATGTCACAAAGCAATCTTTCTATTGGAATATTGCCAATTGTTTTGCGAAAAAACATATCTTCGATTGCTTGTGGATTAATACTGCGTACAAGTGGTAACAAAAGCAATAATTTTCCAAACCTTACTTTTGACGATGGTTGACGATTGATCGAATGATCTTGTAACATTATTTGGGTTTGATCTTGTAGTAACTCCACTTGAAGTGAATCTCTCAAGCCTTCAGTTTCTGTTTATGAAAACAACAAATGCAATTTGTTTAGCGTATTATTGAAATGATAACTTATTTACAATACCTGGTTTAAATAGTGATAGCCCTTTAAGACAGGCGTACTCAGTATGGTCAACCCCAAGAGCTTCAAATCTGCTAATAGTTTCTCTTAAGATTCTTATCATTTCAAGTATCGAGTTATGCCGACTAGCTGATATCAGGTTGTTCGAATTGATCATAGCTTTATGATAAAATTGTTATAAATGAAAGCAATAAAATTTAATAAGTTATTTTTTTTACTTTCTTCAATTGCTAAACCCCACTGGGCAGCGTTGAGTACAAAGAGCTCGCACCACGCTTCTTCTAAAAGAATTGCTTGGTCACGAAATGGCAGTTGGAGAAAAGATGGAATACTTCTGGCCCATTTGACTGAGAAGAACAGAAGTTTAGCGGCGCACTCGTATGCGTTCTCTGAGGATGGGAATGAGACTGAAACAAAGTCGGTTGAGACATCTGTAGGACCAGATGATAGGTGCGAACCAAATGGATGAGCTGTAGGAATAACTGTGTGATGGCTGCTGTAACTTGGATTTGTTGGAATTCGTTGCAAATGCGGAGTTGGCTGTAACGTTGTGTAAGTGTTGATTTGGTTCCTTTCTTCTAATTGTTCAACTCTTTTGATTTGCTGAACTCTTGTTGGCATAATTTGGGCTCCAGAGCATGAAGGACCTTTTGAAACTAATAATTATTTATTTAAAAAAAAACATTCTATCATATACAGCTTTAAAATAGTACCTGTTTCTTTTCCATCTATTTTAATGCTGGTATCTTTACTGGTGCTAAGTACTTTTCTAGTTTCAATGTTTGGTGATGCTCCAGAGTTAATTCCATTTATTCCTTCGGTGCAGTTCGATGTCATTACATTCAATGGCGAAAATGCATGATGGCTTAAAAGAAAAGGGGTGAATGGTCCCAACGGAATATTTGGAAAAGCGGTGTAATAATCGTGAAAAGAAGGTTGAAATCTGGTATCAGACGGTGAATCTCCAGTTATGTTTGTTATTCTCTTGTAGGGACATGTTCTTGGTGCTCTTTCATGTTGGACAGCTAATTGAAAGTGAATTTTCATTAATTTGCACTTGTCTTTTATTAAAATTTGTTTGGTTATATTTTTAAGTGAATGTTTACTCTAACACATTAATTCATTTTCAGTGAAATTGAAAGCTTCATTAATTATAAATGCTGCATTTGGATAATAGAATGTAAGTCAACATTATTAATTATAAATTGCATTGAATGCGTGGTTGTGTTAATGTGAGAAAATTCACTCCTGCATGTGCTTTGCTCTTGTGTGTTTTAACTGGATGAAAACTCGAGTACTGTATTTGACTGTCGTCAGTGCACTCTGTTATCTACAGTAATTTTGATAGATATTAATTCGTAATGCATGTAAGCTTACTGTAGCATTTAGAAAACTCTAGGTTGCTACCTAATGTAGGCTTTTTTATTCACATTATTTTTGAATAATGTAATCAATTAATCTTGTAAAATTGCTTGAATAAAATTTAAATCTATTTTTTGAAGTTTTAATTAAGTAAAATATAGCTATAAAGATTAATTGAAATGTTCTATGAACGGTACTTCAAATCGAAGTTAAATCATGAAATTAGCCTCTCTTTGGAAAATGCAAAATAGAAATTTCATTAGTAACTGAACATTTATGAGTATTAAATGCTGGTGGATGGGTAATGATTTATCCGTAAGTTTTCAAATCGTGAATAAACCTTCAATTTTTCTATTAAAAAAATCACATTGCATATAACAGGAAGCAGCTCTTTAAAAAAATGTATAAAATGAGAATTTGTAGAAAAAAGTGTTAATATCAGTTACACAGCCGTACTTTTGTAGCTTTTATGTTATACAGTATTAGTGGCCGATTTTTAAATATACAGTATTTGTATAACAAAAACATTGTTCTTTTTTTTAATTAAAAAATTATTTGCATAGTATATAATATTACATTACACTTTTACAGTATAGTATGCGTAAAATGGTCATCTGTTTTATGAATAATAAATATGTCGAAACATTTGTATCAAAAGATTCGTTTGTATCACTTGCAAAAAAATATTGTACATTTAAAAGAAATTTAGAGAATTGCATATTATAGTGTTTGTCACGCTTTGCCATTTGATCGGTGGGAGAGAAAATTCTCTTTTCCTCCATCAACCATTTTGTCAACTGTTTAACAAACGAGACCAGCCAGATGATGACTCGATAATGTTTAGTCTTTTAAGTGCAGCAGGGGGAAGACATGTCGAGTAATTATTGGCTAATCCATTGATATATGTATTTGCTGTGAGAAGTTATTGATAATAGGGCCCATTTACAACTCGATACTGACATTTGATAGATAGTCACATGTTTGTTATGTCCACCCATAATATTTCCATACAGATAAAAGTTACATAAATTATTCAACTGTATTTTTCTAGTGTGGTTCATCTGAATTTTTAACTACGTGTACTTATGTATCATAGAAACCTAAGCTTTTTACACCGCATATTGATTTTGCTTAAAAGTCTAGCATTATAGATGAAAAGGACAAAATTGACGGTCGAAAATTATTTCAGATTTAATTGGCAACTACGGTGCCATTATTTCATTTTTTTAGTCTTTTATAATACAGTGTGTGATATAGCTTTTTCGATTCAAAAATCAATTTAAGTAAGAAATACATATAGGAGGGTATTTATTAGTATATACAACTGTTTTCGTTGCGTTTGTTTTTTTTAAGAGTTTATAATAACATTATCGTGGTAAAACAGTTGAAATGTCATATTATTTAGTATTACGTTACGATCGAATTATGTCCCCAAAATATGAACAACGGAATTGCCGTATTTGTTCATCCAATAATTGATAGGCAGTAGTTTAATGGTTGTTTTATAGACAATAACCTTATAAGCATTTATTCTTTTACAACTCATCTTGAATTACATGTTATAGGATCAAATTTTTAGAAGTTGACCAATTTTTTAGCATTTAAAATATATTAGTTTCCTCTGCTCTCTATTATTATTATTATTGTTATCAAATTTTGTTTTGTTTTTTTATAGCTTACATTTCTAAAGTTACCAATACTGTACTGGCAAAACATTGTTTTTATATTAACAATTTCGTTTTTATTTAATGCATATCATTAAGCTAAAAGATTGCATGGTATTGTAATTGAGATTGGATTATTTTAAAGAGCTGTCATTTAGTATTCATAAAGTAAGCAAAATTAAATACTTTAATGGCACTATTTTAATTGATTTTAGAAATAAGTATGAAGTGTAACTTACTAAATATTTTTAGTTAAGTATTTTTTTGTTGTTTTGAAACATAAACGTCACTGTCATTTAACCTATTGCATTTTCTGACCGATCGATTGGTCAGACGTTACGGCTATAATGTTTCATTTTCTGTTTATTTTTTATGCTGTTTTCAAATATACAGTATACTATAATATTATTGTTTTATGTGTACAAGTGGCGTGAGTTTTATTATGTGAATTAAGGTGTTGCATGTCTAATCGTTGTGTGGCAACATGTAGTTTCAGGTGATGTAAAGACTATTAGTGCAAAACGATTGATCAATCAGCTTTACATTTTTTCATTATTTAGTTAAAATATCAACCGGTCTCATGTCAGCTTAGCTGTTTACTGTGTATACTTTATACCGTATATTTATGTTTTTAGTTCTTGCGCCATGTCACCCAAACGTTTACGGTTGTGTGTAGTAAACTGTAATTTTTCGTCAACTTGTGTTATTAATAATTTAATAATTTTTAGCAGTTAAAGAGAAATGGCGATTGGAATAAATGGTTTTTGCATGAAGGTGTACGTGAGAGTGTGGCAGTTGTTGCTATTGTGTCTAATGTTTATGGATTGTCGGTATATTCAGTGGACGATCATCAACGCGTTGACACGGGCCACTTGAGTGTTAAGTTACAATGATAACATGAAAAATGATGTCATGGGTTGAATTATGGTGGATAACTTCTAGCATGTTGAGTGCTAGAAAATTATGAATACTAAATGATCAATGCACACAAACTGACATTTCGATCGACTAACTTCGATCATGGTAGCATAAAAAAGTTGCCAAAGAATTCCTAACAATATCAAATACAAATATGAAGTTATGATGTTCGTGCAATAATTAAAAAAGGCAGTTTTTAAGGTTTTTGACACCGCCAAACGAAAGTACAGTTATGAGTTCTGTGATATTTTTTTTGTGTATTAGTATACGCTTAAAGTCCCACGAGTTGACATTACAACCTCATTCAATAGTCAATACCAGAACAATTGCATGTTAACGCCATGGTCCTTAAATGCCTAGTCTGGGATTTTTAACGTTGATCGTTCTATAATAATGTTTAAATTGAATAAAAATGTTTACTGTATTTACCAAATTTTATTACCGTACTTATTTTCTAATAGTAAACTTACAAGTATTAAAATCGTATTTTAATATTCCTAGCAGGTCATTGCAGTACTGTACTAAAGTCACTAAAATTTTTAATTTTAGTTTAATTTTATTTGTATTAATTGTAATTATTAAAAAATTGATAAATATTTAGATTGTATAATTTCTAGTTTTGGTTTACAGTAGCATATCAATGGCTTAATTGTGTCGATTGCCTTTAATTTAAGTGGGAAAATTTAATTTTGACTTTCAAAATTCAATAAAATTTTGATTTTCTGTAAATAATAATTAATACTTAAATTTGTTTTTGGATTAAATTTCAATGAAGGTTTTTATATCAATTTCAAATGTTCACTAGTTGATTAAAGTTACCCCATGTTTTTAAAATTAGAAACAACTTCACACCTATTAAGACTAGAATTTATCCAACATGTAACTTTACAATTGATCCAACCTGTATGTTATAGTCATTATAGTGTACTTGTAAGCTGTGTTTGTCCAGGGTATACAGGTATAGTTCACCTTTGTTTATAAGTCAGTCGGGTGTGAATGAGCAGAAAAGTCTTATGGCATCATTCGCTTGGCTGCAAATGGCTTTTAAAGAGGCAACTACAGCTGAGAAAATCAACAGCTGTTTTAGTCTAATTTTTTACCCCTCAACTTTTACAATGGGCTTTTGGTGTCATCGAAAGGAACAATAGTTTCCCTCCGATGTCTTCAGGCCTATTTACGAGTAATCACTGAGATCTTTGATACGCTTCTTTCGGTCGTGACCAATTACGCTTTATTAATTAATCATTAGGGCGTTTTTTCCCCTCAACAGTTACTTAACTTACTTTGCTGAATGTTTACTGAACTCGATAATTATTTTCTAAAGGATTTTTTTTTGCTGGTTGTTAACTTATAAATAATTATATCATTAAATTACTTTCTTACCGTCTTTTTTCATGTTGACTTCTAAACACTTTCGAAATCGACAAGCTTGACATTGGTTTCTTCTGGTAACGTCTACCACACAATTGCCACTTTCTTTACAAATGTATTCTAAGTTTCTTTAAATTTAAAATTAATTTAGTTTAGGAGCGGGCATCATAATCTATGTAACCCAAAATAAAATACTTGCAAACACTTTAGGTTCATTAGTAATTTAAGAATTAAACTAAGATATGAGCTTAAATTTAAAAAGAATTTAATTTAAACAGAATTCTCTATAATGCCAAATACCTGTAATTAAGATATTCATGAACTTAAAATACTTTTTAGAAACATAATTTAGTGTATTTAAAAATGCAGTGCAGTATATCAAGTTATTGAAGAGATTTCCATTCGATAAAACTTTAGCAACGTCGCTAAGTTTTGGAATAATAGCTCCAAAATGTTTTTCAAAATCAAATAAAAGTTGAGATGTTTTTATGGTATTTTAAGATAACTTACCGTCTAATAGATCTTTTAAAAAAACCTCTACATCCGTCACAGCTTGGTACTCCATAATGCCGACCTGAGGCTTTGTCGCCACAAACTCGGCATAGTGGTTCTCTTTTTGGGCTTTCGATGCTCTCTGATTCTCCTCCACCGTCAACATTCAAGTCAGACATGATTGTAAATTAAATCGATGAATAAACTTAAACTTCAATTCCACTTGTCATTTATATTTATGTACAATTACACGAAATAAAACTAGAAAAAAAAAACCATTTTATTAAAAATCAATTAAAATAGGCCTTTTCGTAAGACATATTTTTTAATGCTTTTGCCTTTCTGCTTGAGCTTTTACAACATATTGAAACTTTTTTATTATTCTAAATTGATCGACTAAACTGCTGATTGGAAATGAAATGTTTTTATATCATTGAATTCGCGACGACGATCGTCTAACAAATTTGTGCAGAAAACTTTTATTTTGTGATTTTGTACACATCCGTAAAATTGAAGTCGAAATATCTCATTAGCTTTGCTTGAAAAGATTTTGCAAATGCAATTTAACTTTTATAATGCCATTTATTTTTAATATGTTATCGACGGCAGTAGATTAACGATAAATGTCAAATAGGCGTTCTTAAAAATGCTTAATCAATTGGAAAAATATCAGGGACAAGTATTTAGGCAATATACAGTAAATACTCGTATCTAAGAAAATGTATTAAGTACCAGTACACACAAAAGTACCAAATGTAGGACTAGGAAGGGAATGGTCTTCTTTCATTGATCAACAACATCATGATAAAAAATTGTATTAATAGACTTAACTGGTCATTTAATTTTTTTGAGAATAAAACTCTTTTAAAGTTTCCTTTTAGATAAGGTTTTTTGTTTACTTTTTTTTTTTTCAGAGCAAAAATAACTATTTGTTTGTTATACATAAGTTTATACAGTATCAATCCACGTGTGCTTATATGTACTGATAAAAAAAGCCAAAAATCTTTTATTTTTTACTGATATTTTGCCTCCACACGAACTTTAACCGACTTGATGTCTGCATTAACATTTCCTGATCGAGTATGAAGTTTAAGTCACGCCTGTGTAAAATCTTTTTTTTTTATATATAGTATGTAGTATTATTTTTAAGGAATAAGAAACTTTTCTCTTATCATTACATATATTACACCTGACATCTTATCTAATATTCCCTGGCAAACTTTTAATTTACAATATGTGCAATTTTAACTTTGTGACACATTGGACTTGTTGACATTTAAATCTTTTAAATAAAGTATAATAAAATTGGCAAGGGTACCCGAAAAATGTAAAAGTTTAAGGAGGAAGTACTTATTAATATTTATTTATCAATTTAAATGTTTACTAAATAAATCCATATTTTTTATTAGAAAATATATACTGTAAGTTAAAAATGTTATAATATAAAAATATTACAATAAAAAAGCAAGTTTTGGACATCTTATATGGTTGGTTCATTTTAGATTAGAATAATAGCTTAGTATAACGATTAATTTTCTTTATTTGTACTTTAGAAATATTCTTAATAAAATTCCATCAGTCTTACCTTTACAATGTCGCCAACTTTCTGTGTTGAAAAACCGTCAACTGTCCACTTTGTTTTTAATTGGATACCGTTACAAAAGTGACTTAATCAATTATAAAATGTTCGAGCTTAATCAAACTTTTAATTAAATGTCACATTCAAAAACAACTTTTAGCTACTATAAAAACTTTTTTTTTCGGATAAAATGCAATAACATTCACGATTGCGATAAAATATTTTCATGACATAACCAAGTTGCTGGCTACAAAGTTTAATTGATCATGACTTCCTAAGCAAAATTTGAAATGGTATTTATTTGCGACTTGTAGAGAGGGTGAGGTGGGGAAGGTTGGAAAATCAAATATATTAGTGATTATTGGGGTGGGGGAAATGGTAATTATTATATTGCCAATCATGGGTTGGTTGTGGCAAAGTTGACACACACTATTTCCAGACTTTTGGTTGGCTATATAGCGGCTGGGAGTTGAGAATATGTAACACGGGGGGTGGGGTACATCATCCGAACTTCCATGGTCTTACATGATATTACTATACAGTAGTATATTTCTCGATCCCCTCTATATACATGCACATAAGATATCTTATACACATATATATTTGTCGGGCTCGACTTTCGTGTGGGAATTTAACAGCTGTTCTAACTACCATCTGACTACTATACAACTTCACTCCATCTACTGTATGAACTTTTCCTGGTCCATATGCGCGCGTCTATACGATATATTGAACTGACATTGTGTGAGTGTGTATACAGATCTTGTTATGTGCACACATACACACACATTCTGCAAGAGCACAAATACGGTACTGTAACTTACAGCCATCTTTAAAAGGCCATCCCAAATGCTAAAGAATAACTTGAAGAAAGTTGAGAATGCTTAATCTGGATGAAAGGGAGTTATTTTAATGATAACCGGATCACAGCTTGTTAGAGATAATGGGGTTGTCATGTTCATGCAGAGATGTTTGAAGTGTAAAAGACACCTTGTGTTCTCATCTCTGGGTCCCACATACACTTTCGCTCATACTCCAAAACAAAAAAACAAATTCTTACATGATATTGTGTCTTAGTGCATAATACTGTAACTTGATGGTGATGCCAATGAGCAAATTCTTCAAACTTTCTCTTAGTTTTAACACTTTAGTTTGATTATCCGGATAAAAAGTTTGTCTTAGGAGAAAATAAAATAGGAATGTAATCATCTTGTTCAAACTTTGAGAGCAGTTTTTTTTTCTGAGCATCTTTGGAACACCAATCTGTGTGATTTTTATAGCTTAATTTAACTCATTTTTAAATTAAGCAACTTTTTTAAAAAGGTACTTGATGAAATAGATGCTTTTAATGTAAGTTTGCAGTAACAAATTAGATTAATTAAGTTATTTTTATTGGATTGATTATTTAGCAGTCGAATTTTAATTGCCAGATATTTTTTTTTGCATTTGTATAATTTCTTGATATTTTGACGATGAGTTTTCATCCTGACTGGTTGTTTGATGAAGCAAATGCTAATTGACTTTTCATTAAGTGTTTTTAATGATATTGAAACATTTACTTGGAGTTTTTTTTTTTCTTTCTTTTAAACCGTTTTATTGAGCGATTAATATAGAGCAAATAATTAATCTAGGAAAATTATTCGTTTGATGCTTTTATGGACATTATTTAAGTAAAATATTTAATATTGACCATTTTTTGGTTAGATTTTTAGCTGTCGACCTTATAACAGTTGTAAATTTCACCAAGTTGCATGACACCATCATATTATCATACTATCAAAGGGGTTCATAACAAATTTCTACATGAACTCTTGACACACGGCTGGCGAAATCTTTTGCGGGGTCGGGTTTAAAAGTTGTAAAAAAAAATGTAACAAATAGAAAATAATAATTTTCGTACACCGCGGGGCCTCCTAAAACGTGGGGCCGAGTTCGCCCGAATACGCAGAATCCGCCTTCCTCGGGCCCTGCCTTGACAAATATAATAAATTTACATTTAATTTTTAAAAATGGTACTGCTAAATGGTATTTATACGACCATAAAAAAGAGAATTATTTCAAGCTAACCAAAATCGATATACTGTAGATTTACTTAACAAAATGACCGTTATTAAAAATTTGAACATTTAAGTAAAAGTTAATAAAATTATTTAGATTTGTAAATAACCAATTCTAGAAAGTTTCTTATTGAATGACACGAAATTATATTTACACCTCGAGCTAATTACTGAATTAAAGCTGCTAATTATTTATCATTTAGAATATAAGACATGTCAGTTAGCGGCATAGGCGCTCGCATAGGGAAGTAGAGAAAATACCGGTATGTTTTTTTTTTGGGGGAGAACGTATCGGTATTTTTAAACATTTAAATTCAAGACATCACCTTATGTTAAAATTTTAAATATTTTTGAATTTCTTTTTCAAATACAATGATATTCTATTGTGTTTAAAATTGATGATAATTCATGATTTTTTAAAGGGGGTTTAATCTTGGTAACAGATTTTCACTGTAGAGTAACATTATCTAACTTAATCGGTCGCTACTACGTGACAGCACCTACTGTCCAGCAAATAAAAATACCGGTAGCGATCAGACGTTACGCTTAAATCGTGAAGAGCCAAAAGAGAAGTTTTCATCTGCTACTACAATAATAATGTGCTGCCACATAGTGGCACCAATTTTGACATCTGAATATAAAAAATATTAATTAAATAAAAACATATATCATATAAATAATATATCAAGAAAAATTAAAATAATATGAGTCTAATTATTAATTATTTTAATTTTTTGCTAAAATGAGCTATTTTATTTTTACGAAAAAACTGGTTAATTTGCTTTTAAACTTGTGTGATGATCATAGAGGGCAGTAAAGTATTTATTATTTAATCCCGCCAAAATGTTTTCGCGGTAAAGTACAGCTGTAATTTGTGAAAGTGATTGTGATGCGATGTTGCTCTGGTTTTGTGCATTCCTCTGAGTTGGTGCATATTTTAGCAGATTGAAATCATATTAAATTATCTGTAATTTACTGTTTACTCGACGTTGTATGTTAAATCCAGATTTTTAATTGTAAATTAGTGCTTTTATTATGTTTAAAAAAACGGTAGATGCTTTTAATGAGCTTGAGAGCAAGCTGAAGTGTTGTGTTTGGTAAGTTAGCTAGCTGAAAGCTTTTATGTTTCAATGAAAACTGGCTAGTTTTCTGATTAATAATTCTGTAATTTATAGCAACAATATTGTCGTGGATGCGGTAACCAGAGAAGGATGCGATCATTTCTTTTGCAGGTTAGTATATTTTACAAAAATGTATAAAATATAATTTGAAATTACTATAGTGTACTGCATTAATTTTCACCAGAAAATGTTCACCGAAACGAAGAGGAGTAAGCTGTAATGTTTGCCAATCGCCTTATTTATCTTCTGAAATTCGTTCCAGTGATATTATTAATTCTTCGGTTGATAACTATTTGAAAATGAAGGAAATGATTGAAGACTTGTCTAAATGTAACAATGGTTAGTTTGTTACAACAGTCAATGTCGTATTTCACAAATTCACATGTTGAAATTCTATTGATGTATTGTATCAGGTGTTCTTCAACAAACGCCGCAAAAAGACCAAGAGGAAAGATCATCCATTAAAAGAGGAAGTCCTAGACAGCAACCAGAAAACAGCAAAAGAACTTCGACCTGCAACCAACTTAACGATTCTGTGTCATCAGTCGGTAAAGGTGATAAAGCAACATCCAAACTCAATAAACGCAATGGTAAAGGTGAAACTTCACTTCATGTCGCTTCACTTAAGGTATTTGTTTACTTCTAAATAATTTAAAGTTTCAACTTTTTCATTTACTATAATAATTGTTTCTAAGGGTAAAACGGCCGATGTTGAACGCTATTTGCAATTGGGTGCTGATCCAAATACTAAAGACAACGCAGGCTGGACTCCTTTGGTGTTTATTTTAATTTTGGTATTTAGACGAAAGAAAAGTTCTTATTTTTATTTTAAAAATACAGCATGAAGTGTGCAGTCAGGGCTACACTGTTATTGCCAAAATGTTACTGGACCATGGAGCAAATGTCAATGCAGTGAGCTCAAATTCAACTACTCCGTTACATGATGCAGTGATAAATGGAAAAGTCGAAATTGTGAAGTTGCTTCTTAGCTACGGAGCTGATAGATATATGCAGTAACTTATTTATTTGTTCGGCATCTGAACGCAATTTTATAAACACATTTGTTACAGAACATCTACCGGATTTACTGCATTAGACCTTGCTGATGATATTGGAATTCAGGAAATTAGGAATGTTTTGCTTTCTAAAAATAAACTACCTTCACTGAAAGTGTGTATTGAATTTTGAGTGTGATAGTTCATTAACTAATAAATGTGTTGTACTGTTTTATAGCCTTCACTTCCTTCGGCTAGCTCAAATTTTGTGATAACCAGCACTGGTTTGAACGACTGTCATAAAATTCAGTTCCAAAAGTTAGGATCTGTTCTAAATGCAAAATTAATCGATACGTTTAGTGATGAAGGTACGTGGTGTTGTAACATTTATTATAAGATTCTTACAATAATTTATCCCCAAATTAACAGTAACTCATCTTATTGCTTCTGATAACGGACAACGAGTTTGTTCGAGAACATTGAAGTATTTAAATGCTGTTTTGAAAGGCATTTGGGTTGTTTCAACTGATTGTAAGTATTGGTGACCTATATCGGTAATTAGATTGTGAATTTTGTTGTGTTCATTTTTATTATAGGGGTTGATGAATGTCTCACGAAAAAGAAATTTGTTAAAGAAGATAGCTTTGAAATCAAGGGAACCTATCAGTTTCCAGACTGTGATGGACCCCGAAGAGGCAGGGAAAGTGTTTCTCTCAAAGTAACTTAATGGAGTTTTTCTTGATTTTCAACACTTTGACTAATCTTTAAATTTTACTTGATTAGAAACCTGGATTATTTAATGGATGCCGTTTTTATTTTTATGGAAAATTTATTCCGCCCTCTCCACCAAAGGCAGATTTAATTCGATTGGTGGAAGCTGCTGATGGAATTATTTTAGACGAAATGCCTGACAAACAGTTAAATGTACTTAACGGTTCTTCATTTCATACGAAACAAAATAGCAAACTTTCAGGAATTACATGTTTTATTATCTATTTTGAAAATGCTGTCAATATAAGAAAATTGCAAGACTTTGATTCTTCTAAAAGTATTAGAGCACTTCCTCAGTCCTGGTTGTTGGATTGTTTGACCACTTTTGAGATCGAGGATCCATAATTTATTGAACATGTCCATTTATGAAACATGCACTAATTATTGTTATACAACATTTTTAAAAATAAGATATTATTTACTATTCCATTTTCGTTGGTAAAAAACATTATTTATAAGATTGTCCAATGTGTTTTAATTCGATAACATTCGATATCAAGTGTTTTGAGAGATGATACCAGTAGAGTTGCTAACTTTGAATCAAAATCAAATGATTCATTCGAATATATTCAGATTTATATTCATTTGAATCTGATTCGAATATATTCGATTAAATATGATATTGAAGATAATCGAATCACACATGAATCAAGTGAGTAGAAAATAGCTAGTTATTATGTTTAGAACGAGAGAATTACTAAGCTACTTAGTTAGTGGTTTTAGCGAATTCTAAAGTGATTTCAACGTCTCAAGTGATTACTCGCGCCACTTAGTGCGCCAAATTAGAGCGCCGCTAATTGGAAATTGGCGCCTACATGATTACAGTACGTTCTGAGTAAAGTACGTTTTAATACGGTACGTTCTGACCACAGTACGTTTTTGAGATTACTTGAGAGGTTGAAACTACATTGTGATTCATTTAAACCACTAACTAGGTAGCGTAGTAATTCTCTTGTGCTAAACGTGAATAACTCGCTATTTTCGCTATTCACTTGATTCATATTTGATTCGAATATATTCATATTTGATTCGAATATATTCGAATCAGATTCAGATTTATTCGAATATGATTCATTATTCATTCATATTCATTAATTGACTCGTTTTAGCAACTCTAGATACCAGTACAGTATTACAGTCGATGTAAAATTTTCGAACCGCAAGAGTGCACATTCTGCACGGTATCAAACATGATTTTAGTTTCCATGTGCTTTACCGCTGGGTGCGCTGAAGTTTCTTTCAATAAAGTGGCGGGTCCTGTGATATTCTGAATTTCCATGGTGGGATCTGAACTGACAATCGGTTGCGTTTGTTAATCATTTTAATTTTATTTTAGATGAGTTTGATTTTTATAAACGTGGTGTTAAACCAGTATTAAATATACGTTATACTGTAAGTAATATCATGGATTCAGAAGACTCAGTTGCATCTATACTTAATGCTTCAACACGAACAAATGCAATCGTAAAACTTGATCAGGACGTTGTAAACCGTATTGCAGCAGGAGAAATAATTCAAAGGCCTGCAAACGCTATTAAGGAAATGTTAGAAAACAGGTAAGGGCAATTGTAAGATACAATACAAACGTCGACAACTATTGCGATGTTATAGTTGTGTAAATGTGTAGTACGTTTATAGTGTACGTTTATTTTGTATTATTAGTATCGATGCCAATTCAACTAGCATTAACATAACAGTGAAAGAAGGTGGTTTAAAGCTGATACAGATACAAGATAATGGATCAGGAATTCAGGTTGCATTTAATCATAATAATGATTTATTAAGTCGCATCGTTTTAAGGACCTTAGAAATTAACTATAACAAGAGTTATAACTGTCATTTATTTAATTTGTTTTTAACGTTATAGAAAGCTGATTTACATCTTGTTTGTGAAAGGTTTGCAACTAGTAAATTAAGAAAATTTGAAGACCTTCAAACAATCAACACTTACGGTTTTCGTGGAGAAGCTTTGTCTAGTATTAGCCATATTGCACATGTTTCTGTTAAAACTAAAACAGCTGATAGTCCCTGTGCTTATCAGTACGTTGGTTAAATACAGTTCTAGTTCTTCATTTTAAGTAAGCTTAAAACTATTTAATAGAATTAATTATTGCGATGGGATACCCAAAGGAGAACCAAAGCCCTGTGCAGGAAATCAAGGAACTCTAATTTTGGTAAATTTCTGATGAACATTAGTCATGTAAATAATTTAATCTGTATTTTTATCGTATTATCTTTAAGGTGGAAGATTTGTTTTATAATGTGCCAATCAGACGTAGGGCATTGCAAAACTATTCCAGTGAATATTCTAAAATTGTAGATGTTGTAAGCAGATATGCTGTGCATAATCCATCAATTGGATTTACCGTTAAGAAAGTTAGTTTTTAATTCAAACTTTAAATATAAACTGACAAACATGTATTGATATATTTGTTTTTTAATAGCATGGTGAAACTGTGTCAGACGTTAAAACATCTCCAAATTCATCAGCGGTTGACAGTATAAAAACTCTTTTTGGAATAGATAAAAATAAGTAAAGACAGTTTGTCAATAAGGAATCGAAGAATTTTTCATTAATTTTACTTTAACAGGGAATTGCTGAATATAAGGTTTATAGAGGAAATGTTGCAGTTTAAAATCAACGGATATGTGTCGTCGGCTGATTATACTGTAAAACGAACCGTTTTTATATTGTTCATTAACAGTACGTATTTAAACTAGCAGTTACAATTGTTTTTGAAAATTGTAATTAAATTATATACAATATTTTTAGATCGATTAGTTGAATCCACAGCTTTAAAAAAGGCAATTGACAGCGTTTACTCTTCCTATTTACCTAAGCATCAATTTCCATTTATTTATTTAAGGTATCATCTATGATACTTGAGTGGCTTGTAATTTCTCATTATACAGTAATAATTTTTTTTTATTTTAAACCAATTTATATTATGACAGTTTAGATATTTGTCCGCAAAATGTCGATGTTAATGTTCATCCAACTAAGGAAGAAGTACATTTTTTAAATGAAGGTCCCATTATTGAATCGGTACAAAAGGTGATCGAGGAACGTTTATTAAATTGCAACAGCTCACGGACTATGCTGATTCAGGTAATTTATAGGATTTAAATTACAACAATAGTATTAAAATGTAGTGTCAATAATAATTTTAAAAAGTTATCGGTTGTACAATATACTTTAAATCTTAATCTAATTTTTGAATCATATCAATAATAGACTATAAATTGTAAACAGTTGATGTTAAGACTAAATAACAATTTGGTTGAAGTCAATATACTGAACTTTAAAGTACAGTATTTTAATAATTATTACAGTCTGTTCTTCCAAATTTGAAAAACGAGGAAACTGTAAAAGTTGAAGCATCAAAGTCTGATAAAGGTATTTCCTGTAATTTGTAAGAATTGCTTTTCCAATTTTATTGATATCAAAATACAATAGATGTAACGAATGTAAAGAAGCCATATGCTTATAACATGGTGAGGACGGACAGTCGAGATCAGAAACTACATGTATTTTATCAAAATTTACGAACAGAAAAACTAAACAATTCTGCAAAAGAAAACTCAACATTGCCATTGGAAACATTGACTAAGACATCACCATCAGTGTAAGACTTCATTAGATATTACATTGATTTTTATTTAAATAAAATTAAATGTAGATCAACAGCAGTACCTCGTACTATTACAAACGTTCCTTATAAGAGAGAAATACTTTTGTCTTCTGTCTTAAATTTGAGAAAAGAAGTTGAAAATAATTGTGATCAAAGTATGATATTTAAAATATGACTGCTTTTATAATTTTATTAATTGTAGTAATTTTTACAGGTCTTGTTAAGTGTTTTTGTGATTATTCATTTGTTGGCTGTGTGGATCGTCAATATTCCCTGATTCAAAATCAGACGAAACTTATCATGTTAAACATTACAAAACTAAGGTTATTTATCGATTTTTTTTATTCACATTTTATTATTTGTTTAAATAATTATCGGTATTAATTCAGTTTACTCTTAATAGTGAAGAATTTTTCTATCAAGTTTTATTAAGAGATTTTGGAAATTATAGTCGTTTGGATCTTGCAGTATGTCTGCACCATATTTTACAGTAATTTATTAAGACTAACTTTTAATTGCTTATCTGTACTATTGATTTAGACACCTGCTCCTATTAGGGATTTAATAGAGCTTGCCCTTCAGTATGAAAGCTTTAATTGGAAAGACAGCTACGGATCAAAAGATGACTTCACTACATTTGCAGTGGATATGTTGAAATCAAAGTCAGCAATGCTTACTGAATACTTCTCTTTCGTCATCGACAAGGTATTATGTCTCATTATAATCTTACTAAAATGCCGTTATTTATTAAAATATTATTAGGATGGAAGTTTAATTAGTATTCCATGCTTGATGGATAATTATTACCCTGCTTTGGATGGTTTGCCATTGCTAATTATGCATTTGTGCTGCGAAGTACATACTTAATAATAGTAATGTTAATTCATAATAGTTATTGTAAATATTGCTTTAAGGTTGACTGGGAACACGAACAAGAATGTTTTGAGACATTTTGTAGACATATGGCAACATTTTACAGATTTTCTGATTATGTACCGTTTGACATTTCCGATTCCCCTATGGAGGTACAGTATTGGGTGTCTTAATTTCAAAATGAAAACTTTTTTACTAGTTGCTTGTTATATTTGTATAGGTGACCAGGATTGACGAAGATGATGATGAAAAGTATGAAGAACCCTGGAAGTACACAGTGGAACATGTACTACTTCCAGCTTTACGAAAGCATTTTTTACCATCAAAAGACAATTTAACAAATGGAAATATGTTACAGCTGGCTAATCTACCTGATTTGTATAAAGTTTTTGAAAGGTGCTAAAGTTATATGAACAGAATCATTGTTTTTTATTGTAATATTCGATACATTAAATCTTTGTTTTATAGTAACCTAATCTTTTATTGCGTCAATATCGCACAAAACAAAATTTACTTATTAAAACTTCAAAGAGATAATTAAACGAGAATTATGATTTATGAGCGAATTGCCTGCAAAATTCCACAACTAACTTATCAGTAAATGCTACTGTATAACTTAATTACTATTACACCGTTCAAGATTGTATTCTTATGAAATGAAATTGTTTTTAACAAAATAAATCAATTGTGTAACATAAATATAATGTTGTAACGTTTATCATCTTTTAACTTTGTTTTTGAAATGAGTGCGTTATTGTGCCAAAGTATACGCCCATAGATGGCGCTTATAGTATTTACATTTTTAATTTAATTTTGAAATGGTACGAATTCGTGTAAGCAGACCAAATATTTAAGTGCAATTTGTAGTTGATTGTGGCCAAGTAGAAAGCCACGCCTTCACGTGTACAAGGCATCGCCACTCACGATTGTTGGGGAACCAGCAACAGCTAGTGATCTGAGATCGAATCAAAAGTATCGATACCAGTATCAAATTTGGCATCGGAACAAAAGTATCGATGCCAAAAAAGTATCGGGTCAAAAGTATCGATACCCGAAATATCGGAGATTCGATACTCGCTTTTTTTAATATAACAAATGAGTCGTTAATAACCAAAGTGAAACAAGTCACATTTACAAAAAAAAAAGGTTAGACATGTATTAAAATGTAAAATTTGCACATCTTTCTAATGCAATAAAGCGTTTTGTAATAACTTTAATTTTTGACTCTAAAATGGTGCTTATACATGTTTGCTTGTGAAAGAATTTAGAAATATATCATTTGGCAAAGTGGATTAAGTCCATCTCTATTCGCTATAGCATGGGTGTGACGTCACTTGTAACGGTCAAATGAATAGCGCTTGTAATGAACTAACTTTCTATAAATTTAACCTGGTATATAGTATTTTCTTTTGATCACAATTCATTTTAACAGTCATGGATTCACGTAGTAAACATATAAATGACATTTCTTCAGCATAATCGATCACAATTAAATAATTCCCTGCATACCAAAGCTAATGTATTACACAAGGGAGAAAAATTCAAACAGAAAGTATATTAACCCGGATTTATACTGTAGTAATGTATTAAAAATCATTATGTTAATTATTATTATCCTTAATTATTAATTATTTAAACAAATAATCGCAATTTTATAATAGAAAGTGGACTTCATTCACTTTGACTCTACGCAAAAATACAATTTATTTCCGTGGCAAGATAAATTAAGTCCACATTTTCAAGTTTGCATGCTTACCATTTAATTACTAGTGAAAATATAATCACAAAAATTACCAATAAAGTTAAGTTAAAGTGTAATAGTAATTTAGAAACAAATTCTAGACAAAAATTTGATTTGGATCGGAAAGTACAGCGCGTCAACTTTACCTCTCAATATCTCGAAATCACTTTCATGTGACTTGTTTCACTTTGGTTATGAACGACTCAAATATAAACGAAGGTTAAAAAAATGTTTCCATAACAAAAGCGATTACCAATAGCTATTATCTAGCGAAAGTACTGTAATTATATTTCAAACAAGATTTCACACAGAGAAAATGTTATACCGTACTGTAATTGTACCAAACACAATCGATATTTACATAATTTCACTAGTCTAAAGTAATCTTTAATACTACATACTATTGTTTATGTTTATTACTTTTATTCCAAATAATACCAATGTTGGAAAATCTGAACTTCAAACATATTGCTTGTGATTCATCTATTGGCACTTTTTTGCAAGAAAAAGTGACAAATTGAAAGTGAAAGTCATACCGGTACCAATAATAATTAATGAAACCAATGTTATTGATATGAAACTAATTTGTATAAACATTAAGTGATTTGTCAAGGTTTTATACAATAAAAACGAAAGTGACATTAAAGAAACGAGACTATATCTCATTACTTTCAATGACGATTTGTCCCATTTCTTTTTCGCCATTAGAGAAACAAGTGTATGGCTACGGTTCTAATTGTGAAAAATTACACGTTTTATAGCCTTTTGAAAGTGCTCCCAAAACTTATACCTAAAATAACTATTATTTTTTTTTTAATTTTTTTACAAGTGAAGATTTTTATACAATGTTTCAAATTTTAAGAAATAATTTTACAAAAACACTTGTATTGTTACAAATTGTGAAATGCATGCTAATAGATGTCTGTATTTTATCATCACTCTGTGTTAGTGTTAAATGTATGTCCTTGTGGTCTAATTTATGTTAGAGGGCTATCATCTGAGACCTTTTAGTGCCTAATTATGTTAGTTGGTTTTCTTTGCATGTACCGAAATAAAGAAGGAAAAAGCAGACCAGCTCTTGCTAACTGACCTTAATACAGTACAGTACTTGACTTTAAACCCTTGTTTCCCAACGTGAGGCACATGCCCCACTAGGGGGCATGTCAATTGTTCACATTTTAATTGAGGGTGCTACGCAAAATATTTGTATTCAGAAATGTGCTCCGCCGCTTAGAAAAGGTTGGGAACCACAGTGTTAAAATATTAAATGCTAAAAATAAAATCTAATTTGTACTTAGTTGTTTGGTTTTGGTCTAGCATGGCTTATAAATTTTTTTTTTATAATTTCATGGTACAGTATATTGAAAGGTGTCCGGATAGAACCTTTTCAAAAATAACTTTGTCTATGTTTTGATTATCGCGTTGTATCACTAAAAAAATATAGCAATACGTCTTTTACATTTAGAAAAATTACCACTAAGACGTTTTCATAATGTTTTCGTTTTAATTAGGTTAGATTACGTCAGGTTAATCTAATCATTATTTTAAGTTAGGTTAGTTAAAAATAAGTAAAGTCTGTTTTACTTGTTAAAATTTTTAAAGTTTTTCTAATCGTTATAGATGTATCGTAATATTTTCTTAGTGATACAAATCGATACATCGACGAGGTTCTATCCAGTAACCATATTTAAATCAATTAAAACACACAAAATCAGATAACCGTGAATAAATTACATACAAAACATTGTAATAAAACGTTATAAAAATGTCTGAATTGCTGCTTAACGTTGGCTAACAGGTATAAGTTACAATATTATTACAAGAAGTCAAATAATTTGCAGCAAGTGAAAAAGAACTTAATATTAGAAATTACAAAAAAAAAAGGTTTAAGACTGTAGTTAAAAAAAACAAATGAATAATTTATATTTTACCGTATTTTCAAAACTACCCATATTCCTATCAGGGATTAAATGGGTAAAATGTTACAATATGTCAAACAAGTGTTAATTATGATTAACTGATGTCCCCATCTGTTCCCACGAGACTGTGTAGGAATATTTTACTGACCACATCTCACAGCCCCAGCCTCAAGCTGCTCTTAATACCGCCATTTTTTAAAAAGTATCGAAAACAAGTATCAAGAGCAAAAGTATCGATGCCAGTAAAACATCGAAACAAAAGTATCGAGTACTTTTATGAGTAGTATCGAAAGAAAAGTATCGATACCTCAAAGTATCGTGATATTTTTCGGATCACTAGCAACAGCAGTGAAATGTGCAGCAAAGGAACGCTATGTCGGTGTGCGGACAAAGATTTATGAGAAGAGAATTTTTGGATTTATTAGTTTGTGTTAACGGAATTTTTTAAATTATGTGAAAAGGAAGAATCTTGCACCGCTTTGTTTTAACTCTGGGCATACAGAAGTTTAAATTTGAAGATTTGTGACTTGTTTTAATTGTTTATAATTCCTCTTGGAATCAGCGAAGGTGGTTCAAAGGTGGTTAGTTTGTTGTTGGTGGTAGTGGTGTCCTCCCTAATTCGGCTACACACATTTTTGGATCTAAAAGTTTGCTACTGCTTGGTGTAACTTTACAGAGTTACACCGGTACTTATAAGTTGAATGTATAAAAATTGTTTGGCGTGGATAAAACTGTGGATAATTGTATGGTAAAAAATGCTTCGTTTTCTGAGCAAACGACGGGGCCGAGGGACGAGCTCGGCGACCGTCGATGGGAAGCACGGGGGCCCTAACAGCCGATTTTCGTCGGGAAACGCGAGGAGTCTAAAACATCGAATCCAATGCAAAGTAGTTCTATTGGATGACACGGATCTCACTATCGATCTACCGGTAATTAATTGTTTTTATCAAAATTCTTTGTATACGATGGCCCCCTTATAATACGAGAAAGTGGTAGTGATGTTACCCCGCCCAGCTTTGTTATTTTTTTTTTTCTGAAGTTGTTTTTACAACTTGTTCTTAACTTCAATTATCCGTACTTGGGATTCCCTTTTAAAGACGGGTGCTTGGCTTTTAACACCTTCGCAATTTTTAAACCTTAAATTGCCATTGTTACTATATGTAGTTTATAAAACCACAATTTATTATTCTGGTACAAAGTTACAATAAGTGTTATTTAGACAGGAATTTCTTTAACGAGTTTACACTTTTTATAATTTATTAAATTGTTTACAGCATTTACTTTTGCAAAAAATAGATAAAACAATATAAATAATCTATACATTAAAGCGTGAAATCAGTGTCTAATAACAAATTTTAAAATTGCGGTGAAATTGTCATTTGAATTAGAAGTTTGAAGTAAAATTTGCCGAATTAACTACTGTACTTTAGTCCAATCCATCTAATGAATAAACTAAACCATCTAATCATATTTTCTGGACTGCATGTAGTAGAAAATCGTTATTGTCACATACAGAAAATTAGCTTTACTTTGGTGTTTTTGAATAAGTTGACTGACTCTTTAAGGATTCTTGGATTTGTAGTACATATTTCTAAGTTTTAGTTTATACGGTATTTTATCAGTTTTTTACATTCTACAGTATATTGTTAATTTATCATTCATACGGTTTAGGATATGTAAGCCATCTCTGATAACTTTTGTCTCTTAGTAGTGCGAACATTTTGTTCCTATTTGAAATGTTTATAGTATTATCTTATTGTGGTTTTTTTTATCTTTAGAATGCTATAAGCTTAAATATTTACGGTGTAATTGTCATTTCGTAATTTTAGTGCAACGCCCTAATAAACAGTACTTCTGCACATTGTCTACGAAATAAATTCCCAAGTCAGAACTACCTTTACAGTTTATATGCGAATAGATAAAAACATAATCATATGGTGCAAAAATAGCTGTTGAAATTTACAGTGACAAGTAGTAAAGTATCAACAATTCGCACATATAAAATGGTAAACAACCTTGGTGTAAAATTTAGGTGGGTCGATGGGAATGCAGGGTCGAATCCAGACACCCCCGATCATGGCCAGAATGGTCCAGTTATAAAGATAATTATTAAGCTGTATTTAGATCACCGATTTTAATAATTTAGGTGAAATTAGTCAAAGCTAAGGTGGTGTATATTTCATTTTTATTTTGTTTTATTCCTACATGGAAGTGAGGCGCATTTCTTGTATCTGATTGCAATCAAATACAATAAATGCTTTGGTAGCATCTGCCAAGTTGGCTTTGTGATTGGGGATTATAAGGAACTAAATTCTGTGTACACTAAAGTACTTATTGTACAAGTGTAAACTCCAAAGGTTTTCACATTTATTTACAACATTCATCTTAATACATATCGATACAGTATTATTGTATTCATGTACATTTACTGGTTCTGCATTAATTGTTTACATATAGGGCATTTTTTATGATTTTGTTTGTTTTGTTTTGCACGGCTAGCTTTTTAGTAGTCTCGTAAACCATTACCATCTAAGCTGCAAACCAAAGTGGTAATTCGTTGAATAAACAAAAAACAAGGTTGATTTTAGTAATCCGAGTTTGACTGCTAAAAAATAACTAAGTCGATTACTTTTTTGCTGGCATAACTTTGCCTTAGTCTAGAAACGAGTCATAACGACTAACAAACCGCATACAAAAGTTTCTCAATGTATAATTGTACACCATTTTCAATGCTTGGAAACCGTTGTGCAGGAATGGTGGGACCGTGATTCTATTAATGTAATACCGATAAGTTTTTGATAGAGGGCTGAACAAGAGCCTTATAGTGGAGTATAGGGATTCAATTTATCAAGGAGTTCATTTTTTTTTTGTTTAACAAATCGAAAAAAGACATGAAACTAAATGTGCAGTTGAAAGCTTATTGTGATCGCGTGTGAAGATTTTGTGAAACGATAGAGAGTGCATAGGTAACTGACACAATTACTTCCAACATATAGAAAATATTGTAAAAAATACACAATGGATGTACGAGTACTATAACCCACACATTGGGTTGGTCTTTAAATCTAGACGTGCATTATCTGGAGCAAAAGTTTCTATTCACTATGATGTATTTTTCCAAATTCGTTTTATTACGAAATTTAAAGCCCATTTGCTTGAATGATGCTAATTGTTTAACCTTTTACACAAAATACATTTCTGATAACAATTTTTAATTCTACATACTGTGTTTTACAGTACAGTATACTGTACGTGTAGTGTGTCCGTCAGCTGTTATAACGAGTTATAAATTCAGCTTAGCTGTGCATGTTGCCAATTGGTCGGGTCCACGACCTTTTATTTTTTTATTTTAACAGTCAACTTCAAGTCAGCATTCATCCGGAACTAAGAGAAATAGGATTTGCGTATCGATTTCATCGGATAATTGTAATGGAATTATAATAATTATAAATCCCAATCATCCGATCTGGATAGTTAATTTATTACTGAGGGTAATGAAATGTGATTACCTTTAATGACATGACATTTTATAGCTATTGTACGTGTACATGCAATACCGGTAATGATATTTTATATTACGATCGATTAATTGCATATACAGGTACTGTATAGATGGTTTAGTGAATATACTGTATAGTAACTCGCTGTAGTAAACTTACAGTTGATTAGTCAGTACACTCAGAAGCTCTCGTTGGATGAAATTACAGTACTGTATATCAGAATAGTAAATAATTTAAGATTATACAAATTAGCTATTTGATGACGTGATATAATTGGACACTGTTACTCTAGTTTATAATGCGAAATGACAATGCGACAGGCAAATTTTCTCAAGGCCATAAATGAAAACGACTGTGTTGACGCTTGAAAAGTTTTTAATACAGTGGATTCTCGTTAACACGAACTCGACGGGACCGAGATTTTTGTTCGTGTTAACGGGGTTTTGTGTTAACGAGTACTAATGTGTAGCCTATAATGTAGTTCGGGACCGCAAAGTTGCTTCGTGTTAACGCGTAATTCGTGTTAACGGGGTTCGTGTTAACGAGAATCCACTGTAATTTATTGTTGGTTTGGGAAGGTACTGACCTTGCTGCAGTAGTTCATGATCTCTTGAGTAAGATAAAGGGTTACGTAAGTGATTTTACTTGTTTATCATATTTATTCTCAACACACAGAAGCTGATCACGACTAATGTACAGCCATTCGTTAAATTAAAGACATGTCATTAATGAAATTTGGTATTGTATACAGATATTCAATTACTTTATTGTATTACCGTTTTGACATGCTTCACTGTCTTTTGGCAGTTATTGTGGTTTGATGCATGCTGTAAATTTGTAATTAATGTTTGTTGTTAATTTTAGTTTAATGATTGGGTAATTACTAGTATGGAGTTAATTTGTAGAATTCAATAAACATGGATTTATTGCAAGAAATACGGTTGAGGCAGAGGGTTAGAATGTTTTTAATAACGGACGACTAATTATTGTTTTAATTTTTTTTGGGAGATTCTCAAAGATTTTATTACTCTAAATTGTCTCATATGGTTGATAACGTATCAAAATAACACTGTACTCGTATCATTGTATCAATTATTCACGATATCAGACAAATCAGTGAAACCACAAACATGAGGCGAACAACCTTTTAGGTTTAAACATCTGTTGGTACAAAATATTGTACACACAATCAATTCGACCAAATCAAAACTAAAGGACCTGTACAGATGAAGAAATATCTTTTTTTTAAGCATTACGGTATTATGAAATCCTAATAAATTTTAATTCCATTAGTCACTATTCACTAATTACATCATATCTGATTACAACTGATTATTTTAGTTTTTGTTCATCGAAAATGTTGCAATGCTATTGAATTTTACTGTTGCGGAATAAAAAATAATAAATCAGGATGTATAATAATGAGTTTACGAATAAAAATCTATAAACTATTATACGGTACAAGTGAGAAAAATTAATATGCTATAATTTTTTTTTAACTTACAGTGCATATTTTATAGATTAAATTACGTTAACATTAAACTGATACTGTATCTATTACTCAAAACGAACAACAATACTTTGTTTAATTAAAAATAAGTAGCATACTGTGCAGCTTAGATTTCAAAATTAAACACAGTGTGGTAAATTATCTGCATAACATAACAGAGCTGTAGAATGTACAGTACTGAATAGTGTTCATGGTAAAAAAAAAAGCTGTAGAATGATCAGTACAGTAAGTAAATGCTTATAAAGTTACGTAAACAAAGAAAACACTAGTTATATATTTAGATAGTTTTATTATACTCGTACATACAGTAGTTATTTGTAATTCGGATGACACCAGCGTCGATTTTTTAATTTGGTGATGACCTTGCTTGGAATCAATTATTTTGAAATCGTTAATACGATTGTCAAAATTGACCAGCTTTATACTGTATATGCAATGATGTTGGCTCATCTGACCTAACATGTGACGCGTTCAATTTACCCTTTTGTTACTCTCACCTCATAAAATTCAGATACTCATTTTTTTAATATTCATGTATTCTCGTTATTTCTTTCAACTTTCAGCTACTATCATTTGTAACGAACTAGATACGTTAATCTAGAGGTTGGTCAATTTCCTCGTGTAGAGTAGAAATCTAGAATTTATGTACTGTATTTTTTTTTATCAAAATATGCTACTTGTATGACTTGTAATTGTATATTACAATACTGTACTTACTATACACTGCAAATTTCTGGTAGTAAAGTATGTGCGAGATGTTTTACTGATTATTGAGCAATGTCCACAGTCCATGCAGGTGTAAATACTGTGATGTATATTATCATATGAAGCAATTCAACAGGTTTAGTGTTACTTTTTGAATATCCTTTTGACCAATGTTGTAATGCTACCGGCAAGCACGAAAGAAATATGTGAAACCGGTTTAAAAAGTTTACGCTGAAAAGGTGAATCGATTGACAAGTACTATAGTCTCAAGTGAACGTTACTTCCTTACTTAAATGAACAACTTGAAATTCGAGTTTGTCTCCCAAATTCAAAGCAAATTACATAAAGCTGATGTATTCATTAGAAAAGTAGGAAAACATTTATAATTTTAAAAAGATTTTAAAAAATGTTACTGTATAATATAATGGTTTGTTTTCATGAATGTGTTTTTTTATCTACAATTTTTTTCAACATTATAAAATCTCAAGCGAAATAGTCGATTTTTTTGTAACTTTTAAAACAACAATCCCAGATTTCTTAATTTTAAAAGCTACAGACTAGACAGTGATTAATGATTATGAAGACATTTCGTTTGTTTTTAATCTTGTAATTACCATTGAGTTGCTGGATTTGACTGAAACAATGAAGCTAATTGTAAATTTTTTTCAAAGTTCTGCAAATGTTTATTATACAATACTGCACTGAAGAATGTGAGATTAACTGAATCCTGTATAGCATTTTGCACCGACCCTTAGAAATTGACGTCACTAAGATGCAGAAGGGATTCGATGGAACCACCATCGACTTGCATTAAATTTCGAATTTATATTTTTTGTACTTTACTCATGTATGAGAACAAATGAAGTTTGTAAAAGTAGCTCTTGAACATCACTTACTGTAGAGTTTATACAGTATAATCGTCATAATTCATAAGCCTTGTACAAAATGCTGTACTCTTAAAGTTTGTTAAATTAAATTTGAAGAAAAACTAATTTATAATTCGTGTTGCGATCATTTGCGTAACTTATGCTTCTGTTGGTTTTAAGGCTAAGAGGGAAAATGTGTTTGAGTTTTTATCTAGTGATTTTCCTGGTTTCATCTTATCAGCTGAAAGTGAAAAAAATGTTTAACATTATAATGCACAAGTCGTAAAGCGGTCGACTTTATGGCTACTTGATTATCTCTATTGACCATATGTTAACAGCAGACGTTTATAAAAACGCTGTATGGATAGGTATTTGAATGCTGCATTTATTACTTGCAGATAAATGTTATAAACTTATAATGCATAAACAATACATGTACTACTTCGTGCACCGATCTAAAAAAATTATTCTGAATGATTGGCATACATTATAAACTTAAAAATGGCTTTATTTATTTCTTTTGCTGTTGTCTGTATTCGAGAGTCGTTTGGAAGTTTATCGACAACAGTGAAGTTTTGTCTAGATATACTGTAGGTGTCGAAACATAGTAAAACTATGGTGATCTTATAAACAATGGTATTATATAAAGTGTTCATTGTCAGTCACGCGAATGGTAAAGCTCAACTCGATTGACAACTTTAGTGGTTTATGTCAAAGAATCGGTTTTTTTTTTAAATTCACGCCTTGTTCTTATGACAGGCACCCTTAACCTTCTACTGTGGTTAGTTGTTAACGCACTAGCTGTACGTTTACGGTTGTCTATTGGACGATACTGCTGTTTTAACTGTTTACGAGTGTAATATAAAGTTTTAATGAGAACAGTAAAATCATGCACTGATTTACGTCGTTGACTGTTTTTGTTTATTTAACGGCATTGTTGCAGCATATGATATTGTAAACTCAATTGAAATGAGAATTTGCATGTTGGCTTTTAAAGTCAGTGTAGTTAAAAGTTTGAAATTAGATCATATTAATTAATTGTATTACAGTACAGTATTTTAATTAATAAAATTGAAGCTTAGATATTAGCTTATTTTATGGTTTGTTTCTTTAAGAACGTAGCGTAGGTGTTGTACTATTTCAGTCACAGTTCATCAAAAACTATACTGTATGAATCTTTTAAAAACTCTAAACACGAGGAATAATCTTAAGTGAGACGATGAGTTATCAGACCACCAAGACGTTGAAAGGGTCTTCTGAACAGTAGGTCTGAAACAGTGAATTGAACAAAACCTCTTTGTATTTAGAGAAGTTTAGTTCGAAACTATACGAAATACAAAGTACTGTACTGTATTACATTCATGTTAAGCTACTTGTATATTCATTAATAATTTTTTGGGTTGTACTTTTATGGTAAAGCGGTTTGTGAGGTCTAGGATTTTATTGATTTGAAATATGAAGCTTATTGAAGTTGTCAAATTTTAATGATAGTGCCATCCTAGTAGTTTGAATGCAAATTGAGAACTATTCACGTTGAAAAACTTGCATAAGCGAAGTAACCGACTGTACTCTCTAACGAATAAGTCATTAATGAATGATAAAATACTATGCATAAACATAAGTGGTTGTAATTATTCTACTGGCACTCATTAATTGTTTTTATTTAAGTGGGGAC
The DNA here is from genome assembly GCA_013389785.1 of Helicorthomorpha holstii. Lineage (NCBI taxonomy): Eukaryota > Metazoa > Arthropoda > Diplopoda > Polydesmida > Paradoxosomatidae > Helicorthomorpha > Helicorthomorpha holstii. The sequence continues at coordinate 7,241,045 of JAAFCF010005931.1, forward strand.
AATTTTTATAGTAAGAATAGAATAATGTATACTGCTGATATATTTGTAATGTAGATCTAACGACTCGCGAACGTGCAACATAAGATGACAGACACTAATTACAGTCATTACCATTAAATGAGATTGACATTAAGGTGTTTGACTTAGTTAATTATGGCATCAGTAAAGGTGATGTACACGTACTTCCGTACAGTATGTATACAATGCGATTTATTATTTATTTTTTTGCTTTCTCTATATTGTACTTCCTACAATTTGGAATGGTTTTTAGTTTACTATGGTTAGAATTGAAATAGCCTTTTTTGGAATGCGAAAGTAGAATTTTAATTTATATGTTAAAACGATAAGTTTGTTCTGTTGTAAACTATTAAAATCAAATTTTCTAAAATGTTTAATAATTGCTTCAAATTTATTATTAGAAAAAAGCTATGGGCCAAGACCTGGTTGATCAAGTGATTTATTCGTTAGATATAATTGAAAAAGATTATTTTGGTCTTCAGTACACGGATGCAAATCATGTCAAGGTACAGTAATTTTTTCTTGCATCAAATTGACTTGCTCATGCGGGCATGAAAGTGAACGTTTATTTTTAAATACTTTTTTTTAGCATTGGCTGGATCCAACGAAAATGATAAAAAAGCAAGTTAAAAGTAAGTTAACTAAGTTACTGTTTGAATACGTTTATGTAACTAACCAAACGGATTTTTTTAGTTGGTCCACCTTATACATTACATTTAAGAGTTAAATTTTATTCATCAGAGCCAAACAATTTGCGTGAAGAACTCACACGGTAAGAGGATAAAAAGTTGAAACAGATTTCGTAATTGTTTAATCTAAATTATCACATTATAGATACCAGTTTTTCTTACAACTCAAACAAGATATTTTGACTGGAAGACTAGAAGTTCCTTATCCAACAATAATCGAACTGTTTGCTTATACTCTACAATGTAATTATCAATTCGATTAGCTTTTAAAATGTTATGTGCTTTAATTATTATTATTTTTTAAAACATTTTAGCTGAATTAGGAGATTATGATCCAGAATTGCACACGCCGGCTTTTGTATCTGAGTTTCGATTCGTTCCCAACCAAACAGAGCAAATGGAAATCGACATACTGGAACAATATAAATTACTTACGTAAGTACAGCAAAATTAATTGACAATTATAAAAGCAATTTCAATCTTTGTTGTTAATTGCAGAGGTCAAACACCGGCACAAGCTGAAATAAATTATCTTAATAAAGCCAAATGGCTTGAAATGTATGGTGTTGATATGCACACTGTTATGGTAAGTCGTTTTATTTTTATAACAACAATTAAGTACACTACTGTAACTTAAATTATATTGGTTACGGTACATCGTTTTCATTATGTTCATGAGAAAAATGATTTCAATTTTCTGAGTGAATCTTTCATTGTCTTTTAAGCAGTTCAAATGTCAATGAGCTAAATACGGTATACGGCTTTAATAATATTGAAGTGGTTTAAACTTTAATATATAAAATAATTCCATTCTAACATTGCAAATTTTGAAATATTTACTAAAAACTCCGTACTGTTTTTTAAAGTAAGAATACAATTTTTGTGTCATTTGATTGTACAGTAGAAGTTGATGTTTGTCCAGGTCATGCAGCAGTTAATACAAACCACTGGCAAAGAAAAACGAATGACTTGTTTTAGTTGAATAGCCGGCTGTTGCATGAATTTTAATAACGGAAATGAAGAATTTGCATTAACATTCTGACTTGTTTTTTAGGGTAAAGATAGCATGGAATATAGTCTTGGATTAACGCCTACAGGAATTCTTGTTTTTGAAAATACCCAAAAAATTGGATTATTTTTTTGGTTTGTATTTTTGAATTTTTATTAAATTATTTATGTTGAATTATTTACTAATTAAACTTGTTACTTCTTTTTTATAATAGGCCAAAAATAACGAAGTTGGATTTTAAGAATAAGAAACTTACACTAGTTGTAGTGGAAGATGACGATCAAGTTAGCATTTTATATTTTTGTTGAAATGTATTTGTGAATAATTAATTTGATGCTATTTTGTTATTGATTTAACTAGGGAAACGAGCAAGAACATACATTTGTATTTCGTTTACTAAATCCAAAAGCATGTAAACATCTATGGAAATGTGCCATTGAGCATCATGCATTTTTTAGATTGAAAGGTCCAGTAAGAATGCCTAGTGCTAGGCAGACATTTTTCAGAATGGGTTCTAGATTTCGTTACAGGTAAATTTGTTTTATACTTGGTAATTGAATTGCAATTTTGTTACAAAATCGAGTATTTTAGTGGAAGAACGGAATTTCAAACTACCCAGCATTCTCGAACGCGTCGTACAGTACAGTTTGAAAGACGGCCTAGTCAAAGGTTCGCTCGCAGGCAATCGTTTGTGGCAAAAAATGCGCAACTGCCTATAGAAAATAAGGAATTACCTACGTCTCCACAAACTGTACAGGCAGCTAAACCAGAAACTAACGATAAGGACATTTTAGCACTTGTTATTCCTTTGGAAACGCACGAAATGTAAGTACAAGATTACATATTCCGATGGTCTGAGAATTGTGATTAAAAACTAACGGAATAAATCGGTCATTTATTACTGAATCTTTCTTCGACGTGAATGAATACAATGATGTTATTGGCGACATTTAGCATTTATTTAAATAACACTAATAAGACAGTACCGTTTTTTTTTTCTTAGAAAAAATATTACTCGGTAAATTAGTAGTAAATTGAACCCCATAAAATTGTGAAATCGATAGAATTTTTTGTTTTATTAAAATATATTTTATGCGTTTATAATAGTAATGTTTTCTTTGTGTTTAAAGCATCGAAATACTTGTTTTGATGCAGTTGGATTGTCTTTAGCTTTTTTGTCCCTTAATTTATGTTGGTCATTTTTATAACTTAAACTATAGTGTTATTTGTTATAAAACTAGGTGTCAACGATGATTTTATTTTTTCAGTTTTTTTTAAATAACAGCATGTTTGCCAGTGCATGTGGGCATAATTAAATAACGGTAAAGTTATATTTGAATTATGTGATGTTTTCATTATGATGATTATTTAGTGAAACGGCTTCTACAAGCGGATCTGCTGCTGCATCACCTACTCCTGTCGTTGCCGAATCGCCGGGTGCAGCTACAGCATCACCACCGGCTTCTCCTTTGTCAACAGGGTCCATGTCAACACCTTTGCTATCAAAAAGTCCACCAACAATTATCAAAGCTATGAAGCAGTCTAATGCTGAAGAACGTTTAGATAGTCTTTTACGTTCGCTAAAAAAAGACAGTTCCTTTGCTGCTGGAGATGAATTATTAAATGAACACTCAATTTCCAAAACACCTACGTATAAAGCGGCGGAACAAGCAGTTTTGCCATCAGGTGAGTGGAAACGTCGATTAATATTTGGTTTTTTAACATGCTCTCAAGTAATATCGAATTGTGTTCATGAATTTTAGAAGCTGAGTTAATGGCAACTAAAATGAAGATTCTAGATTCTCCTGGTCCTGTGGTTTCTACGAAGATTGTTAAAGATGTAAACTTGATCAATAATCAAAGCAAACTTGCCAGCAGTAGTGCCATGAAACCTATTCCACCAGATCAAATGAAATGTAACATTCTGAAAGCGAAAGCCGAAGAGGAAGATAAATGTAAGCAGAAAGTTTGCATTCGAGAACATTGTAAAATTACTAGCATTTAGTTTATAACAAAGAAATTCTTGCACAATGTTCCACCTTTTTGCTTAACAAATATATCACTTATCGTAACTTTCGGGGTTTTTATTGCGTTTATTTTATTAATTACGGATTTTTATTTACATTGGTTGAAGGTTATAAAATATGCATGGATATATTATTTTGTATATTAACTCAATAAAAGTATCTAGGTGATTCAATAATTACGAATATTGCAACTGTTTGGGTGTTATATCATTTTACGCATGATTCTTTTCAATGAAACTGCACATAATATAAGTTAATACAAGTAGGTTACGTTTTTTATTTTTGTTTAAAGAAATGTTATTTTTGCCGTTTGCAGGTGATAAAAAACCTTTGGTTGTAGATTTGACACGTGAAGATTTGAAGAAAAACAGTTACAACAAAGATTTACAGTGTGATAAAGAAAAACTGATCAATGGGTATAGATTATTAATTGCTCAGACAGCTAAATATTTGCTTATAATTTCCTCAAACATTTTAGAGAAACATTGAGTAACGAATCATCGTCTCCGACATTAGCAATTGATAGTAATGGATCTTTAAGTGCAAAAAAAAGGTGAAAATAATTTCACAAAATTAGAATTAAGAAAGTTAATATTGGTAATGTTGCACCCAAAGAATTATTCAAATGAAAATCGATTGAATCATTATCAAAATGTTTTCAGAATACTATCAAGATTTTAATGTTTTAACTTATCTGATTTAATGAAATTCTTACTTCACGATACAAAATTTGAAATCATTAATAATTATACATAATCATTAATAATTTAACGTAAAATTAAATAATCATTAATAATTTAACCATAATTATTATTGGACATGTATAATCCTATTTAAAATTTCCTAAAAGAAAAACGTTTCTGGGTGTGCCACTACTAATGTGAAGAAGATAAAAAAAATATTACATTTAGACTGATCAAATACTAAAATGGTTTGAATCGGTTTTCAAAGATTTTTAATCGGATCGGATTTTGTATCAAAACATTTATAAAGTCGGTGTTAACTTTCTCTGTTTGCAATTCATTTGAAATTTTAGATTTTGCCATTTTACGAACTGTATTACGAGGGGCATTTATTTAACTATTTTTACTAATCACTTACCTTGTTAAGAAACTGAAGAATTGTATTTCTATGTAGTGACATTTCCATACTTACCAATGGATTCTCAAATCACTCAACTGAAGTCAACTTGAAATCTCCGGTATTGTCTGTCAAGTTAAAGTCTGGGAATACACCAACCGTAGCAAAAGTGGTAGACATGATTCAAGTAATATTTTATATACAAATACATTAATATAAACTTGGTTTGGGTTTATTTAATGCTTTTTACGTTTTCTGTGCACTAATTAATACCTGGGGCTTGGTTATTATATTGTAGGGTGAAACTAAGCCACTTGTAGTTGCTTCTACCTCTTATTCTGATCAACTAACCGTTCATAACGATGAACTCGAGATCTCGCTTGATGAATCTTCTTCGGACAACGTTCCTTTATTAGCTTCATCTTTAGAACCCTCTGCTCTTTGGCGTACTAGTCCAATAAGCACTTTGCTTTCAAGTGGTTCATTTGGTTCCGCTGATAAAGAAAACGATGGGAGCGTTAAGAAAGAAGCGGTACTTATTTCACCAATATCTGACGTGAAAACAAATGATCACTCTGTGTTAACTGTAAGAAAAAATACTACTAAACCGTGATAATTCAGAGAGTCTTAAGTCAATATTTGTTTTAAATTTTGATGAATATTTAAAAATCTGAAAATTATTATAACTCAAATAGTAAACGGTTCAGATTAGATCATTGTCATTATGTCAAGCTAAATAATTGTACATCAAGTGACTTTTTATTAAGTATTAGTCAAGCTTTGTCTGGTCTATAAGCATCTGCTTTCGTTTCATTTTTGTTGACTTATGACTTGTGGGAATATCATCATGGATATACTAGTTTACTAATATGAAATGATAACTAAAGCCAAATAGTAAACATTTTAATGATAATAATTATATATTTTTAGGAAACTTCATTTGCAACGAATAGTCCGATAACGAGGTCGGTTTCATCGGTATCATCAGGTGCTTTATCTTTGCGTAAATTAAGCAGGACAAGCAACGGCAGTAGCAATGGTCGGACTTGCGCTATTACTACATCGGGAAGCAACGAAGGAAGTGTAAGGAGACGTGATAGTGAACGCGTAGAAAGGAAGACTGTAATGACTACTGAACTGTAAAGATTACTGTTATCAATTTTAAGGTACAGTATTAGCTGCCTTATTCATTTCCTCAACAAATCCTATAGTTTAAATAGGGTTATAACGAATAGGTTTGTGTTCAAGCTTGATATACTTTTAAATTCAGATGCTATACTAGATTATTCCGTCCGTAAGCCAATTTTTTTTTTAATATTTTTTTAAATATAGTTTTAATCGCGAAAAGTGATGCGGGGTATATGGAAGTGGCTATTTCTATTCATATACTTTTTTGAATATAATTATTTGGGAAACAATTTGATAAACGTATTTTGTAATACTAGGTGTTACATTAATGGCAACTATTTTTAAAGACTTACAATTATTCCATTCAACATTCTTTTTAGGCATAATACATTTGTGTTTTAGCTACATTACTACATTTTTTGTCAAGTAGCAAATGCACTACTTTTTTTTGTTTTTTAATTTTATTATTTTAGCTCTGCCAGTTGTCGATTTTATAATCAAGTATTTTACAAACGACGAACACTACCTATTTTCCCTGTTATAAAAATCTGCAAATAAAACTCTTACCTTAAAATTCTCTTCCAATCCTTGTCTGCTAATTGAGTGGCATTTTGGACATGTTAGTAATCGTTGTCTTAAAAACGGTTTAGCTTTAAAATGTTTGCATAATATAATAACGATTACTAACATTTAAAGTACCTACTTGTTTATAGACTCAAACTTGTATCCAATCTTGTTGGCAGCTCGTTCGTGGCTCAACGGTTAAATCATTTACATTTAAGATACATGTACTGTATTATGGTGTATGTACTGCCTACAATCGCAAACCCGAATTAAGCAGATTTGGATGTGGAATACATTTATTTATATTTACGTTTAATGTATTACGATGAGGCGGTTACTGTAAAACAATTATCAATATGGAACACTAGCAGTTTTTACTTTTTATGGTAACGTGTAGGTATGTAGTTTACATCTGGTGCAGCTAATAAATTGGTGACTAATAAATGCGTAGGCACAAAAAAGTCTCTGGTGTGGGCACGAATTATTTAAAATTTACATTTGTAGTGTTTTCAAATCAAAATATAAATTTACAATATGCACAAGATAGCAAGTAGTTGCAAAATATAAAAAAATTCATCTTTTTATATGCTTAATGCTGTATGAATATAAAAGTCAAACTGGTGAATCAGCAGCGCTTTTATAATGAATAAATTTGTGAGAATGTTGTCTATATAATGGTTTCACAAAGTTTAATGACACAATTCGACATTTTAGAAGTGTTTTTCGTTCTTTATTGATTTCTATTTAAGAATAATTTAACTAAAATAAATTATTGAAACATTTTACCGGCTACCCTTTAGGCAATCCATTAGATGTATTGCCCACACGCAGATTTATCATATAGTATCCTGTGTAATACTGTTACATTGATTAGTGAAAAAATAATTGGCAATTGTTGCAGATTATTATTCGATGTTTATTGATCCAGCTTTCCGTAGTAAATCGTTATGGTGACCATCCTTAAGCATATCATTTATTGCGTTTTTTTTTTATGCAATAAGTTATACGCTGTTTTGTGTCATGTTTTTAAGACAAAGAGATTGTGATTGAAACAAAACCATTTGTTTGATTTTGTATAGTACATGTACTTAATTTAATTCCACACAACCCATTCCATAAGTAAGAATTCTTTAAACTGATAACTTACTATTGATATTTTTATTTGTAAAATTAGTAATTAATATTGTTGGGAAGCAATCGATTTCTTTTCTAATTCCTAACATTGAGACACGTTCAATAATCAAAAAAAAAAAAAAAAAAGGTTTTTCTCTCTTGTTTTTTTCTTTTTGTACGTGTTATAATGTATCTCGGATGTCATTGTGCCATAATCGGTGATAGTGTAGTGTGTATGTGTTTACGCATGAATCGATTATAAAGCAATCAAGGGGAAGTTACGATTTTAAGTGCCTGTGAACTCATGACTACGCGAACTTTAGAAATTGGAAATAAAAATTATACCGCTTTTATATACATATAAATGAATATTAAAGATGGATTCCTTGTTTCGCAATTTTTCAGTAACATTTATTAGCCATCTGTCTATGGTAACTTCGCTTAATGAATTATCGGTATTATAAAAATGAATTTATGCCACTGATTAATTAGTAGCTTAATACAATAATAACGTTTACAACCTTGAAGACATTCATTTTAAATTTATTTTAATATAGTATAGTAACAGTCAGTGCTCTGAAAACTACATTACATTTATACTGTATCAATTCAGCAACATGGATTATTTTATTAATCATGCTCTTATAATAAACATGCTTATGAGACGGAATATGCCGTAGTTAACAATTCATACTGTGTATATTATGTGTATAGTTAAAACTTACAACATTGTTTAATATACGGTACTTTAGTCATTATTTTAAAAACCGATAAACGGTGCTAGAACTGCATTGTTTTATGAGAGTATTTGAGTTATAATTATAGAGAAAATTGTAGCCAACTTGTATACTGTGTTACCGTGTTGTGGAAGAGGTTTAGAAAATTTTAAAACTTATTAAAAAAAAAGTTTTTCGAATTAGGAAGTTGAAGTCACTGCAGTCGTGCGATTAGTACTGTAATAAAACTGCTTACAAAGTATCCGGTATAATATTATTTTAAGCTTAAAGAATACCAATTTAACGATTGTGATGCACGACAACTTTATTGGCAAGTTAAATTGGCATTTAGGAGATTTTAATATTTAGATTTACAATTTATTCCCAAATGAGATAGGTCAATAATAAGTTATATCTATCAATCTTTCAATTTTACAAGCTTTAAATTAAAATTGCATGACAGTTATTGTTAGGTTTGAGGCTTGGCTGTTTGCAACATCAACAATTCAATTTGGTGTTGGTATACTTCTTGTTTTTGTTTTTCCTATTACTGTTTACTGAATGTAGTTCATTTTGAAAGACATCCTAACGATCGATTGAAATTTAATTCACGTCACGTTTTTTATTATGCGAATTTGTGGATGTTTGTGATATTGATATTATGCCTCAGTTTTTGTATCATTATTTATTTGCTAAATGGCGTGTAGCATATTCATGCACATACTCGTGGTCGACTGCATTTAATCGAATTAGGATGACAATTCAGCAGTCACATCATAATTTTTTTTTGCTGTTGTGTGTTTTGTGTCTAAAAGTTAAAGGCCCAGTTGCCAAAATAATTTTTGGCACTTTTGTAACAATGATTTCACATAATAGCGCAACTTTTTGTTCTGTCTTTTAACTCTGATTTGAGATCGAGCTTGCTTTTTGATCGTGTTGCTATTCTTGATTCGAAAGAGCGATCTCGCTGTATAGTTCCGTGGTTTTTATTCAGCCGTCCCAATGCAACAAGAGCAGCAACTTCAAACGCTTCTCTAGCTGATTTTTCAGATATTTTACTTGATGTTTCTACATAAGTTGATGCTCCAATTTGTCTGGAAATTTCGACCGCCTAGCAAGACAAAATGACAAAACATTGAGGCTTTAAAAGAATACAGTATAAAAGTTTTTCAATATTGTACGCAGTTTCGTCAATTCTAATTTCATATCGAATTTTTGTTTTCTAACATGCAGTACTGTCTAAGACACGATGTTTTTTTTATCGACTTTTGTTTGATTTAAAAAAAAAAGGGAAGAATAAATACCAAATGCTATTTTTAATAAGAAAAATGCCGATGAATTGTTTTGTTTGCTTGTTGATATTTGAGATAACCCAATGAACTTTAAGTTTATTTGCGGTTTTAAGTTTTTTTTTTCGTAAAACGGCGGAAATCAACTTTTCAGATTTGATTGATCGACAAAGCTTATTGTATCAAATTAAACTTTTTGATTTTTAAATATATATTACTTTAAATATAGCTATTCATCTTAATTGCTATAAAGCCTGACTTTTGAATAACGTTCAATACTTTGAATGTATTTTATGCGTATTGATTAAGTATACTATCATTTAGTTTTTTGTTATATGTAACTTAAAAGTCTAATAACTTAATCTCATAAATTTGGAAGAATAATACGAAGACGACTGTTGATAATTATAAAATACTCAAGAGGCATTATAGTTTTGCAGCAGGGTTATGATAATTGAAAAGGAAAGAGCAACATTATTAATACTGTACATCATAATGTACAAATACACATGAGAGCTTACCATTTCTAATGTAATTGGAGAACGATTCCCTGTTGATATTGGCATGTTAGTAGAATCAGGATTATTGGCATTAACATCGTGTCTTGTGTCACTCTGGCAGCCACATAAAACAATTGGGACATTTGGAGCATAATGACCAACTTCGGGAAGCCACTAAAATAAATTAAATAATGAGAAGTTATGACAATACCCATTAGACATTAGTACCTTGAGAGTTGGGACGAGATTTATATTAATTAAATTACTTTTTGTAACAAACATCTTTATTGACTTAATATTTACAGTATATACATGTATTTGCAGTCTTACTTTTGAAATGATTAATTAATTAAATGCACAGTATTTAAATAACTTTGCAATAGTCCTTTTTATTGTTTTATGGAAAATTATAAAGTTGGTTACACCTATACATTCTTGTTTACAAGAATAAGGATAAATAACGCAAAAATACAAAACCCCAATTATAAATACATCTTAAGTACCGTGGTTTTCCCCTCGGTTACGTATAAGTAAGCAGCACAGTCAACGACAAGAGAGGGATGCTATTTGCACACTTTTTTTTTGTGGTTGCGTGGTTTGCAAAAATAAATTGTGCAAGGGTAATCTATGAGTGTAATTGAAATACTGTGGTTTGAAAACTTTTGCGTTACATTAGAAAGTCAGAAAGATATGAAATTTTCCGCATGTGCAATTTACCTTGTTTACGGTATTCTCAAGTGAATCTGGCTGGTTGATTTGAAAACACAGTAAAAACACTTTGACATCTTGATAAGCAAGTGGCCGCACCATGTCGTAGGCAGCTGAACCTAAGAAAAAAAATAACAATCAAAAATTATACGATCGGAAAAATCGAATCAAAGTCGCCGAACAAGTAAAACACTGTGAGAAAAAAGGTAATTGAGAATGATGTCTCTTTGTATAATTAGTAAGTAATTCAGTAATGATATCGACCTTTGATAGACGCCGAGGTTTATATCAGATGTGGCATTCAGATCGTTATTTTTACAGTACTCGAACAAGCCATAGGGTGAACGCGTTATGTAAATTGTTTAACGTGTATAAAAAAAACATTGTCTGGTTGTTTTTTTGTTTTTTTTTATTGTTTTTCTATGCGAATAGAAGTAACAACTTGGTGTTGAAATTTTAGTAAACTACCGTATAGCATTTTGTTCTTTAATAATACTGTATTGTTACAGGAATTAGAATGAGCTCATAGCACAGATGGTGAAAGAACCAGTTCCTATGCTGTCTTGTAACTGGTGGTTTTTTGGGTTGTTAATAAACTTACAGATTAATTTGATGTACCGTAAGTTACTTTGCCAATAAGTTTGGCTTTCAAGGTCCATTATGGTTTTACAAAACTAACTTTGATACCTTAGATGGTTTGGGTTTTAAGTGTATAAATGTTTTGTTATACTGTATAACCAAACCGATAAATTATTGGAGATCAAATTGTGTTTTCATTATTCGATAAGCTTATGTTTCCAAAGGCTAAATTGGCTATATAACCGCTAAATTTATATTCTTGAATTAAAATATAGTTCGTTGTGATTAATGATCACGCTATTCATAAAACAAGGTGATTTAATAGGAGGAATTCCTCAATAGGAGGCCTTAAAAAGCCTTGATTGTCTGACTAACCAGCTGCTTTGTTTTTGCATATAATTTATTGTAAAACCTCTGTGCTTTATATGCTTGCGCAAACTATTAAATAAAATACTTATTGTCAGTCTGATGTTTAATCGTAGAAATAATATGTAGACTACTATAAGCTATTTCATCTGCAGTGGAAAAATTTACAAGAAACATTGTTTCAACGTGAAGGAATTTGATGATGCAAAGGGCAGCGTTTTTTTCTCCAATTAATCTTCTATATCGAGATTTTACAGTATACAAAAACAACAGTTTCAGTACCATATACTATAGTATTGTAATTGAGTAACTTGTATAGTTTTTCAGCTTTTGTGTAGAGTGAACGGCATTGTGTGCTTTGGATTGGATAAATGATGGGCTTTGAAATCGGTTGGCTATCCAAGTGGAAGATAAGAAAATCGATGGCATGTACTGTATCGAATCAAGGAAACAAAAACCAATTTCACAAAGTAACAAAACAGGTACAATTACGCACCTTGTGCGGTATACAGTAAATGCGTAGCGTTCATTGGAAATTTATTTTGCTGTTATTCAATGACAAATTGGATTTCAAGAGGGCTAGAAAACCAGCTGCATGCAGCAGCCAGGGCACAATAGTCTGTGGATGTACTGCATACTGTATTATAAATAAACTTTGCTTTTAATACAACCACGCAAACAGGTAGCTGTTTTTATGTGCGGAAAAGCTTTGGAAAGGGTCAACAATAAACGTCTGCAAAGTAGTTTTAATTAATTAATTACCTTTCATTTGATGTCGCGACGCATTTTAGTGCAAGCGACAAATTGAGTGCATTATTGGTTTTATTTTTTAAAAAAAAAGGTTTTTAAAGTAACTTAAACTGTAATAGGAGTATATGAGCATGAATTAACATTACCGTAATCATTCATACAGTAAGTTATTAATGCTCAAAATGCGTTTAGGGATTTTTAAACTATAAAGTAAGATAACGTGAAGAATCTCGAGCAATAAGGTTTTATACTTATGTACAGTATATTATAAGGCTAACTGGGGATACCATGTATTTACAGTATAAATAAAACGACTTAAGGCTTTTATCACTTGTATTTTGTTTAAGATAACCAAATTTGTTTAAAAAATGGTTAAAATCTTACTCTTTAAATTAAACTGCGTTTTTAATTGCACGATGCTTTTTATATTTTAAAATTAATGTAATTTGCTGGGAATTACTAATTAAATGTTTTCGAGACTGTCATATACAGTGTTATTATAACAATCGTAATATCTTTTTTTTTGATTTTATAATTGCTTAGGTTTGTAGTTTTTATTTACATTTGTGAAAGCTTTTGCATAACTTACCGTAATATTTCTGGAAATTTCAGAGTATAGTAATTAACAAAAGTGCTAAGCGATTTAATCATGAGAAATTGTAAGGTGAGCATTTTTAATGGCCTCTAATGATCATTTGAAAAGTTTTGGATGTCGTTTGCATTAGCAAATAGCAATTGCTTAGATCTGAAATGAGATAAAACCGATTTATTTACATTGGCTTTAGGTATTTATTATTGCTATATGCCATGCATATTACCCAAGGCTGAAGACTGAATGTGGTACAGAATGTGAATGTTTTGAGAGGGAGATTAATGATGCTGCTTCGCGAAACAACTGCTCCATGTACATTACGCAGATATTTTCACTTTTAGAGAATTCCTTTGCGGATTTCGAAAAGATATTTTTCTACCAGTAGTATGCATACACGCAGTAAGTAAAGGTTTTACACGGGTAGCTTTACTGTATATTATATATCGAACGAGAACATTAATTGGAACGGCGAATTCCGCTTTCAGACTGCAATTAATTTCCAAAAAGATACATTTGCTTTTTTTTTCTTACATACTTTCCAAGTTGATATATTAACAAAATTTATTTGTGCCAAAGTAAAAAGCTAGTAGAACTTCGTTTACTGTGCACAGCGTTAGTTCACGGTTCACCGTTATTTTTAACGGATTTGAACAACTTATTTGCAGTGGCTACTTGCACGGCGGCCATTGGCCAATGCTTTATTTCTGTCTCGGTACTTAACATAATTAAACTTAAAATGCGAGAATACTGCATTTTGTTTAATAAAATACATCCGACAGTCTTCTTTAATTACTAAATATTTTTTTTTTCGTATGTTTTTATGAATTTTCGAGTATAATCGGAAAATTAGTCAATAAATTACTGTTACGCTGTTCTTTTATTTTCCAAGCAATTTCATGATGGCGATTTTAAGCAAGAAGATCGACCAGATTAATCAGTAAGTCGTTTACCAATATGATATTTAAAACATAGATAGTGCAAACAAAGTTGACTTAATCAGTTGTTAAAGCCAAAACATTAAGGAGATACTGGTTAATGCATTTGCTGTTGTCCTTGTACTTAAGGCATTGTTTGCTTGTAATTTAGCACTAATGAGTGATCACTCATATACTGTATTAATGAAAAACGAAAATTCTTGGAATGCTATTCAAATTAAGTCAATAATTTAAAGCAAGTGATCGCTATCGATTAATTTAGTTTTATATGATTGAAAGGTTAAAGGCGGTTTCAATTTTGGAGATTTGACTTTAATATAATTGTGTAATCTTGTACTGACTGCAAACTACAAAGTGAACTTATGTTTTGGCTTATAGCGGTTATCACATCGCACACACTCAAGACACATGTGATGATGCTATTTGTAGTTTTGTGCAATCAGAGTCGCACAAATAAGTCTCCCCTAGAGATCACAGCTGAATGTTCGATTGCTTACTTATTTTCGCTATCTCGTTTTCTCCAACTTAATATTGGATTTGCTTTGTTTCGAGCGAAAAACGTCTCAAGCAAATAACAACGTTTTTTTCCCCCTATTTCTATTAATGTGTGTGTATGAGCATCTCCTTCAGTGTCTGTTGCTGTTGGAGAACCTAGCTGAATGTTTTCGTGCGTGTTTATTTTTGTATGTTTATTTTGTACGTTTTTATGTTGTGTCGCCATCGTTGCTGCCAATACAGTGTTTGGAATAAAGTGTAACGAAATTTAATTAACCTGGTCAAATAAATAACGTCGATTTCATTTAGAAATTAGGTGACTGGACAGGTCCATCCATGTGAAAAATAAAAGTTTCTAAATGGATGCTTTTAATTTCGTAGACTTTTATTGTCACGTTTCTTTCGCAAACTGTGAGACGTCTGGCTAAAATAAACTGACCACTACTCAAATATGACTGTGGCTAAGATATTTACGCAACTTTCAGACGTTTAAACAATACAACTTAATAACATTATGTAATTTGAAATATCGACCTTTTTGTTAAAGAAACTTTCAAGAAATCTGACAGTATTTTTTTCGTTTGCCTTTTGTTGTTTATAAAAGATTTTTGGTCCATTTATTTTTATGATTGTTATTTTTTATAGATGTATTGTATTGTATATGTAATTCAAAAGTCTCCAGTCTGGATTTTAAGTATAAAGACAAATGACCGGCAAATCTAACCATTTTCTGTTTACAAGTGCATAGAGTTACGTTAGATTGAGGACTGTTTTTTATGGTTCTTCAGTATATGGTTTTAGTGATTTGAAAATTCTGAACTTTCTTTTATTTTTATGCATTGTTATAATTTTTTAAATATTTAAAAAAAAGGAGTTAAGATTTCGATGAAACTTATATTTTAAATCTATTGGTTATTCTATTATGAGAATCAACATTTCTCATCAACCTAGCTAACCACTAAACGTGGTTTTGAAGTGAGTTAAAAGTCGAGCGGTTTACAGTAATTTTAAATGATAAATCAAATATGCAATACCGTTGATTTGTCAGTTAAAAATTGCTTTAATTTGGTAATAACCAATCTGACATTATCAACAAACGCTATTGGTAACGTAATCGAAATGCAATATTGTTACTATTAACGACTAGAAATTAAGTGAAGTTTATGAGTTTATCTGCTACAACTTAATGTACAATTAAGTACCGTAGATAGAAAGTTATAGCAAGCGACCAAGATTTGGAAGGTTTTTAGAGATATACAGTATAACATTAAAATGGATCAACATAGCATACTCTAGCTTTGAGATGAAAGAGGATATTGACGTCATTAGTGATGGCAACATTAATCAAACGACTTTTCATTTCCTTCATATTGAGATTGACCCATGTAATTTTGGTTTGCTTAAGGAATACGAGTTATAAAAGGTTAATAGCAGCGGTTAATGTGCATGGTTTACGCTTTTGTTTTGTTTGCGATCGTCAAGTACTCAGATTTCATTGGAGAAAATGAATACCATGTAGCGTTGTGATGATGGGAAGAGGTGCACCAAAAAGATGTATGCATTACCATACAGTGTTTGAAGTTGATTGTGTCATCAGATTTCAGCCAAATTGGGGAAAGAGAGAAAACGAGTGCAGAGTAAATTTAAATTTGGTAGACTGTAGATGTGAAAATGCTGAGCCAATGAGGGTGCTAAGATTGTGTGAAATAAAAGTAAAAGTTGATGTGGTTAAATTGGATATGTGGCCTTAACGGGATTCATTGTAATTCACAGCCATTATTTGCGGATCTGCAAACGTATTATAATCGTTGACGGGATTTGATGGCTATTTCGATTCAGAAGGATCCATTTATGTGAATGAACTCTTTCAGGTACTTCTACTTAGCTATTTGGTCGTCAAAAGACTGCCGCTTCATAGTAATAGCCACTGCACTTTAAATATACGGTATAAAGAGCTTCTATCCCATAAACAATATTCATTGATGAAGATTAGCCCGAGAAGTGAACGCCGATTTATTTTTATTTATTTTCTTTTTCAACTATTTTCCGTTCAATCTTTAAGGATTTAGTCAAACTATCTATCTAATGCTTATCATTCAGGATAAATCCAATGAGCTTATTACTTGAAAAAAAATAAGAAAGAGTTGGGAGAAAAAAATCAACTTCTAAGGAATAAGTCATTTGGAAATTGACAATAATAAATGATTTACAAACTTCTTTCAGTAAAATTTTATGATTTTTGATACTCACTAGAAACAAAATGACTGGAATTTCAATGAAGGCGCAAATCTTCTGAAAAATATTAAACTTTTTTTCTGAAAATCTTTATTAGATAAAAAAAACTATGTCTTGGTTTTTTTTATTTAAATATTAGATTGTTAATGACCACAGTGTGTAATGATGAAGCCAGTGTACTAACTATGACATATGATTTGTTAATTTTCTATTACATATGCACTTACAGTATGTTAAATCTCAAAAGTTATATTTAATTGTTTTAATGTAGTTCTGTAATCAATTAAGATATTTCCTTTCATTGGATTTGATGACAATAATAGTGACTTTACAGTTTTTTAAATTTGTTTATATTTTCCATGCACCATAGATAAACAGTTGAAGTGGAGCTCTGAGGATGTTGTGTGGGAATGCAATACTTTGAGTAACTGAAACCAACATTGGAAATATACATTTGTTATGATAACTATTAAACTTTTAAACATTTCAACAAACCAGTTAATCAGAGCATTATTCATATTATTTGCAGCATTAGAATATGTTTGGTGAAGTACTTTTTGATTTTAATTTGAATTGGCCTATGCTAGTAATTGTTTTCCCAGATGTTCTCGTTTTGAATACGCCAATACAATTTATACCGTACTGTAATTGTTTAAAGGAACTTTCTTGAAATTACTTTTGATAAATATAGTTACTGCATTGTTGTGCATTTCAATATTAACAGCACATTATTAGAATTTGCATTAATAAGATTGCATACTGCAATTATCAAACAAAACAAAAATGGGTTTATTACGGTTAATTATTGTGTTTTCTTCATGAAAGCGCCCAGACTTTGGTTCTTGTTCTGTTTCTAGTAATAAGCTTGTTGAATTTGTTATTTTCAATTTGACGAGTTCCGTCTAACGTTTCATGAGTTGAAAAATAACATTGTTTATTTGCTTAAAAGGTACGATTCTCTAGCCAAAGTGCATAGAAGATGAATGTACAACCTTTAATGTTTGTCAGTCTTTATAGATGACGTTCGATCAACTTTAAGTGACGCTGATAAACGGGTTTTCTCCCTTTTTCATGAACAAAACTAACGCCCATAAAATATATCTCCATTCTTAAACGACATGTTGGTGTGTTTAGTTGAAGATGGAGATGATGGTCCTCGATGTTATTTTTCGTTAACGAGCGGCGGCTGCTGTATTGGAGAGCCAACTCCAAAATCTTTTGCCCTATTCCTCCCACTCCCTATCTTAATAAATGTCTATAACTTATGGCATTTTGCTTTTGCTTTTCCCATCTTCTCTTATACACAGTATGCACACAAGACACACGTTTTATTTACCTTCTCCAATTATATACGACGAACAGAATACGTCATTAATTATTTGTAGCCTGCGTTGATGTGCACAGCACTTGGGGTATACGTGTAAGAGTTTTATATGGTTTACCTCACTTCATTGCTCGACTATTGACGTAACTCTTTTCACACACCGTACATTTGACGACAGCCGCAATTAATCATACTTAAAATTAATAATTTACATTGTGATATTTTAAATTGGAAATTATTGTTAGCTGTATTTTTTTAATTATTTTTTTTTAAGTTGATTAATGAGGCTGACGTAAATTGTTTAGCAGGTAATTGGATCATGAGAGACTCTGGTCGCAGTATAATGAACATTATATTCGTTTAATTTTAACGCTGATAATGAGATTGTAGCGGTAATTTATAAAAATCGATTAACATTTGGTCACTTAAATCTAATATTCGGCCTGGTGATGTGTTTTTTTAATTGTTAATCATGCATAATCTATTGTCGCTATGCTGTAGACTGTCGAGTAATTCAAAATACGCCGCGTGTTTTGTTAATTTATCCGACTAATCATCTGACTCATTTTGTAATTTAGTCGATAAAATGTCGACGTTACATACTGTACTGTAAAAGCTATTTGTGAGTGTAATATTAGTTTTAAACTAACTTGGCATATTAGATATATTAAAATATATTAGTCAAATATTGATTTAAACGGAGAATGAATCGACTAAACTAAAATCTTAAACATTTATCACTATGTACTTCGTGTTAATTACTGCGACAGTTTTCTCACAAATTGTAAAAATGATTTGCGTTAATGATTCGTATGTGTTATCATTGATTAATGACTGTTCATACAAGGTTTACTGATTCTTTCGGTTTTTTAATTTATTTTATTTTGATAAGATAATTTTTATTATGTTTTTAAAAGCGGTTCTGTAATATAAAATGATTTGTGGGGTTTGCTGTTTGAAATCTCGGTGGATTTCTTTAAGTCGTAGTTGGCACGTTGCACTGTTCTATATCTACCTGTGTGTTAGAGAACAGATTTTGGTTTCTTCCAAACCTTTATACTTGAACCGCTAACCTCATCTACAAGTACTGTATTTTACGTTTATCTTGTCAGAAAAGATAGTTTTTCAGTACGTGATGTCCAGAAAGGGGGTGTCTCTAGTTGAAAATTACACCGGTTAATATTTGGTTTGTCTTTAAATTGAATCTGCTTTTACGTTGCTTTGTCCCTATAGAATGTAATGTCTATGAAGAAAACATTTAAGCGGAATGACAAAATATTAATATAAAATAATAAAAAAAAATGATGTGTTGTCAGAAATATTGAATTAGATTTTACACGATTTAGGTTGTCTAGAGTATGTGTAAATAACTTAAAATACTTATTCGCAAGATTTAAATAGATATTTTATAATTATTGAATGAGTTGCTGTATAAGGCATTTCGTACGGTGTTTTTATATACGCTGCTGCTGGGAGAAATTTCGTTTAATGTTACATTTTTCTTCTTTCGAGAGAAATTCCTTTGAGATGTTTATCCACAGATTCATCCAAGCAAATCGTTGAGAATGATCTGGTAGCTTCCTCATTCATTTTTATATTAGTTTCAGCTCACATGCAGCCACAGATTCACTTTTGAAAATGTTGATGTTCAAGATTGGTGATATTATGCCACTTCACAACACAATATAACCAGCTCAGAAGTAAACATAAATTATTCAGTAGATTTTTCAGAAGCTTGCTGTAATTTCCTGTGGGTTTTTTTTTATATTTCTTTAGAATGAATGTAAATAAAACTATATCATCGTGATATCCAAGACACTGTGGTCAAAACTTTAAGAATGTGCAGTATGATTAAATTTAAAAGCGGAACAACACGTCTTAATTCGGTTTTGGTGTTTTGACGCATATTGGTTTAAAGGAATTGAGTCTTATTTTTTTGATCTCAAAAGGCATTTTTTTTAATTATGTAAATTGATGAGGTGCTTTGAAACAGTACAGTAATTGATACAGTATATATTTTTAAAAGTTTTGATTTATACGCAAGCGTTTTTGTCAGATATTGTTGTTCATTTTACTAAAGGGCTTTGAAAAATATTTTTTTAGATTTTTTTTTGTGTAGTCTCGTACTGTACTATATTTTTATAATTATGATTCATCAACTTTGTGTAAATCAGTTTAATTTATTATACGTAGCATCAAGAAAAAAACTTGTGTCAAACGGTGTCATTATACTGTATATTACATTGCCTGTGTATACATACCGGTATATTAAATAATTAAAATGAAGCTTAAAAACATAATTAATAATTAACTGTGACAGTGTAATGAGTGTATGTAGTGTACTTATATACTTTAAATCATGGTATCGTATACTGACTGGGTTTATCACGAAACGGTGTTTTGATAAATTGCGAAGATTACAACCAGGGTTTTTTCTTCGAGAAAATAAATGATTGCTTGCAGAAAAAAATACCATTTATTTTTTGATTATACTGTATTACAGTATTGGTGTGTTTTTTAATAAAAAATATATCTACAGTAGCAAGGTATTGAATAGAATAACGGCTATCTTTCTGTATGCTGTTGGTTAAAAAAGTGCATAAAGCTAGTGAAACGTCATAAATTTTACGATTTTTTTATGTAAGACGTATAAAATACTGACAACTCGACGTCCAAGTTGTGCATTCGTGATACGTTTGCTTTGGTGCAGTTGCTTTTCGTAATATAAGTGGTGTTTGCTTCTTTTGGTAATAAATTCAGTTCTATAATGCTTTTACTCGTGTTGAATACCAATATGCAACCCATTGCGTATATGATATTAAGTTATAACTTGTAGGAGGTGATAGTGGGGAGAAATTGAACTGTTATGATGTTGTGTAACTAACTTAGTAAGATCGTACTCATCGTATTGAACAGGGCCGATTCTAACTTTTAGGAGTGTATAATAATTACGGAAGTTACTGATTTTTTTATTGAAAGAATGGGGTTTCTTAAGTTAAAAATGCAAGACTGCACTTAAGATAAAATATATTAAAAACCAACGATTTATGAATACGTTAATGTACCCGACATAATTAACAAACGGTGCTGCAATGTGCAAACGAAGCTTCCAAAGTAGTTGAAATCAAAACCAAAAATGTACACAATTTTTAAAAATTGGAAAAACTCAGTTTTGGAAATTTTTGGTGTGGGGGCCTTTGATGTTTCTAGCTGGGCCTCACTGTTACAGAGTCTGGGCTTGGCTCTTGAGTAAGCCCTTGGGGATATAATATGGGATGTCTTAAATAAGCGATTTGGGTGGTTTGATGGGTGAAGGTGTATGAGAGTAAAAGTTGTAAGAAAAGGATTTCAAAACTGATGTCGATGACTGTTTGTCGAATGGGGTCGTGTTCGCGTTTTTTAGAGACTTTTCTTTAAAATATACAGTTAAATCGCTTATAAAATGTATAAGCATTATATTGTAAAATAAGGAATGGGTATAAGGAAAGGAATAGATATAGTATACGTGCGATGGAAAGAAATAACAGTAGTGTAAACAGCGTTACTACAGTGCACGACAATGATTAATGAAATGCGAAGTAATCTAGGAACGTCAGCTGGAAATTTGGTGACAATCGCGTCGCCATGCACTACTTTTGTTGCTTTTATAATATATATCGAAAAAAGTAAAGTAAAAATAAAAAAAACGAGAACGAATAAATAAACTCGCACAACAGAAAGAAACATTATTCTAGGCCATATAGTAAATTCGCTTTTTATTTTCAAATAAGCATAAGAAACTATAGTAAGTTTATCCGGCATTGTATTGTGAATACAATTTCTGATACAGTACTTTGTATTTCTTTACATTTACATTTTTCCCACAAGTGTCATAATGTAATGTCTTAGTAATTTGGAGAATGAGTGATTAGAATAAGGTTAAGGACAGTGTCGTAATTGACTCTTTGAATTTATTCTCGATTTCATTGATAGTTTGATTTAGTTAAAGCACATTTTTAATTTAGCAAGATGATTAAGAATTTGTTAGTACAACTAATGTCTGCAGCGCAATATTATGCACACGAGAGTCAATGGCGCGCAATGTATTTTCAATGACATTGGAAAGACATTACGCTCTATAGAGTTTGTTGTGCGCGGTATTAAGCTATCGACTATAGTTTATTGCTGTTCTAAAGTCGATCTCATCAACTACTATGAATTATGACTATGGCAATTCTTGTTAAAGTTAGGATAATATTCTATTGGTGCCTCTTAATACCGATTTGACATTTAATTTTGATGTGTGAAATGGTCATTAGGAATTTGAAGCCAGCTTTTAGGTTTGCTATTAACAGTGGATGACAGGAAATGGCGAAGAGAGTACAAAGGGCAATCTTGTACGTGATATCACTCGATAGAGGGCATAATTACACAGAATTGTATTTAATTGCTTTTCAACAGCATTTTAATGCTATTCTATAAGTATACTGTACATCTACTGTAAGTGATAACTATATATCTTTGTTCTTTCTTATTTCAATTGAAGTAATTCGGAAAAGTCTCGACGTTTTGTGTAATTCTTCTTGTATTTCAAAGGGTGGAGTTCCTCACCACCTAAGCATTTCAATAATGGCGTTATACAGTGTATAGCAAGCGTAAATGGCATATATTTCTATTCGTTTCTTAATATAGATGATATTATACAGCGTATTGAGTGTAATGTGCAATCGTATTACGATGCAATGTGATGCTTCAATACAATGTATTATAATTTTACTACTAAAATAATCTTGCAAATACATTAATATTTGCTACATCTAACAATAAATTAATGGTCCTTGTTACATTATCTTTTCACTCAAACAATGTACTATATTATTGCTCATTTTAAGCGAGAAATGAAAATTTCTAAACAAATTGGGCTTAATATGCAGTTTTTTATGTCATTTATGTAAAATAAATGACCATATAGTAATGATATCTCTTGTCTTTAAATAGCTGTCAGTTTGGGTGATTTAAGGCGTTTATTAATGCAAGGTTGGCAGTTTTTAAAGCGAAGAAATGTATTATTTGGTGTAACAACACCAACAACAAAACTAACGTACTAAGCATTATTTTAATGTTAAGGATTACATCAATTTTAGAAACACGGGGCGTTTTTTATATTTATTTTTAGTAATAACATCAACATTTTTGTTAAGTTAATGTTTGTTATCGAGGTTTTTTGATCGACGATTTCAGTTACTGTACGTGACGGTGTTTTCTGAAAAGATGTAATCTTAAGAAGATCTCTTTTTTTTTGCTTGACTTTTGAAGAGTCATTTTTCATTCTATCCTATTTGTAAATTGATCGATGCTTGGTATTGAGATTGACACATGCTGTCTTTACATTACATTGGATGTGTCCATGTGTGGTCAATGACCATCTCACATTTTCTCTTAAATGGATTTAGACCTGTATGCCAGTTTTTTGTCCTTAATGCCTGCAGGTTTCGTAGAGAATGTCAGTTGGTTGCACAGCTGTGGTGCTTGTATACTTCAGGATCGGATATAAAAACTGAAATTTCAAATTGAAATTTGGGGGCCCCGATTTTAAGGGACTGAGATTTTATTATGAATGTCTTTATTGTAGAATAAACTTGATAGAGATTTTAAAAATGTTATATGAAAATGAAGTAACATATTCTATAGTTAAAAGTAACTTATGCTGTAATCAAAGTTTTAATGTAAAAGTTAGCTAAAGTACAAGTAATAAGATTTTATTAAAAAAAACTTTTAACAAATTTTTTCCAGGCTAAATAAAAAAGTAACGAATCAAAAACTTATGATTTCATTAAGAGTTTTAAAAATGTAGAGAATATATTTGAGTAGTCGTATATAGTTTTTTGTTCTTTGAATCGATACTATGTAAATGAATAATTTCAATTGCAAGTCAAACTCTAAGCCTTAAATATAATTATACCGAGACAATTATACCGTATATGTTTGCAATGAGTCGTGCATTGGGAATGTGGAAGTCACCCAAACATCATCGTCTGTTCACTTTGACGGTGCCCATCGATTTTTATGTCGTAAATTCAGCAGACTGTGCATGTATTGTTTATTTATTCACCCTTTCCCTCACAGTTTTTACTCCTGTACTACTCATTCACTTTTACGTCGTCGTTCTGAAAATAGGAGGGTTGAATATATTGTACATGTCCCGATATATCCTATATGTGT
This sequence comes from Helicorthomorpha holstii, assembly GCA_013389785.1. Classification (NCBI taxonomy): domain Eukaryota; kingdom Metazoa; phylum Arthropoda; class Diplopoda; order Polydesmida; family Paradoxosomatidae; genus Helicorthomorpha; species Helicorthomorpha holstii. The sequence goes on from JAAFCF010005931.1 coordinate 7,265,363, forward strand.
ACTGTACGTTGAAGATATATAGTACAAGGTACATAACAGCAGGTATTTAGATTTCAATGAAGACAGTTTGGTATGGAAGAGAATTGCGTGTAGAAATATGTATGCAAACAAAGCATCTTAGTTTTTACGTCGACGTGCATTATACAGTACTGTATTATGAGTTTAGGACATTTTTTTATGAAAACTTTTGTTTGTTGTTTATGAAATGTAATATCAGCTGTGACGGACATTTATATACCTTATTATGAATTTATTTGGGCTAAAAATCTTACTTCAGACGTCAAGCAAAATTGTTGAATTCAATTCCATTGAAGTCCTAAGAAAAAAGCTATAGGATTATGTAATAATATAATTGATCAAAATTTGTTATAGGAAATGGTATTAGGTTTAGTTCAAATAATATACACACAGAAGATGAATAAATTCAAGTATTTAAAGTAAAACTGTCGATATTTAAATAATGTTATTTTTATAGGACACTTTTTTTTAATTTCTTTATTTTTGATTGACAACATTACCCAAGGAAATGTTTCTGAAGGATATGTTGTAAAGTTGACAAACAAAAATTGTGCTTCACTATTGAGGTAGTCTTTTTCTCTAAAAAATTCATTATTTTTTAAAATTGCTGAATCGACAATGTGTCTAATTTGGTAGGTTTTTTTCTCCCCTGAGTGTGACTTTAGCACACACTCCAAACGATTTGTTTGTTCAGAATAGATGACGCGAGGCGACGTGTCATTGCGATATTTTAACGCTAGTATCCATCGCCGACAGTATTCCGGCGTGTAATCTGTTTGGAGCGAGATGTATAAAGCCCGTCGAAATTGTGAATGAGAAAATTGATGGATGGTTTTTGCTTTTATACAGCAAATCTGCAGCTTGACCGAGCGTTTTTCATGTTTGTAAACAGACTGGAGAATTGTAACTTTAGCCAATTTTAGAAAGCAACTACACATCTATATTTAAGAAAATGGACATATGAGCAGAAAAAGAAGCATTTGGCGAGGACAGATGATGTCCTATTGGAAGGCACGATTGGGTGTCAATAGATTTTATTCTCACTTGACCACTTCTCTCTCCTTGGGAAAATTCTTTGTAATCGATCTTGTTTTTGTTGTGTGTTGGTGGATTTTTTTTTTTGCCATTCTGACTGCTTTTTGTTTCTCCAGCGATTTTTTTGAACTTTCACCACGTTCTACCGGGTGTTTTGTTTCGTAATAGAAATATGTGGTTTAAGTGTATAAATGTATTAAATTTGATCCAATGTATTTATAAATGATACCGTATTACTAAAAGTGATAGAGAGCCATTAGAAAATTGGTGAAACGTTTTCTATAATTGGGTGATCTTGTACTGTAACTTGGTGAAAATACTAATAATTGCCACAGATATGTTCTTAAAAAAGTGGATGAAAACCTCTGCGGTGGAAAAATTAAAATAAAAGATCGTTTTTTAATAGAATGGCGATAGTTAGTTTCAGCGTTAGGTGATACTAACTTTATGCTGAGATTACTGTGGTCATTCGCATTGAAGCAACCGTAGTGTTGCGTACATTTGACTTTGTTTTTTAAAATGAAACACCCGGTAAAATGAATGGCCTATGGACATGCGTTGTAAAAGTGATGAAAGAGTGATGATGAAAGAAAAGGAAAATGAAGAACTGGGCGCTCGATCATTGACAATAAAAGGACGTTTTTGATCTTACGTAAGATTATAAAGGAATTTAGTAAAGAATAGAAATGGGGTTATACTGTTATAGGGTTGGAAAATGAGGAAATGGCTAGGGATAACGTTGCTGTATTTGTGTGTACATTGTAGGAGTTGGGCGGAAGGACAATCGTTATTGACAGAAAGGCCATCTGTATTTCGAGCATTTTTCTGCCAAACTGCTATAATACAATGCCATTGGTATTTTACCATTTGAACTGTCAGCCACCCATTGAACATCATTGCATTTCGCATAAATTTTTTTTAAAGACTGCACTAAAGAAAATGTTAAGAAAAAATTCACCTTTATAAAAATAAAAACGCCAATCGGCTGGCTTTCATTTTAGCATTCAATTTTAAAAGAATTTTAAATTTATTGCTAACTTATTACACTGGCTATAAAGTTAGAAAGTTATGTTGTGTTGGAATTTATAAAATATTTTCAAAGTCTGCAAAGTCATTTTTGTCATTGTTGTGCACAACAGAAGCGTCACTGCCAACTTTAATCTTGAATATATGCAAGTTAAAATATCGATTTTCTTAAGGGATTTTAAAGGTTAGATACTGTATATTTTATTGGATTTCATCAGTGATGGTCATTCAGAAAAAAACTATTTTGGGGCGATGGAATTTTTTCTTTTGCTGATGTATACTTATCTTACTCTTCCTGTGTGACGTTATTAAGGCATAATAACGCAATGTCTAGTATATAGTGACGGATCCAAGCGTAAATAAAAGTCGCTTTTGACTTTTATACTACTAGGTAACAGCCTTTTTTATGTCGGCATCTCGTGTTGATTGGTTGTGCCACACATGATAATAGCCACAGCATCCGTCACCATGTTTCAAGGCTGAACTTACTGACACGAAATGAAGTTGCTTATTGAAAATGTCATAAAAGCTTGATCAAATATATTGCACTTTTATAGCCAGTACAAACTTATTCATGCGCTAAAAACACCATATAGTTACAGCCATGACTTTTTTTTACTAACAAATTAACTAGTATTATTTTCATCATCTAAAAATTCAACAAATAAAAAGATAGAGAAATAAATTGAAGGCTTTAATATGACACAAGCCGCCTGTTCGACATTGGTAGCCAGTTCGGTATGGCTTGTTGTGAACGAACCATAAAATTCTATTACTTTGGTATCCTTTATTGGATTTGGTAATCGAAAACTATTAAATACAGTATTTGACTGCTTAGAATTTCGATGTGAGACGTTAAAAATATTTCAAGGAGAAAAATAAATTACTTTGAAGTGATGAAAAAGTTTGGATTTCTGTTTAATAATGTGTTGAGTCGAACTTACGAAGCACTGTAAATTAAAACGAAAAGCCTATTGGATAAAACCTAAATTCAATATTTATTAATTTCACGTTTCAAATGTACACTTTAATTCAAGGACTTTAATGTTACGAGAAAGTTATGGCAATTTACGGTTTTGTTAGTGGCTACTGGAAGCCTCATTGAATATGGTACTCAAAAAAAATTGTTTACATTGGTCTGTGTATTATTAATCATTCATTACTACTGTTTATGGAGAATCACGGCAAAAGTTTAGCTTAACGAGCCGACCGTTTTGTTAGTTTAAGAGCCATCCAACATTCATTTGCAGTGTACTGTTTACATTATATCCATTTGTGATATGGTACAGTATGTACCGTACTACGGTTTTACATTGTTCATTTAATTGTGTTGTTCTCTTAAGTAAAGTTTTGGTTGGACGGTTATAGATCTTGGAGAAGCGGAATGGTGTTTGTTTAAGAAGCTAATGTCAAAATGCCTTCTGTTTTTTTAAAAGAAATTTGAGGAAAATCGAAAAGGCATATGCATGGTTTGATGTGGTCATTGCTACAGGCATATTTCTTAGTGGTCACTGGAGTGCAATTTAGGCGCTGATTAAGATGAGCAAGAAAATTATATGGGGAATATAACCATGTTTAGGTTGAAGATGAGTGGTGGAAAGGGCATCGTAGTAAATGATGAGGGATATATATTTTTTTATTAATCTCATTATTGGGCCAGTTTGCGAAACCTCAAACGATCGCTTTAAATGGACCGGTTTGTGTGTGTGTTTTTCTTTGTATTAATATCTTTAAGTTGGCTTTATCTTTGTCTCGGTCGTCATAACACCAGCCAATTTGTGTGGTCATACAAGATTGCGTATTGAAGAGTAAGAGAGAGCGGGAGGTTTATTTTGGACATTGGTCATGTTGTAAGACTGTTAAGTTATTTGGCATGGAATCAAGTCAGATTTACTTTTACGTCCCTCCTACTGTTTTCATCTTTCTCTATTGGGAATTTACTTATTCAAAAGCACGACAAGAAAATAATGTCTTACAACCAAAACCAGAGATAAAAATGGAGAAGAAAATATTTTTCTACTGAATGTATAAACTTCTTTTAAAAAACACATATAAAGATGGGCTAGGGTTATTACCTAACATTACTTCTTTAATAACCGTCTTGAGTATTGACTGAGATTATTAACGTTTTATGAGTTTATGTGTATTATGTATAGTCGTTTATATCATTCGTATAGTCGTTTGTATGTGGTTGACGATGATATAAGATTTTTGACGTTTAGTTTGTACAATAGGACGCCTTGCTAACATCACTTTTGGAGGACATATGCCAAAACAAAATATTTCATATGATCTGTTATTTTAGACTGCTATGTTTTTGTTTATTTATTTTGACTATATTTATACGTAATAAAATACATTCACTCAGTCGCAACTGACTGTTTGGCTCAGGTTGGTTGTTTGGTACTGGCTACTAAGCGTATTAATCATAAGTTTAAACTTTTACAATTAAGTGTATTTTTAATATAAATTAATTGTCATTAATCATTTGAATTTACCGTTTGGGTTATGGGTGGTTGAATATACAGTAATCGTGTTTATGTGTAGTCTTCAGTCACGTTAAATCAGCTTTGATTTATTGATTTTTTAAGGAAATTCTCGGAAGTAATCTTTTAAAACGTTGCCGCTGGTAAACATTTATTATTTAGCTGTCTAACGGTCCAGTTGTCTATTGACTGAATTGATTTTCAATGCGGATGCATTTGTAATGGTTGACTAGGTTTTGTCGGATTCCTGAGCCGTCTAGTTTAATAATTGAAATTAACACAGCTGGTTGAATTTAACCGCTTGACATGCAGGGGCTGTCACGTCTGCACTTGAACTATTGATTTACCGGTACATTGAATTTGTATATACAGTAAAATAGTCTCTGCTTAATTTTTTTTTGTTTGCACATTGGTTTAGTTGCACACAAGTGACCACATCATAAATCAACATAGACAACACGCTCGTACTCGAAATTCAATGTTGGGGCATTGATTATGTAAACGTTTAATAATATTGCTTGCTGCCTACCGATAAATTTGGTTTTTAGATCGAGGAACAATAAAAGGGGGTCGTTTGATTTAAATTATTTACGAAATACAGTAAACATGAATCACTTTCAGTTTGATGCCTCCTCAACAATGTGTTTACTTGATTTCAAGCTTCGGTGATTTTTTAAGCTTTATTTGCGTTTTTATTCTATTGGAAGTTTAGTCTATAGAAAATGTTGTAATTATTTATTTTGTAAAATTACGGATTGAAATTATCACTCCGTTCAACTACGGTATCTGATAAATGATAATCGTCTTAAATTTGTTTATTTGCAGAGACAAATATAGTTTTCCATACCATGTTAAAGTGGCTGTTAAACTTTAAATTTATTTGGGTAACACCAGCATTTTTTATAATAAAATTTAAATTCAAACTCAGTGCCGTAAAAGTCCAATGTAGTCATTTGAAATGATGTCATGGCTGTGGGACATAACTGTAAGCTTAAAGTAAGTCACCGAATCGAAAGAAATCGTTGAATCATATTGTGTGGTTCTTAGATTTTTTTTTTGGAAAGATAGTGATGTTTGTCTAAACTTCTGGATTTTAGTTAACGAAATTTGGTAGAAATGCCATAAAACAGTACCGGTAATTAAAGAAACGTTTTACAATGTAAAGGAGACGAGTAACGATATGTAACCGCAGCAACCGTTATGCGATTAAATTAGGTAAAGAGCAGTATGGTAATACAGTACGACATTCGAGGCAAATACTGGTTAGGAAAATGAAGTTCATGAAAGTAAGTTTATGACACTCCATGGTTGCAATGCCCTAGATCTGCCTTTGAGGGTATAATCAAAATGTAAAATACGAGTTATGTAACTCTTAACGTAAGTTTGCATTTTATACTGTTGCAGACGATTTTCTCTAGAGAGGAAATTTTTTTTTTTTTTTTTTGAGTTAAAGCTTTAATTTTTTTGTGGTGGTGTACTATCATATTGAAATGTTGGTAACGTTTCCAGTGATGTAATAATTAACGAGCGTATCCATTATTATAGAAACCAACGATCTTTTAATCATAGCAAGCGAATGTATGTAGAAAATATAATGTATATTTTTATAAGATTATGACGTCAGATTGGTGTGTGGACTTTTCTTAATATTACTCGTGAGGAATATTATACTGAAGATGCAATTATAGGAAGTAAAAACGTCCTCGGATTTTTTACGTTGGATTTTTTTCTCTTATATTTTTTGGAAGAGGAAATGAGATCATCAAAAGTTTTCCCAAAGTCTTCATTATCTCTTAAAATAAGTTACTTCCTTTCTTAACATCATGTTCAGAATTAATCTTTTTTTTTTCTACGTGAGATGACTGCGTTACTCTAGACTTTTAGTTGTATTATATACTGTGTGAATTTTTTTTTTGTTTTTGGTTTGTGATAATATGATGGTCGTTGAATTAAGTTGACTTGTGTAGAGAGATACACAAGCTCCTCCGAGATTAGAAAGAACTGTATCTAAATATAAGTTACCGTCATGTGATCGAAAATATTACACACAAAGCTGCGTTTTATAACAATTTCACTCAAACTAATTACTTTTTCTGCGTTTGCAGTATTTCTTTCTATTAAATAAAAAAGCACAAATTACGCCGTCGGCGTTTTTACTTGACGTAATTTATGACCATTGTAAGTTAAGTATAAATATCGTGGCAACTTACAGGGAGCTATTTAGGGAAATTCCTTTTCCTTCTAAAAATGCTGCTAAATATTGTCTTCGTTTATTTTAATAAGGTTTTTAAATATACGTTACTAGAAAGTGACAATCGTTTATCTGCGCAGATTTGTCGAATGCTTGTATCAGTAGGTTTTAATTGGTCTGGATCCTCTTAAGACAAAACCTGATCCCATATATTTTTTATTTGATCATTGGATTTTTTTTTTGTTTGTGTGGTTGATTGCCAATGTTTACTTTTGGACATGATACAGAAGTTCTTGCATTTAATTGTAATTGGTTTTCTATGGCGTTTTGAGGAAGTAGAAAACCAATCATTGGTTATCAGGCTATTTGGTGGTAATCATCGTAACAACGACAGAAGATTGTGCACGTGTGTGAGTGATCATTATCACTAGCCGTGTTAAATTGGTCGATTTGAGTGGACGATGCTTAGGAAAGAAGACATACCGATTATTGATTACTTTGCTTTGCACAATTTACTATACATTTGAAACCAGTCGTTTATTTTATTTTTCATTGTTATTGTTGGATTGAATGTCACAGACATGACTATTTCCAACGCATTAATAAAAAGTAACTTAATTCTGTATTTTTTGCAAAAATAATCATTTCAGTAATTATTGTGGGGGTGGCAACTTTTCGGAAAAACTCAACTAAAATTGAATTTTTTTGAATCTCACAAATTCTACATTAAATACGATGTATATAGTAACTTTCAATTGTTTAACGATGTTTTCATTCATGTCAAGAGCTCAACACATTATTGATTTTGCTGACTTGCACAACTTTTTTTTAAAACTTTTCAATCAATTATAATAATAGTAATAAAAAGATTTTTAATGATTGGCGAGTTGTTGAGGTATTTTAACAGTACGGAATAGAATTTTGAGCTCGTGATTGTCGTGTTGTTAAGCTTGTCTTAAAAACGTTTAATTATTTCATTTGGAGTGTGCGTAATGATTAAGAGGAAATATTACGTCTGAGAAAAAACATTTTTCATCATTTGTTTTTGTTTACACAATTAGACTTTTTAATTGGCCATTTTAAACAAGTTTGTTGTCATCATTAAAGAAGTTATGTTTTTGATTGCAATTGTCAAACTATTCATTATAGAACATTTATGTACCGGTATAGTTTTTGAACAGTATTTCTTGTTAGTGACACGGCAAACAATAACGCGTGCTATTGTGTCCTCGAAGTTAAACATTTTCGAATAGCTTTTTATGGAAGATTTTTCTTTCCCTGTAACCATGAGTTTCTGCTTGAATGATAAAAAGGTTTAGCTGTGCATTTTAGTGTTGTTTCTATCACGTGAATAACATGTAGAATCATAAACACCTCATTGCATATGTATATTGTAGACTGTACAGAGTACCGTCTACCATGTTCAAGTTGATACAGTATCTACTTTGGAATTATACTAGTAATTTTGCCTGGCGCCGAATGGATTAAAATTTAGATTTATGCTCTGGTTAACTCAAAGCAACGTATCCTATTCGGATTTTAAGTAGCCATTTCTTTCAACTATAAGTAACTTAGTATTTTAAGCAATTTAAAGTAAAACTCTTCTTCTTAAAATATAAAACTAAGCTTGTCACTTATTTTTCTCAAAATTTAAAGCTCGGGCAGTTGTTTATTTAGCAATTTATTAAGTTATGACAGTAATACTAGACTAAATATAATTTACTAGTACATCGGCTGGGGCTCGTACGTCATCGAAAGGCTCAATTGATTGCGTTATGATGCTAATTGTTGTCGTATATCATTTGCGAAGGTCTCTAAGCGGTGCATTCATTGTTTCTCAAACTATGGAACGTGGTTATGTTAAGCATACGGTAACGGTAGCACGTTCATGTTACAATCATTTAAAAAGAAACTCTTGAATGATTTTAATGTTTGCAGCATTATAAAACGGGCATTTAAAAGTTCGTTTTGGATCGTTAATTGTATGTAAAAAGGGTTTTAATATGTAGACCAAAAAGCTACATGAGAAAATTAACTTATATATTTTTTCTACTTTCCTTTACTTGAATTTCTTATGATTGGTATTCAGTCTATAACTCAGCTTTCATGTACTGTAGCACCGACAAAATTGAGAGATGAGAAATGTTAGTAGTACTAAATGTTTTACTATTAGTTCAACATGTAATTAAAAATAATAGTGGAGACTGGTTTTCGTGGTTTGAATAAATTAAATATTCGTTTCAGTTCTGCTTTATAAATTTTAAATTAGGATTCGCTGGCTTCTTTTTATTACATCTTTGCTCAATTTTGATTCTGACTATAACTTTGGTTTTAAGTAGTAAAAGGTACACTATTTTGAAACTTTGAGAATCATCAGTTGTAACTGTATCTGACATCTTAATGACGTCATTTGTTTTCAAAGTGTCTTTGGCGATTGTAGCAATCATATTTCATTGCTGTGATTATAAGTTAGCTGTCGCATCTGTAATGGTTTTGAACCGAACAAATTTTTAATACAGTAGTGCACCGTACAAGTACAGTACTGTACTGTATTAGGCCATATTTTGCAAAGACGAAAGAGAAGAAGATAGGCGTTGAGAAGGCGTGACGGCGGGAAAAGGGGGATTTTGAGGTGGGTTTTTGAATTTATTTGGCGATTTACCAGATGTTGTTTACAATATTGTGTCGTCTAAAGTTTTAGATGAAATCGGAGTTTGGGGAGGAGACGAAGGAGGTTGAGAGTTGTTTTACGGAGAAAATTAAGGTTGGAAAATGCACTCAGGGGAAATTGTGATTTTGTTGTTTGTTGCGTATAAACTAATTGTTATAATTTAGAAGTGGATTTTGGAAAATGAAATTAACTACAAATTGTTTATCTTGTATACAAAAGCCCTACAATTTCAGCACGGTTACATTAAAGATTTTATTTCTGCAATGGAAAATAAGAGAGAAGCACCTAATATAGGTACAACTGAAATTGTAGAAGATCTGCTGTAAGCTTACTTGTACATGCAAAATACTTCTGATTTACAGCTTAAATTAAATCAAATTATGCCTTGATATGAAGGGTTAAAAATACAGTACACTAGCAACTGGGATGTCATAAACTGAACAGTGGCATGATCAAATGTTTATTTGAAAGTTCAAACTGATTGACTGAGTAAAGATAATTTTTTCAGTTTTTTCCTTAAGCAAATACTTATTTTTGGTACAATTTTCAGTCATTTTAAACCATATGTTTTGGCATTTGGTTTGAATGCGTTTATTTATTATTCATGTTTCTTGTTTTCTGTTTTTTATTGTAATTTACAATTTTTAATTCTGGTAATTGACTTATATGAAACTAATAAGAAAATATATTTACCATTTCTATTTCAGTGTTTACTAAACAGGAATACTGTTTATAATTATAGCAGCAAAACGTCAAATTGTAAATTATATTTTGATAAAAGTCGATGACGTTTTTGGAGTGATTTTATTTTAGTAATTTTACTCTACGTGCGATACGTTATATACTCGTAGAATTAATTTTGTTTGATTTCTTCCTTACCTGCGGTATCCCATACTGTGAAATTAATCCTTTGGGCACTAACTTCGTATACGGCTGTGTATCGCTCAAATCCGGTTGGAACGTACACCTATTGTAAACAAAAGAAAAATTTAATTAAATATTCAGCGTTCTAGACAAAGTATTGCGATTGAACGTAAAAGCTTTAATAGAAATTCAGTAAACAAATACCATGGCTTTTGAATTTTCACACTTCTCAGAAATTAAGATCCCAAAAATTCAACAAAAAAAATTTATTTTTTTAATAAAAAGCGAAATTTATTAACTTGTTTTGTTTTACCACAATGGTTGTCAATCTTGTTTACTCATAGGCCATAACACTTTTTTTGTTATGCAATACATTGTAGATGGCATTCAAAATTTTACAATAAAAACATTACTTTTATTAAATATGATGTTTTTCACACCTACATGTACTGTATAACATTTTTATTTAGATTAAAGTTTAAATGAATGTTTTGTCTTTTAGACACGTATTCATTAAGTTTTTGATAATGTCCTTCAATAATTAAAACGACAGTTCATATTAAGAGCTAGCTTGATATGATTTTTTGACAAATGTTTTAATACTGTGTACTGCACATATTCCAGCATGAATTTGTGATTTCAATCTAAGCTGTTGATGTTGTGTTTTTAAGTGTTGGAATTTATTTACTGTGGCGGATTTTCAAACTGAAAATCTAAATTGACATAGCGAAAGTTTAGATTTTGTAATCTACAATACTGTATACTGCGTGTGTATGTGCAGGCTTTGAATTTTGCCAGCGGAGAACAGAAAATAAAGACGAAAAGAAAAGTAAAAGTTATCGAAAATGTTATATCAAATTAGCATATTTTCTATTAATGCTAAGTGAAGTTGATCCTGGTGTCGAATTAGATTAGAGACTTTGGGATGTGATTGTTAAAAGATTGACTGTGACTTATTAACTTAATTTAACGACGATAA
>JAAFCF010005931.1:7291319-7318975 GCA_013389785.1 Helicorthomorpha holstii
TGACATTTTTCAGAGTCAAACTGACATTTTTCAGAGTCAAACTGACATTTTCTAGAGTCAAAATGACATTTTTTAGAGTCAAACTCACATTTTTTTGATTTTCTCTACATTTTCGCCGACGAAATATGCAATTTTTCATTCGGAGAAGCAAAATCAGTTCGTGTTAACGGTGTTTTACTTTGTGTTAACGAACAAAAAATGAATGGGAAAGCCTATACTTTAGTTCGGGACCGCAATGTTGCTTCGTGTTAACGAGAAATTCGTTTTAACGGCGTTCGTGTTAACGAGAATCCACTGTAATTATAAAATGTTTCCAAATTGTTTACACGTGATTTCCAACAAGTAGTTGATAGTCAAACGAAAATTTTATAATCTATATTACACAGTATGTATTTAGTAGTTTAAAAATTAGTGTTAAATATTTGTACTGTAATGCATGTGTTTAAAAATCATAAGCGTAATGCATTAGGTCAACACATCGGAATTTTTGGTTACAGTATCAATCCCACTTTTGTTGATATTTATTTAACTTAAGCTTGTATAAGCTAGATAAAAAGCATCAGTAATTTTCATAACCGGTGTTTTAAATGTCAATTATTTATGAAAATGTTACACTAAAAACCTCACGTTTGATTTTGACTAACTTAAATGATCTTTACGATTTGATTTGATGTAAATTGGTGCTTAAAAATATTTCACTAAGCAGTTTTAAATTTCAGTTTTAATTATCATTTAAGAGTTTAACATAACGTACACGTATTGGATATTAGGTAGTGCGCCTCATGACTGCCATCTGATCATTATTATTGTCTTAAAATGGTTAAATCGGTTTGTATGCAATAGCGTGACAATCTAGAATTCTAATTCATAGTGTAAACATGAAACCAAAGCTCTCAACACCGTGGTTTTATGTTATGTATTATAGCAATCGAGTATAAACGCACTCGTTGATAGGGATGTATCACTGTGACCACTGAGGTTTTCTGATCAAATGCCTGACAGTACGTAAATCTCCCATAGGAATATATAGAACCTAATATTGTTTTAGTATTGGCATTAAATCACACAGTGTGTGCGTAAATTTAAACGTTTTTATCGTTAAAATTGTTGACTTTTACAAACATCTAACTTAGTATTGTACACTAATTAGCGTTGTATAATATAGTCCGGGTTAACAGCTAATGCTCAAAGTGTGTTAAGATAGCTAGGTTTAATGATGATGCTAATTGGCAATATAAAGGTTAGATTATCAGCTAAAGTGCAAAAGTTACATTTACTGACAATATTCTGCAGTAATAAGTTTTTTTTTTTGCTTTTACCATCAAGTCAAGTAAGTGTTTGCTGAAATTTTTATTAAGGCTGTTAACTAGATTTCTTGTGAACATAGTTGCTTAAGTCGATCGACTTGGCACCGTTTTCACATTATGGCACCAATTGATATTTGCAGCTCTTGACATTTTCGCAACTACAGTAATGCGCATTCTAAATCGATAGTGAACAAACATACTGTAAGAACTAAGAAGTTTAACCAACCGTTAACAAGATAAAAATGTTGAGTGAATTTTTTTGTTGTTTTTGTTTTAATTTATGTTAAATTAAATTAGCGTTTTGCGACATTTTCAATAGATGTTATCTAATTTTTAAAAAAAAAAAAAAAAACGAAGCTTATAGAATGTATTTCACAAAATCACTATGGTAATTTGTTGTTAAAGTGATTTCATAATAAATTACTCGAAGTAAACTTAAGAAAGTATGTTTTGACATTATTCATAAACGGCGACATTACTTTTTTTATTCAGTCATTTACAGCGCTGTCACGTTTTCCTAAAATAATTAACACGGTTTCACTTTTTATGACTTTTAGCTTTATTATTTTGGCCTTTTTTTAAGATTTATTTGATAGTTTTGGAAGTTTAACGTCAACTTTTATGATCTTTTAAAATATTATAAAGTTTTCTTCGAGTATTACATTTGAGCTATTTTTACAGTCTTTTAACCGTGTTGCTCAATCACATTAAATTACACGTTAATATTATTGTATTTATAATTTTTTATCATTAATGTTAAAAATTAACAATCTATAGTGCGTTAATTTATGCTTTAACAATTTTGAAGAGTGTTTTTAGATGGAGATTATTTTATAACGTATTTCAAACTTATTGAAGCGTTAAAAACTTGTGAAGATACTTTGACGTTATAACATTTTGTCTACAAAAGATAAAAATACATTTTTCAAAGTACTGTATATACACACAAGCGAATAATATCAATATTTTTCTCTAAAAAAATGCATTGGGGAAATAAACGTTTATCTTCTTACATTATGTTACGACTTTAAAGGGATGAGAAGAAAGGAAAATGCTTTTACGTCGTGTTGTATATGGCGTTAAAAGATTAAATTTTTTTTACTTTGCATTAAAAAAACGTATTTACTCACACTTGTAGAACGGTAGTGGCTTATTTACAGTACATTTAATATTATTTTAAGTATAATCATACTGTATATGAAATTTTTGGTGATAAATTCTTACAACTTTTTTCTGCAATTACTATATTAAAAGATGGGTTTTTGCTTTTGTGAACAAAAACGCTCTAATAAAGCAGCTGCATTTGATATAATTCATAATTTGTAAAAAGAATTTTTTTCTTGAGTTTCCGTGTAGGTAGTATACAATTTGCGAAATTATAGACCGTTTTTACTAAAATGTTCAATTACTGTAATTAATTGTACTAAAAATAAGTATTCATTTACTAAAATATTTTATATTTCTGTTCAAATTGATTACTGAAACGTGTACCAACAAAACAGTATCACTAATCAGTCTATTCTGATTATTTTTCCGTGCTATTTTATGAAACTTAAGCGCTAATTTCAAACAGTTTTTCAAAAACTGTAATTTTAATTTAATGCGACACTTTACTTGAAGACGAAAGTTAAAATTGGTGTGTTTATTATTTCTTTTGGATTTTTTCTCTTGGCTTTTGTCGTTTTATTTGTAAGCGTAAGATTCAACTTAAATCTTGCTTGACACCAGCAGTAACACTACTAAATAAATTATGTTGCATTTCAGTAAAGTCATGTAACAGGTCATAACATCAATGACAATGTTTTACTTTATCTTGACGGCTTGTTTTGAGTCTGTCATCTTTACCTTAATTGTAAGACATTAAATGACAGCGAGTAAATAATAGACTTGTAGCCATGTTCTTGAGAAAAAGTGGTGCTTGTTATTAGTGTAGACTGTGGATTGTTTATCATTTCATTTTTGTCATAAAATTTGTCCAAATTTTCTAGTTTATGATTTGTTTTCGAGCACATATTTATCAAATTTTCTTTTGTTGATGGTACAGTAGTTTTGTGAAGCTTTGCAACAAGTCTGAGTACGCTATACTACTCAGAAATTATCGATCTGTGGAACATTACTTCCTGTTTCACCACTAACTGGCTAAATAATAAACTTAAGAAATAATTTTAATGATAAACGAAAAGTTTTTCAAGTTGTCCAACATAGGTTTTATAATTTTGCTGTTTAGAGTCGGCTTTTATTATGCTTAAGGTGTTCCGTATCGGACACGTTTATTTCACTGGAATACGTTATGAATCACTGAATGAAAACTATGTGCAATAAAGTTGGCGTAGTTTGTATGTATATAAGGCATGTTTTATGTTTCTATATCAAAACATATGCTGTCTTTGTAGTGCTTTTTCTTGGAAGTTTTTACTAGGAAAATGCCACCATATATAATGTATTATTTTTCGGTTAGAGGACCGTTTCAACATTTCCAGTCAACGCAAAATAATAAAAATTCTGAAAAGTTTTTACGCCTGAAACCAGATTTACGACGTATTCAAGTTTACTTGTTTTTTTTTCTTAAGTGAAATACTGAAAAGTTTTTTTTTTTAAGTTAGTCGTCTGCTAGGCAAAAAAAAGAGGTGGATTTAACGGTGAAAATGGAAAATGGTGAAAGTTTGCTTTTCTAGATATAGTGTAACCTAAAAAATAAATAAAATTGTTTTACTGTATAGCCGATATAAGAGATCTCGAATCTTTAAAAACGGTGCCAAACGGAATGAAAATTGTTTCTTGGTTTTTACTTTCTTTCTATCCAAACTCGTATAAGAGAATATATCGAGCTTTTTTTTTACTGTTTTATTATATTTTTCTGAATGAAGAAAAAAATTGCCATAAACTGTTGTCTAACGCTCACCACTCGAATCTTAAACGCGTTATGAAAACATTAGGGGGCTGAACAAATAAATAGACGTTAACTTCCTTTTGACAACGACCAAAACGTACTGTATCCACTACTTTATTTTTGAACTCTTTAAATCATCACTACTGCGAAACGACAATACGTTGCAAGCTCAACGCTCACATAACTATATTCGATTCAGTTGCAGATATTAAACTTTATACGAATAAGTAAGCATTTGATTGTACTGCGAATCAAAGCATCAGCCTACAATTCAGGCCATGTACTGTAACTAACTTTTTATTTATTTATTTGCTAATTATTTTTCTGCCAACGATCTCCCATCTCTCTCGCAGAAAGAAATTTAATAATTTGCTTTGAAGAAAACTTATCTAGGTTTTATAGGGCTCAGCGGATTTCATTATTTTGAATAATCATATACCGGTAATGCTATAAATTATTTCGTCTTTGTTTTATTTTGAAGTATTGTTTATCATCAGCGTACATTTGGAATTATCAGTAAAGTGTTGCAGTTGACATTATCTGGAGTATTAATTGATGCTGGAATGTAATATCTGTTTGAATGACAGTTTTCAGTGTTTTAACGTTGAGTTTAGTAGGCGTAATTGACGTGAAAAGGTGAAGTTGGGACTTTTCGTTACACACGGCTGTCACACACTTCCTGACGCCTGTTAATTAAGCGCTGTGCTAATCTCATTGTAGATTGGATTTAAATGGCTTAGAACGTTAATCATAACGCTTATTTTATATTACGACGTCGATTACGCTGTTATTTAGCACCAGATGACGCTCATTTTAGCGTGTTAGGAAGAAAATATTAGCTGTACTCTTGTAATCCCTCATGATTAGTTGGCGGCAGATTTTTTAGTTAAAACATTCAAAATGTACTGGTGTTTTACTCGGTTACGTTTCGTTAAACATAAATTACTTTCAGGTCTAAGTTACTCTTATGCGTGGTAGCTTTTTAATACATTAAATTTTCTTTTTAATTTAAATGAAATGTTTTACTGGATAATTATTCTGTACTGTAATAATGTTTCGTGAAATTATAAACAAAGTCTCATGCTCTCATGATATGAAAGATTTTAACGTAACAAAAGTTTTATTGTTTAAGTTTTAGAAAAAAATGGTGTCGGATACTTTATAGCGTCGCGACAACGGCTAAGAAACGAAAACTTTTTTACGTAAAATATTGTCGTGAGACGCAATCATGTCATTATTACGTTCAAAAAAGTTATTTTTGTATTTTATATTTACGGTATACTGTATATGTATTTATTTTTTATCTGTATTTTACTTCAAAATTCATTTCCGTTTTATTCACCAAAATACTTCAACATGCAACGTTATCGTTTGTTGTTTGTAACGCTGCAATTGCGTTTGACGTTCGAAGAGTCAGAAAAAAAATATATCGATCGTTGCTAAATGTTGCTGCATATTTGATACATTTTTATTCTTACGTCTCACTCGACTATGCTGTAGAACATTACAAGTCTATGTTGTTTATTTGTAATCTTTAAAAAAGGACACATGTAGAGATACAGAATCATCTTTCATCTCTATTCACACCTCAATTGTCAGGGCTGACCCCTGCTGCAAAATCTTAAGTTGCATTTTTCTTTGAAAAAAAAAAAAAAGAAGTTATCGATCGATCACACAGATAATGTTGCAACCGCTACGCCAACTTTAATTTTACCGACTGACTACTGTGTATTAAAATCCCCATTGGATTTTTTCCTCTTTGCTTGATTTATAATGTCTCTGCGCTTATTTATCGCTCTAATGGAGCTGGCAACACATAAAATAAACAAAGTTTTATCAGAAATTTTTCAAATAAATTTGGGAAAGAATTATAATCATTTAAATGACAACACTTTGGCTCATAAATTTTCATAACTTATTTGGCCTAATTTTTCCAACTGTCATCTTGTCTTTTTTATTTTTTACAATTGACCATGCATTGATATTGGGAGTTTGGAGTTGAACATGTTTAACGAGAATGAACGACTATGAGAAATAAATTTGGTTAGTTAATAGAAAAGCTTTTGTTAGGTTAATGTAACTTACTGTCGTTCAAGTCATTTAATTTTGTGGGTGAATTTATATACAGTAGTTCAGGTAGTTTTCAACCTTTTTACATGGGCAAAAAAGTAAAAACAGAAATAAAAACATATGGATATGTGGAATACTGGTTGAAATACATGGCAGTAGGGTATTGGTCTGCAACATTGAATTTCTGGTTTTTGAAAAAGCAGTATTTTTTTCCAAACAACGATCGATTTTCTTTATTTAAATTTGATGTAAATACTACTGATATTTTATCAGTGTTTGAGTGTACTTCTGTGTTATGTTTTAGTCATTTTGGAGTTTCTACTTATTTCTGCATTGTATAGTAACAAATTTAAATTTATATGGATTTTTTATTTTATTCTCATTATCTTTTAAAGTGTCACTATCAATTTACAGCTTTCCTACTTTAAATTTTAAATTACATTTCAAGGATTAACAGCTGTATTGCGCTTGTTGACATTGTCTTATATCTCATCTTCACTAAGATTCTTATTTTTGCATAGTTTTTTACGCTATCATTAAGACCTTTTATACGAGAAGCTTTAAAGCACATAT
The DNA here is from genome assembly GCA_013389785.1 of Helicorthomorpha holstii. Taxonomy (NCBI): domain Eukaryota; kingdom Metazoa; phylum Arthropoda; class Diplopoda; order Polydesmida; family Paradoxosomatidae; genus Helicorthomorpha; species Helicorthomorpha holstii. The sequence continues at coordinate 7,298,160 of JAAFCF010005931.1, forward strand.
GCACAGTCTAGAAAGTTTATTTGGAGCATTTGCAGGGTGTATAAGTTATTACACTATTATGCGTTGTATAATATTAGCTGCAATAGAAACTTCTACTATTCAACAGCAGCGTTTGAATACCATTTTTTAAAAGTTAAATTAAGTCGCCTATATTTTCTTTTTCAGCAATGCTCATTAATTGTGAGTATTAGCGTGCAACATGTTGACGTGGCATGTCAATACATGGCAAAAATATTTGTCATATGATGTCATTAATCAATTTCATGTAAATGTGTGTATCGTGAAGCAACACTTTAACTTCTAACAGGAACCTAAAGCACAATTATAGTTCAATTTGAGATATTAACTCGCACGTACATTATTATTATGTGCTTGGAGTCAATTTTTATATTTAAAATTACGTCGGATTGGCGTCAGAATGCGTCAGCTGTAATTTACAATTTACAGAGTGCCTATATATATTGAAATTCCTTTTTGATAAATATTTAATAAATCAAAAAATACTTTAAGATGTCGGATTAGCACAACATAATTTGTCAAAGTTGTACACTGTATGACAAAAATCGGTTGGTTAATTTTAATTTCTTACAGCATTTAAGCTTAAATAAATTATTTTTTTTTGTATTTTGGGAACATTGTATTATGTTTCATAGCGAGAATTGACAGTGAAAGTGCAGTGTTGCTTTACTTATGTAGGCGTTGGATTGTTTTTTTTTTTTACCATTTCATTACATTTATGACGTTGTACAAGTGTAGTTTGCAGCAAACAATTTTGTTTAATAAATAGTATGTACCATGAAAGATGAATTTTTAACTTTACTATAAAGTACAAGAGATATTGTAATAACGAGTAAACATAAAGTGGAAACGTTTGGCCTAGTAAACGTTAAACGTGCATTATGCATACCGGTATGTATTTATTTAGTTTTAAATTGCTAGTAGTACCGTAGATATTTTGTAGGCTTAAAATTCAAACATCGATCAATAATGTAAACTATGCATTTGGTATTGTTCTTGGATTAAAATTTATTACATATTTATGTAAAACAATTGAATGTTTTTTTAGAAGGAGATTAGGAATTATTAAGGCTTGTTATTTTAACAATAGATTTTGTATGTTTTATATTGGGATGTCAATGATGATGTTCTCGATATCAATCGAATTTTATTATAAAGATAATAATTATAGGTTTAGTTAAAAATGCTTATGATACCGTATATACAGTATTAGATATTATAATACCAGTATGTCTAAATGTTTGTATTCTTATTCCTTTTTAACTGTATTGTATTAGTTTTTCGAATTTCGCTTGTCGGTTGTTTAAGCTAAAGTGATGGATTTACTCGTACTTTAATTTTACAAATGTGACATTTGCTTTTTGAAGTGAAAGGAAAAGGAACCGGCAATTTTATCTGTTGGGTTTTCTATTAGATTGAAAATTGTTTCCAGGAATTGAAGAAAATTGCTTTTTTTTCCTTATGGGTATTACTTGGTTTTGTAAGTGTAACAGATGGGTTGGCAATTTCATCCGTACAACCAAGTACATCACCCAATTACCCATGCAGCACAATCCCGAACTAACATTGTGTGTACCCCGTTTTATCCATTTAATTCTCTTCCCTCCCAAAACGAAAAAAGAAACAACAAATTGATTGCGCAACTTACTTTATTTGTCTTTTTGCGTTAAGCATTAGTTGAAGTTTGTTTACTTAATAGCAATTGAATTGAATTTAATAATTGAAATCAATTCTTTAATAATTGATCGTCTTTTTAAAAGTTTAACTAAACCAGCAAACGATATATCCAAAAGCTTATGCGTGTTTAAGTTCGTATTACGTCGTCTAGGTTGTTGACCTTAGCGTTGAGCAAACAGAAAATGACGTGTATAGCGTCTTATGCCATATCAAAACCAAATTCATTAATTAAAAAAATTATATCGAGATGTGTGGGATGACTAATAATTTAAGAATTTCAATATACTTGATTAAATCTTAACAAAATCTATTTTGTTGATTTTTTTATTGTTATTTATTTTTACAGTATTTGACAATTTTTAGAAATTGGTTTCAATTAAAGAACAAAAGAGCAATTGAGTTAAGAAAAGATGAGATTAACTTACATCATGAAATTTATCGTGTAAAACTCGTTGAATTAATGATGTCTTTCCACATTTACTGTCACCAACTAAAACAATTTTGCATTCTTGGATATTGTTAGTACTATTGGTTACGTCCACGCATGTATCCATAGTTGACATTATCCTTTATAAAATTTAAACTAATTGTTCTTTACGGGAATAGGAATAGCCGTCAATTAAAAACGTAGTGTGTTTGTAGACGCTGGTTAAGTTTGCCGCTGTTCATAATGCAACAACGTCTGAAATATTAATCGAATCGCGACGACAATTCCAAGCGGCGTTTATGGCAAAGGCTGTGACTGTGGTGATGGTGATGGTGAAGGCGTCGCGTCGCCTTGATACTCTCAACCGACACTTTTCCATATAAATGAACTGCTGAATTTCTTCCAATTTTATGTATTTTTTTTTTCTTTCTTTTTTGTTTATCTTGTTTTCGGCTTCTTTTTATGTTTTGTTATTTTATTTATATTTTTTTCTGGATTACAAGTTTGGCTGATGCTACTGTCAATGTCAGGTGTAAAGCTTTCGGATTGAAGAAAACACGTGGTGATCAAATTCTCACGTTAAATTGAACCCAAAGCATGTTGTTTACTATGGAGCGAGCGCTAAATGAACGCATAGCCGCTTATAATGGTGCTTTTTATCTGTACAGCTTCACAGCCCCACAAAGCTAAATGAACGAAACTTGTCTCGAGAATAGTCCACATTCATAAATACAGGATGAGACGGAATTTTTTATGTTGATTTTTTTTCCTATATCAAGATGAAAAACCACTTCATTTACATTTTTCTAAAACGAAATGGCGACGTGAAACGCCTGTAAAAAATAGGAATTGGAAAAAAAGATAAAAGAAAAATGAAGAATAACATAAAATGAAACCTTATTTTAAATGTCAGTTTCGCAGACAAATGGTCTATTACTCTTCAATCATTCATTTTGTACAGTCAAAAATAAATAAAATGGTTTTATCTATGATAATGGAAGCGAAACATTGCAAGAAACGCACTTTAAAATGTATTGCATAAGGAAAATGGTTCTTTAAAATGCAGAGAACATCATTATGCTTTTTTGGCTATTATTTGGATTTATTGGACATATTTGGATGTCTTTTTGATTGATTGGTCTTATTTACAAAAAATAACTATGCAGAAGACGGAGCCTGAGATTAACATCAGAGAATGCATAACATTTAATCACTGAAATCTAATACAGTGAATTCTCGTTAACACGAAGTCGACGGGACCGAGATTTTTCTTCGTGTTAACGGGGTTTTGTGTTAACGAACACATGCAAAATCTAATATATATTGGCCAAAATGACATTTTTTAGAGTAAATCACATTTAAACTCACTATTTACATCATATTTGAATCATTATTTACATCATGAGTGACACCAAAATTAAATTTCAAAATATTATGCATTTTGTGCATTCATATGCATGTATGCATTTCAGAAAAAACAACGTAATTTGAAATTTGTTTCATAAAAACAAACAAAAACTGTATTGAATTTGTATTTGTTTTTATAAAAACATTAAAACTTATCAAAATTTTGATTTTCTATACATTTTCGCCGACGATATATGAAATTTTTCATTTGGAGAAGCAAAATTTGTTCGTGCAAACGGGGTTTTAGTTCGTGTTAACGAACAAAAAATGTATGGGAAAGCCTATACTGTAGTTCGGGACCGCAATGTTGCTTCGTGTTAACGAGAAATTCGTGGTAACGGGGTTCGTGTTAACGAGAATCCACTGTATATTTTTTTTTTTTCACAAAAAAAAAGTTATTGATTTAGGCAGGCCAAGTTTAATTAAATTCGTTTAGAGTTTTGCGTTACTTTAATATGGCACTGAATCCATAAATAATCAACCAAAAGCAAATGGCAACCGTCTGAGTAACGCCCTGTTTCAAAACAAATCTCAATTGGATATCCACGTCTATCATTTGATGATGTTAAATGGCTAGATAAATGTTGGACTGCTATACTAAGTAATTGATAATCTTAATTATCTTAAAGGCACAAATCTAAATTATTTATAATAAAAACGGAAGGAGTACTTGAAATTGAAGATAGTGTTTGATGTACTGTTGTCGACAAAAACTTGCTAAAGGGTAATATTAATCAAAATTAATTAAGCATTAACAATTGCTTCTTGAATTACAAAATTAATTAAAAATTGTTACAATAGAAGAGATGGCTAAATTTTTAAATTACTACAGAATAAAAGCTTTTTTAGTTTGCGTTTTTTTTTTTTTTTTTTTGTCTTTAATTATAAGTTTTAAGATTTGATTTACTAAAAAGACGCTATTGTTATTATCAATTAGTTTACGGAGAGTTTACCGTTATTATAGTTTGGTAATATAACCAATAATAAGCTTAACTTAATTATTATTAATGAGTTGGCGGTGAATTGTTGCTGTGGAACTGTCTGGATGGAAATATTAAGCGTCAATACAATACCGTGTTTTATCAATGGTATTTTCATAAGCCTGAAGCATTTGTCTTTTTTTTTTAAAAAAAAAAGCTGTTCAGGTCAATGGAATTAAGAGTAATGGCCATGCTATGCCAATACCATTAAGCTAATGGTAATGGCTGAAAGTCTTTACAGAAAGTTTTAAATTTTGCGCGAATATTATTTTTTTTAAAAACGTTTTATTAAATTATTGATTTTATTTTTTGTTGAGATCAATTAAGTGTAATGTGTTGCATTAATGTGATGGCATGCAGTGCAATTGCATGCGGGTTTATGTGAATTTGTTTAGCTGTAAATGACTAGCTTCGGGTGGGTTTCTACGAAATATCCTCATTGTTTTGCTCGTAAATTATCGATTTTATTATTCTGAAAATGTTCGTTAACGTATTTTGTTTCATTTTTATTGCGTTTGATGCGAATCTCTTCCGTTAGGATCGCTGATCTTCTTTAAACAATGTTTCTTGTACGTACATTTTACAAAAAGCGATAATTTCAACGTAATTTTCTTACTCTCTTCAACTACAGTAACTGTATTTTGCTTTGCTTTTATGTTTCCAAAACTGTTTTCACAAATTTTTATGGCGTTTCTCGAAATATAATGTTATGTGTATATGGATGCCACTTGCTACAACGATTTATCAAACGCGACGTAAACGTCATTTTTTTTTAACTTTTACTGAGTGTTTTTTCTTTCTCATTTCACTTTTACTTATTTTTTTATTAAACAATTCCCATATTTGAAAACGGAAACTATAAAACGCCAGATGTTTTACTTGCATAATTGTAATAATTTAAAACATTCGAAGGATTTCTGTGAAGAAACGCGACAGTTAATTTGATATATAGCGCTTGGTTATTTATTAAAAATATAATTGCATCGTTTTTAATTTAAGTGCAGTGTTAGCATATGTTATGATAGACGAATGAATGACTTTGCAGTTATGTTTGGAAGTTTACGCAGTACTTTTGTGCAAAGATTAAATGATGGATCAGTGGTACCTGGGTCGAAAGGGTTAAATAAATATTTTAGAAATTTGATTAAAATTTGCCTAAATTTGTTTGCACACAAACAAATCATGTTTATTTTTCGTATGGTTTACAAGATTCACATGTCACGTCGACATTAAAACGGTAGTTTCATGATAAAAATAAATAAATATAGTAAACAGTAATTGATTTTATTAGCCGATCATAAATATAATTTGATAGTATTTGCTGAAATGCTGTGACATTGAAGATGCATTAATCATGTCAATTCGTTGTATTAATTGAATGAGTATTATGTCAGGAAAGATTGGAGTTAAGGGACTTGTCTGATCATCAGTGGCGAAGCAGTTGTTTTAATCGTTTAGTCGGTCATTAAACGAAATACTGACCCAAAACATAAAAATAACTCTGCAAACTAGTGTACTCAAATTATGTAACTTGTTGATTTCATTTGTGAAAATATGAGAAGTTGTTGTAACTGCCTTAAGCGATTCTGAAAAGACCAAACTTAGTTATAAGCTTACCTGAATTAATTTTGTTGTGGTGAACAATGAAAGAACTCATCTTCCGAGTTAAATTGTTGTCAGAAATATTTCCTTGCCTTAGAATTTTATAGCAACTTATTTTATGACTTTACGTCGATTTAAAGTTGGAAACCAACTTCGTATACTCGAATGTTATTACATTTTTTGTTGACTTGTACGTTATTATTTTTTAATGTGTTTTTCATTGATTTTTAAGACAAAATAAAAATCGTTTTTAAGTCTAGACTTTAGACACTTAATTGAAAAGTATTTTTTTACTTTTTCTAATATGAAAAAAAGTTTCTTATTATGTTATTTACGCTTATTAATTTATTTACATTATACATATAAAAGCTTAAGAATAATTACAGTGTTACAGAAATTTGATAAAAGCACAAGTGATGGTATTTGTTGAAATATGTAGTAAATATTAGACTTAATGTGCTTTTTGAAGTCGTTATGTCTTATGGGTATATTTGGCTGAAACATTGTTGCTAAACTCATAAAATTTCATAGTTGAAGGCTTCTTTTTTAGGATATACAAAAGGGAGAGGGGGATAAAATGTAATTGGACTATTGTGACTTTGAAATGTAATTGCGTGCGAAGCAAATGCCTTGGGTGCAACCGAACGTTATTTTGACGCTGTAGCGTCTTTTGATGTTGTCGGGGGAGGCAAAGGAAAGAATGATGATGAGCGGAGAAAGAGACAAAGTGAAAAATGCTTTGTTATGGCGTGTGATGATATTGTGAAGGAAGTAAACCAAAACCCACTTCTTATCATCTTAAGAAATTAAAAAAAAAAAAACAAGGGTAAAATAAGATTTTTTTTGTTTATATGTCATTGTCGTGGATAGTAAAAAAATCCGCCGAGCAAATTTATGCCAATGTATGTAAATAGCTGTAGACAGTTAATCTGCATACGTAACGAATTGTTTAATGTTCGCAGTTAATCGATCGCGACTTTCTATACACTCAAACATGAGACTCAACTTGAGTCAATTTCTCTCAATTCAACGCTGTACTAACTGATGTACATCCATTTGGCTTCAATTCAAAGTCTACATTTGAAAATTTTTGCGCATTTTTATGTACACGTTGATGAGACTGGGCGTCTTTTATATCAACTTAATCCAGTTTGAACAGCAGTTTTTAATTTACAAGTGCACACTTAACTACTTTACATTGAAGTATACTGGTAACTTGTTCAAATACTATGCTGTAAAAGTTTTATTGTAATTTGTTCACGTAGCTGCTGCTCTTGTGCAAATCTTTACTGTAGATACTGCAGTCCGACATCAAGATTGAAAATCACTTTGCATGAGACGAAATGCCTGAACTCGATCATTAAATTAAATAATTTGACATGCCAAGAAATTTCAATACCAATTAGTATGGCTATACTACAGCACATAAAAGAAACTTTTTAATTCTTTTAATCTTGAAAATAAATTATAAATTGACAGGATTTTATGTTATTACTGTAAACAGCAAACTGGTTTAAATAAAATTGCCAATTATTTTTATCCTTAGTTAAACAATTTTTCTAGTTTAAATTTATTTATATATACGGAGTAACAAAAACTTTTGTGTTTGAAATATTTACTGTAATTCGTTGTTTAAGAAAATAAATTTAGCTTCTTAAGACATTGAATGAGGCTCTTAGTAAGTTAACTAAATTTAATGATATTATAGCGTTTTAAGCTAAATTTGTTTGTTCAGGTACTAAATTTGGATTATAAGACTATTAAGAGCTTTCATTATTAATTAACGTCGTCTGAATAGTACATTATCTTTTGTAACTTGTATCATTATTTTATATTTTCGTTACTTTATAAAGCACAATAACGTTTAAAAAAAAAGTTAAGCTACTAAAATACGGTTTATTTTGCGTTTTGTTAATAATATAACTCAAGACGTTTTATGACGTTAATTTTGTAATGCTAGAACTAACCTTTTTTATTTTAATTATGCAACTATTTATTTGCAAACGTCAGATTGACTAAGGATAATTTTGTGCAAATGGAAATACAGAAATTGTATTATGTAACGCAGCTTTATAATTTTTTTGCGCTATTTGATTTTCAAAAACTGGTGATCTCACTTATTGTATAAGTATCATAGCTTGTTAATAGCCATGATGAATATAATGTCGTTATTTGAGTTTAATAGAGGTGAGTAGGGGACCAATGTAGGGTATGAACATAATTTATTGTAAGTAAATCTGAGAAGAAAATAAAGTTTGAATATGTGTGCATTATTCATGGGCGTAGTTGATCCTCAAATATATATAAACGCGATATTGATGTGTTTGGCGAAGAGGAGAGAGAAAAATAAATAATAAAATGCCAGTTTAATTTCCACGTCATAAACTTAACGTTTTAAAGGTAGATTTGTGAGCTCTTTTGATGGTGTCGTCGTCTTATCTTAAAGAAAAATGGAAAAGAAGGGAGTAAGATGGACTGAGGGATTATTTCGGCCAAGGTTGTTCAAGGTTTTACTTCATCCGTCTTTAATCGACTCTGGAAATTGAAAGAAAATTTAGTGTTAATGTCAAAATTTTATTTGTAGGGAAGGGATGGGGAGTAGCAGACACTTATATGGAGAGAGATTTTACGAGAGTCGAATTTAAGTGACCAACGTAGGATGTTGCGTCAATTACTCAGTGAAGTTCCTCTGGGTTATCCAAAAAGAAATCGATAGTTATTTAGGGATCAGATATACTGGGTGTGGAGGAGAAATCCACTAAATTATTTGCGGTGACTGGGAGCATAAAAAGCAGTGACTAATGGTAATGGATAAGAGCTAGGAATGATGAAAAGAATGAAATGACCGCCGCTCAATGTCGTTATTGTTTGTCTATAGCAATTAACATTATTACCCGCAAACAATCGAAAGTGTATTACACAATAAATATCGGATTTTGTTACAGTATAACAAAGCAAAGGGAAAGTTGAAGAATGGTACTTTTGATAACATTTAAGAACTTTGGCGAAATTGCATTAATTTGACAATGTATTGTCTCTAGACTTGTCAGTTGTTCGTGAAAGTATTGCATCTTTTCAATGTGTTTTTCACTTGACATTTATCATCATTAATACGAAAATGAAAATAAAAAACGACATTTTTTTAAGAAATAAAATTATGACTTAACAGAGAGATACTGTATTTTGATGTTTGAAGTATTTCACGTGTGTTTCAAAAAGATAAATTTTGACGTTAAGCGCTACGTTTGAGTTTTAGTTTGACATTTAAAAACAAGTTTGAGTCTTAAAACAGTAAATTTATTGTTTTAAGTAAAGGTATTTATGTTATAATTGGATTGTGAGAATTTTCTAATTTGTATTATACGTACGTCATACTTTAATTGTCAATAGTTAAATTTCGAAAAGGTTGAAAAACATTGGCCTAAAATTATTTAAAACACTGTTTTTTGTAAAGATAATTAAAAACACGTATGCATGTAAGTTAAGTACAGTCTATACATACTGAACAATAAGGATGATTAATTTAATCGTAAATACAAGTATGTGAATTTGTAAATAATTATTTTACAAGTTTGGTGTAGTACAGTATTTATTTCAGTGCCATATTTATTTAATGAAATGCATAAAAATAATGGCTAAAACTTAAACTTTTGACTGCATGATAGTAAATTTACGCATCAGTAATAAATGTACTTGGATTTTTAATTAAGTTGTTTGGACATTTCAGTGTAATTTGTAGGTTAAAATATATCTGCAGGGTAAGTAAATTACCAAAATATAATTTAATTACGATCGTTATAACAGCTTTAAGGATGCCATACGTCATTATTTTCTATTCAACTTTTTTTTTAATTAAAGATAACGTTTTATTTTATTTGTGTTGCACAACGTTGCTGCAGTTATAGTTCTGAATTAGAAAAATTCATTTTGGAATTTAATTAAAGACTTGTCATAATCAGTCAAATTTATAGTTGAAATTGTTTACACTTTATAAATTTTAAAGTTTTACGTTTGAACAGTTGATCTAACAAAATCAAACAAGAAATAATTATTATTCATTCTACCGGTTATATGATTTGCTACGTTTTGGTTATAAAACGATATGGCAGGTTATTTTATTGTGAAAGTTGACTATTGAATTGTGCTGTGAATTGATTTAATCGTTGCAATGTTGCAATTCTGGGAGGGGGAGGGAGTAAATGCATGTTATGTGATTGGTTAATCGATGAACATTATTGTTGGGTAAAAGTGCAGCTGTTTAGTGATTGAGCAAAATTGCAAATATTTTGTCGGTAATAGTCAGCCATCTGCCATTCGATAAAACTGTAATACGCAAAACTATAAACACATAAGCTTACACTGTAAATACACAGAGTATTACAGGGGCTCACACCCCTTCATATTCAATACGAGCCCTAGCAGTTTCTATTATTGGAAATAATCTAATTCATCGAAGCCAAATGATGGTGTGTTTTTATTGTATGTCATAGTGCAGTATGAAACAACGGGATAATTTATTATTAAAGTCTATAATTTTATCTGATGATAAAATTGAACGTTGGTTTTGACGTTGTCAGCGACTCATTAGCATTCTTTAAGTTAAGGAAAGGCATTTTTTATATTGCTATTAAATGATAGATTTATGTTGTGTCATGATGATTAGGTTTATTTTTCACAACTTGACAATGAAAGTAAGCGCACAAAAAGTAGTAAACTAAGTTATTTAAATTTATAAATAGTGGCCTGTGCAATACTAGCCTAGCATAAAAACCGAAAAAAGTTGATGTTGAAATTTTTTTCATGGAATTTTTAATTAATCAACAGCGTGAATTGTTGTGGAAACTAAAACCGTATTGCTATTAAACAAATTTAAAGTTAATTACGGAAGTTACATTAAAAACTTTAGCTCTTTCATGACATCAGCTTTAAATTTATGCAAAATAATGTAGGCACGAATATTGTTATGCTAATTGCGATTATATCTTAATTGTAGCAACTGTATAGATTATGTTACTTCTCATGCGCCTAAGTAATGTTGTATTTTGGTTTTAAGAGAAACTTTTATTTGTAGTGAACTTACATTAATTTATCTTAGTTTTAATGCATTAGTAAAATTAGACATTATTTTTTGAAAAAAATATGATTAATGCAATTATATAACATTTTTAATTGAGGAAGATACAAATTCATTAATTTTAATAGCTGGCCATTGGTGACCTATTTATTAACTGATGTGATGCCGTCTTTGATAACTATTTTACGTATTGTTGTCAATAGCTTTTTTTTTTTTTTTTTTGTTATTTTTCACATTATAGTGATGAGTAAAAGTTAATGAACTTTTTGGGGGGTAGTTAATACTTATTCCTCTTGTGATAGTTGCAACGACAGTTTGAATCACTCAGCACCCATCATTTGTCCTGTTTCAATCTGCAAATTTCATATACACAATGTTAGTAACCTCATTTCACTTATATCTGCCACTTGAATGGTAAATGTTTTTTTTTTTCACGTAAGTGCATGGTTTTTAGTGTCTACAACATGCTTTAGCTACATACGACGTAGCACATCATAAAAAAGCAGCAAAATTTATTGCTTACATGTGGGGTTTTTTAAAACTTTTTTTTAGCAGTATGGCTCAGAACTTGAATAGCTTAAAAACTAAAATTTATGTTTTTAGTGTAAAATAGCTTTACAGAACAGAATATGAATTGATCAGAGATTGTTTCATTTTAACTTACTAGCGACATACTGTACTTTATCTATTTGTTTCATTTTTCTCCACAAATTAAAAATTATTAATCGATTACTTGTTATTTATTAAACTTGTAATTTAAAATTTATTTTTTATATTTACAGTGTAACCACAGCACATTATTATCTCGAGGGAATACAGTTTAATTGCAATTCATTAATAATTACACTATTTATGGTTAAATCTAATGCGATTTAATCCGATGAAAGCATTAATTGACTTACGCATTGCAAACAGCTGTTAGTGGTTAATTTGAAATATTCGCTGCTGCTTTATTTCAACGTTAAATTTAGCAACAATAATGTGGTTTTTATGACAGGTAAATGACGAGAATTTGACATTGCTTACATTGAGCAAACATAAATTACATTGTTGTAATGTGTTTCTGTTAGCCATTAAAGAGGTTAAAAGATTTTTAAAAAATAAAAAAAAACTTTTGTTTTTAAAGAAGAAATAAATATTTAGTATAGGTTGCTTCTCTTTACGGCTAAAATAACTACTGTTTCTGCTTTTCTTTAATGAATGTTTAGCTTTTCTGCTTTATTTATTCCATCAAGTGCATTGTACTGTGTCATAAACTTACAATGTTTACTTTGTATTTAGTTGCCCCAGTCACATTTATTTCAGTCACCGTAAGATGGCAGCAGTGTTAGCGCAGAGTTGCTGTCGTTTGTAACGGCATCAAAGCGCAAGGCAATCCGAGGCTTTGTCGTTGTTTGAACTTGCCATAACAAGCCACATTCATGATTTGCTTGGCGTGTATAAATGTGCGTGCTGCATAGTAAATTAACCAAATGGGAATAACGATGAAAAACGTTTGGTTTGTTGTTTAATGTCTAGTATGATATGAACCGTCTTATGCTGTGTGAATTCGTGTCCGGATTATAACAAATTGCTTTTTCTTCATTTATTATAAAAAAAAAGTTAAATGACAAGTAAAGAGTTGTTAGGTAGCGTGGATTATAATGAAAAATCAGTTAGTGCCATGGATAGCAATCACATTAGCAACAGTGCGTCGGATTGCACACTTGGCAATGGACCCGAGTATAAAATCACCTTGGTCGGTGACAGCCAAAGTGGGAAGACGGCGATGATACACTGCTTTTTAAATGACAAATTTCTAGAGGTAAGACAAACTATAAAATTTAAATTTATACAGTGTACGTATTTACTGTACGTGCAACTGCAATTTCTTTACAAATAAATGTTAAGTCATTTTTAATGGAAGCTGAAAAGTTCAAAGTTATCACGTGCTCATGTGTATTGTACGAAAATAAAAGCGGTTTGAAGGTTTTGGAGAAAAAAATACATTTTGCTATCTGTAAAATTAATTTCTTATCGACTTCTGGCATATGACAAAACAGATTAAAATATATGATTTTACTCATAATTATGTTTAAACTGTGAGCTTTAAAAACTTTACTACATTTGGCTCAGTAACTGTATGGAATTGTGCTGCTTATGGTATTTTTACATATTGTAGTAATTTACGAATTTAATTTATTTTACGGAAGTTGGGTGTATGTTATTTGGTATGGTAATAAGTAATTGATGATTCAATATTTTTTTTTATAATTATGCTGACCTTATGACTTGTGCATTGAATTGAGTGTTATTGTTGCGGTATATTTTGGTGTTTAAAGTGTTGTGTGTGAAGGAATCATATTTCCAAACTTGTGTGCATAAAATTGTTTATGTGCATTATAACAAATTACAAATGGAATAAAGTAACTCCCTTGAGAGCCTGAGGTTGAGATCAATAACCTTTTGTCGAGATAGTAGAATTTTCAGGATTTTTTCGTCTTCATCCGTATAATTTCACTACATCAGTTTTCTCTCTCGCTCTGCAAATGCAGTTTATTTGACTAATCACATTTTAAATAGAGTTTCAGTCCATTATACGACTTTGAAAGTGTATACTGTATAATATATTTAGAAATCGATAATTTATTAAAGAGCGACTTGTGTTCAAATTTCACCCTGTACTTGTGTTTTGTGAATTGTGAGAAAATTTTTGTGTATAAACTAACAAAAGACAAATACCATACTCAGTGAAAGGGAAAAAAAAGACCTTGACATGCCATATGCCAGACGCTTTTCAATCGACAAACTAGCTTACTTGTTTGTGAAATGTGTTTAATAACAGGGTATTCATAAATTCCTAACCGTTTACTGTTTAATTTTTTCTGATTTGTTTAAAATTTTTATCAAATTTCACAGCCTTCGCCTCTTACTAATATCTTGAGTGGTTTTAATTTTATCTTTTAAAGGAAACGCTAAATTAAGTAGTCAAGCATTTGAAGCAGTCTTTAAATTAAAAAGGACCTACTGTTTTTATTTCGAATAATTTCTCGATGAATTTGGTTCTTGGAGTTGCTACATCTTCAGGGGATGATTTTTAAGTTTAACAATTTCAATGATAAACAAGATTATTTAGATTTTAAGTCTAGTATTACACATTTATCTATTAGATTTTAGCTGATTTTTAAATTAATGAAATGTTTTCTAGGTAAAAATCTGAACATTTCTACAGTATGTTGTGATGGTTTGAACCACCAATCTTAAACCAGTTATTTGGCTTTGAAATTGGTGGAATACTGTATTCGGTATGTTCCTTAGCTACGGTACCATTAATGGTACCGTGGTATACATTGTACACCTTATTTACAGACATTTCTGTATTTAAAGAGATTCAGCTGCTTTAATGATTTGCAGTGGATTTCGTAAATGTATAAAAATATCATACATTAGTTATCAAATCTTTTAGACTGAATAAATTTATTTAATAAAGTCAAATGTCTTTATTGCGATTAGTACAGCATTTAAAGATGCACTGATTTAGTTGTTGTAAGGGATTTGCTTACGATGATACTGTATTTTTAAGCTTTGTACTTAAGGAAATTGTATTTGTATTTTTAAGCTAATGATTGTAGCAGTTCGGCAAATGATTCATATAGTATACACTTTTGATGTACCGGTACATGTAAAATGACGTTATTTTAATGAAATACTGTACTGTACAGGACTATAGCCTGCAGTGCAATGTTTTCATGTGGTTTTGTTACTGTTTGGAAGGTCCATTGTCAATCAACGTCATTTAAAACTAATTTTACAGGTGCCCTGTATATTCTTTCATGTCATTTATTGGTAAAAGTCAGTGAAATTAATATTAAATGCTATCAAATTTCAATTGTAGGTTAAAAGCTACTGAATTATCGGTACTAAATGAAAAATACAGCTGGTACGTGTAACTGATTACGGTATTGTACTGTATATAATAAATTAATAATTACAGTATAGGGTATTTATTATTTTTTATTAAATCATTGATGGTCTAAATTTACTATGACTTACAACTTTAGTAAATTGATTCGATTGTTGACTTCATAAATTTTGCAGATAAGAAATCAGCTAGCTTTTCCTTTTTCTTTATTGGAAGTTATTTTTCTCCTAATTAAACTGACTTTAATTACTAAATCTGCTGAGAATATCGCACTGTAGCCAACTTAGATTTCGAGAATTTAAAGACTTTCTTTTGCAGTACTAATTCCATTTCTGAAGGAAGGGGAGATTCCAAAGTTCAGTTATTGACAACTAATTGATATTTGAAAACATAATTTTTTATTTCGACTACAGTATGTACTGTAGTTTTAAATTTTTTAAAGAAAAAATATGGTACCTGTTATTTCATATCTTTTGATTTGATTTCTAACATTTTTGATTTTGTTGAAAAATAATTGCGGTACTTGTCAGTTTTTTTTTTTTTTTTCAAGCTCTAATAATTGTTACGGTATTTTAGTTGTAAGATAAATTTTATTTGAATTTATTTATTTGATGGCGCCACATAGACGAATAAATTGCATTGATAAAGCACGTAAAATCGATGGTAACCGAAGAAATATTTTTGATTTTTTTTTATCATTCGGTACTATATACTGTAAATGTGAACCAGAAATTGAATATGAGAATCCACCTACAGTACGTAAGTACCGTACGTCTCCCACAGTCAAATAGCAATGACGTTTCGGTAGGACGGTATAAATAAAGGTAATTTAAGTTTAGAAATTATTTGACATCCCACTGAGATTATTTCAACGCAGGGAACATTTTGAAAACTTATTTCTTTTTCTTTTTTTTTAAGTCGCTGCAGTTACTTAGCTGGAGGTAACGCTTGCATGTTGTTCTCTCAGTAAACCAGAATTGATATGGTCCACTACAGTTGAAAAAAAATACTGTTAGATGTTATTTCTAATTGTTATTGTTGTACAAGTTTTCATGTTATTTATTTTGTATTTTTTATAACACTGTATATGAAATATAAAGCAATTACAATATACAAATGATGTCAAACAATATTTACTGCAATATAAAAAGACTCCAGAAACTGTCAATTTTGAATTACAGTAGTCACACAAATACAGTAAATTTGTACTTATTTAGTAAATTTTAACTATACTGTATAATGATTTTTAATTATAGTATTTTTTTAAAAGTTATTATTTTGTTAAAATGACACTGTTTAAGGAAAAAAAAGAATAATTAAACAATTATTAATTAATGTATTCGCATGATGTGTGCTACTTTTAAAATGAAAAAAAAAATTTTTTTAATAAAAAGAGAGAGATTTTTATTTTCTTTTTTTATTGTAGCTTCTAAATTTATTTAAAGACGTTGTTGATTTTATCAACTTCTTATTGGTATGTTAAATTATCAGTTTACAATCTAGAAAAAAGTTTTTTTAACTCATTTAATTAGAATTTTAAACAATTTTTTTAGATGATAGTGTATTTAAGATATACCGGATTTTTAAATTTGGTACATGGATAGCTTTACGTTAGAATTCGTAATGATTCGTATAATTTGAGTTTTATACTTGGTTTTTAGAAGATAATAGTGACAGTAAAGAAGTTTGTTGGTATTAATTTGACTGGTTTATAGTAAGACGCTGTTATTGGGCAACATTATTGACCAGATTCAGTACATCTCAGGATTTATTATTAAGCTTGTTTTTTTATTTGTTAGTAAATGTTTTAGTGATTACGCATGCGTGTCAATATATATATATATATTTTTTTAATAGTGGAATTTTGTTATGCATAAACAGTATTACTTCATTTACTTGCATGAAATATTTAAGAGGTATCAACTCAGATTTTCACTTGTAAAACTACGGTACTGTAACTATTTGACGTGATGAAATGGAAATGGGTATTAGAGGTCAGATTTGTTGACATTATTTGGCAACATGAGATCCAGATTAGAGAACCAAGGAGCTGTAATAAACAAATACAGTTTACTTAATCTCTTAACGTTATAATTGTACAAGTAATCATGTGATAGACACATGACGACCTGATATCCCTTATCATTAACAACTGTCTAAATGAGAGATAATTGTGCCATCTGTGGTACTGTTGATAAGACTTGCTATTTGCAACATGCAAACGACCATATTGTATCAGGTGACCGGTTTTTTTTAATGCAATTACCGTATGTACAATTTCAAAGTGTTGAACGGTATGACTGATTTACAGTAGCTAACGATTGCATCGTTGGTGATATCATCACATTTTATTATGAAATATTTTTAGAAATGGCGCTAAGATGATGCAAGACGCTTTTAAAAATTGAATGGTTGCTAATTTTGTTTTTGCTTTGTTTAATTGTTTTTTTTTAAACTAACATTTTGGTTGTGCTTAGGTTTTTTCTTTCTTTTTTTTTTTTTTTGACTTGAGTTTACTAGCGTCGATTTAAGATTTAAAATCGTTTATAGTAGGGTTTTTTTTCTGCGTTCCGGATATAAAACCGCAGGGTTTCTGCGGTTTCGAGGTTGCTAAAGTAGATTGAACATTATTTTGTACATACAGTATACACAACCTAACGTAAATAAATGCGCAATTTAGTGGAAAAGTGCCATGAATAATTGACAAAAATTGTGTTATTAAAAGTTCTACTGCTTTTCGGCTGGCAGTATTAGTCCTTGGACGCCAATTCTATTCCAATTTGCTCCAGTTTGACTCCCATGGCGTAAAAATGGCGTTTACGCGTATTTCTCTGGCGACTTTTTTACTTTTTATACCAATAAAAGCGGGTTAATGTTTCTGTTCAGCGTGTTTACTAAGCATTAAAAATATATTAAATTTCATGTAGGTTGCAGGATTTGTAGTTAATTACATAAATGATTATTGGTTATAATGGGACTACACGCCCATCTGTCAAGATGAAAATTCTAAAAATGAATTTGGTTGTGGCAATTGGATTAAGCGATTATTTAGAGTGTTATTTTTTGATGTAAACGACATACAAGGTTATCTAACTTCTTGAATTCTTTAGTAATTACTGACTTTTATTTAAATATTTATGTTGTTTTGTTCAGTTTAAAAATGGGTTGCTTTTGAAGGATCCGAATTCCCAGTATGATTTACAATTGTCTGATTGACACTTAAAGCTTACACGTAAAGAAGTAATGATTTGACATTGTCATAACATAATCATAATTTAAGCTATTAAAATACCTGACGCGAATTGTAACAAGTCTTTGTTTAATGCCCACATTTAATTTAGTTATTAGTGTTTATAGGGAACGTGCAAGCAAGGTCATGCTAAAGTTATGCTACTGTTTTAACCTGCTATATAAAAAGTGTGCAATTTCTGAATTTGGCGTCTGTACGTGTCTTAAATATGCAACTTCTATAATTAAAGTATTTTGATAGGCCTTGTTTGCTTGAGAATTTCAAATAGCAATTTTATTATCAGCTTTTATCGAAGTTGGTTCGCGTTAATAGCTGTGGTTTTTAAGGAACAATAGATTTTGATATCGACCTTAAAATTTAAATATGGTAAAAAGGAGTTTTATAGATTTTGATTGTTTTGACAGGCATTTTGAGTGGCTCACTGACTCAACCTTGAGTTCTCCTCCTCCCATAATTTCTAATAAACATGAAAGAGGAGGGGGAACATTTTATATAAAGGTTTTTAACCGTATAATATTCTATCAAATGTGCGGTAGCCATAAAAAAACCCAAAACTACTGACGATTTTTACTTTTACATCAACTTGAATTACTATCACGACTTTTTGTTGAATGTAAATAGTGTTGATTTACGGCTGATAAAAAAGTTTTTGTGTTTAGAAAATTAAAAATTTGCGTTCAATTCATTTGCATTTAGTGAATAAGTGGGACTAGGCCATTGTCAATATTGATAAAATGATTACCACAAAAGTCATTAGTAACAATGCGCAATTAAATTTGAAATAAAATGTATTTTGAAATGAAAATATTTTCTATTTCTATTGCTTTCTACTATAATATGCAGTATTCTATAATATAGTGCTAAAGTTAGAATTTATTTTGTTTTTAGTAAACTATGTAAGCTGTGAACTTAAATATAACAGTCTGTATTTGTGAAAATTTAGTTGGATCAAATATTTGTGTTGAATCTATAGTTAATAGCTGGTTAAATGTAAACCGTGTTAAATTAATCGTGAACTGTGAATTAGTCTACTCGCAATTAAGTGCAATTACATTGCATTTTGTGAAGGAGATATTTAGGTCATAAAACAAATTATTTTGACATATTAAAACAGTATGAGATGCTTTTTGTTTATATCGATGTAACTACGGTAATTTAATTTTAATGTAATATTTAAACATTAAGTAAATTTGAATTAATAGGCTAAACGGTCAAATTTATGATTTGGGGAATGTAGTCCATTCTAAAATTTAATTTACATTTGTAATACTCAAGCGAAGTAAAAACTTTTGAAAACGACATACGAGTTCGGGCTTCTAGAATTTGGTTTTTTAAAAAAAAGTAAAAAACCTTAATGCTTAACTGTTTGAAAAAGAGATTTTGTACGTGAATTGAAATTGTAATTAAGATAGACAAGGTTGAAAACCCTAGAATTCCAAGAATGAAGAAATTTTCTTATCTTGCTTAAAAGCACTTTGTCTTTAAGTTTAGTCATAAAAATCTTATCAACTACAACGGATTAACGACTAATGACCATCGATTGGCAGTGGTTTTTAGTTAGTTAACTATTGCCAATTAATATTCTTTTGCTAATAGAATGTAAATATTATTTTTTGAAAACTGCTGTAAAACTGCAAATTTATATCGTTAATCGTTGTATGTGAAATTTTGCAACAGCAATTTGAAATTGCAAATTTGCGGGTAAATGACAGACTGTGGTCGTCGACTTGAGATTTTTAAAGATGGGGATTTATTGCTGTTGAGCTGCTTGGGCATTAAAAAAATTCGGTTTGACGTTTGTTGAATTTGGAAATGGCAATCGGTAGCGGTTTAATGATGTAACTCTGACAACGCCACCTGCCAAATGATTGCATTTGTTATAAATGCATGAACGAATCGATTTATTAGAAGAATATGTTTGAACATCGTATAATGAATTGATCTTATTATAAACTTAGTACTGTACAGTATATACGATATTTTAACTCTAGTGCAAGTGCAGTATATGGATTTTAGAAAGCTTTTTAGAATCAAAGTTTTAATGCGTCACGGTCACTCAAATTACAGTGGATTCTCGTTAACACGAAGTCGACAGGACCGAGATTTTTCTTTGTGTTAACGAACACATGGCAAACTATAATATATATTGGTCAAACTGACATTTTTAGAGTCAAACTCACATTTTTAGAGTCAAACTGACATTTTTAGAGTCAAACTCACATTTTTAGAGTCAAACTCACATTTTTAGAGTCAAACTCACATTTTTAGAGTCAAACTCACATTTTTAGAGTCAAACTGACAATTTTTAGAGTCAAACTGACAATTTTTAGAGTCAAACTGACATTTTTTAGAGTCAAACTTACATTTTTAGAATCAAACTGACATTTTTTAGAGTCAAACTGACATTTTTTAGAGTCAAACTGACATTTTTTAGAGTCAAACTGACATTTTTTAGAGTCAAACTGACATTTTTAGAGTCA
>JAAFCF010005931.1:7319075-7371745 GCA_013389785.1 Helicorthomorpha holstii
TCAAACTTACATTTTTAGAGTCAAACTGACATTTTTAGAGTCAAACTGACATTTTTTAGAGTCAAACTGACATTTTTTTGATTTTCTCTACATTTTCTTTGACGAAATATGCAATTTTTCATTCGGTGAAGCAAAATCAGTTCGTGTTAACGGGGTTTTGCTTCGTGTTAACGAAGAAAAAATGTATGGGAAAGCCTATACTGTAATTTGGGACCAAAATGTTGCTTCGTGTTAACGAGAAATTCGTTTTAACGGCGTTCGTGTTAACGAGAATCCACTGTACATTCAAATTTAGATATAGTTTTGTTGTTTTTTTTTCTCTTTATATTTTACATTGCGATATTTTTCCATTAATTTTTCGGATTTTATTTTAAAAGATAGCATTCTATTGATTGAGATTTATTTTCAGAATTTCTCGTGTTATGTTCTTATTTAATTACAACAGTTAAGTGTTTGTACTTGTATATTTTGGTTTTTGTAATTAAATAGCTGGTACTTTATTATGCATTTTACTACTATTTAAGTAGATTAAATAATGAATTACCAGACTAGCGTGCGACATGCAATTGAGTAGCTTTTTGTGTATTCGTAAACTTTCATTAACTTTTTTTTTGTTTTTGGTCCAATTTAAAAGTGCTGAGTTTCAAGGGTGGAAATCTCAAGAAAAAAAATCATTTTCCCTAATTTGTAAAATTTGCAGTAGTGGATGTGCGTAATGGTGAAATAGAAGAGTCGGTTTGTAAGTGCCAAAAAATAAACGAATTTTCTATTCTTTTCGTGCTTTATGGATATCAGATGCCTCTCTGGATAGTGTACAGTACAGAATATTTGAAAATATCTTAGACGAACACATTGAAATGAGTTTAAAAAAATAAAACTCAACAAAAAAAAATTTAGACGTGGATAGCGAGCAATAACTAAGTTTTATTTAACGATCAACATAAAAAGAAGTGCACCCCGTTGCAAACTAAACTTTCTGATTCATTTCTTCGCAAATCGTGCATTGCAGACGAACAAACGTTAAATATACAGTAAACCGAAAAAAAAAAGTACTTCGTATCCAGTTAAATTACAAAATAATATACATAATGAGATAAATAGCAGCGTGTGATTTACTTTTTTTTATTCAATTGTAGAAATTCTCAGAAATGGCTGACTGCGGGAATGCTTGATAAAGTGACGTCACTTTTACGTGAAAAATTAATTTGATGGTTAAATAATGAGATAATCAAATAGGCGTTGACTGGATTGTGGATCACGAAAATGAGTAAAAAGCGTCGGGTACTTCTCAGGTCTTGGGAGTGGCTAGAGCGTTGTTGTACAATACTTTAGCGTGGGATTATTCTCGCTTTCTCATTGTCAAAGTTTGGTGTTTATTTTGTTGACGTAATGCCGTATGTTTGGTCTTCCAAACATTGCTTTAATATCTTATCATGCACTTATGAATTCAACTTGGATACGATTAATCAAGCCTCACCTTTAACTCGTACGCCGTCAAAGTTGCATTTTTCCACACTTTTGTTTACTTCCTTTAATTACATAGCGATTATTGATCGTCTTATTTCTGCGTTATACAAATCTTTTTGCTTGTAATTCGTGAATAGGGTCTGTCTTCTGCGATTCGATTACAGTATTATTATTGTTTGATAAATCGTTTTAAATGCTGTTGGTTTACTGGTTTGCTCGGAGTGTATTAGTAAATTGAAGATGGAAATAAATCTTTTATAAATGGTTATTTATGCAAATGAAAGTGGAATTCACCAGTGATTTTGTAACAATCAACATTGACATTTTTAAGAATATTTTTACTTTGTATTAATTGAGAGTGAAATTTCTTGGTACATGTTAAAGAAGATCAAAGAATTTGAAAAATAATTTATTTGATTTGGTTTGAGTGAACAAATAAGCTTATTTCTTTAGAATGTCTTGTTTTAGTAATAAAATCTTTGCTTCAAAACAAATAAGCAAACTTAGCCAAGTTAGCTTGAAATACTGTAGGTTGGAAAAAATATGCTATTATGCGATTTTTAAATTACAAGTGATTTTGTTTAATTACGAAAATTGAAATATTAATCAGTCGTTCTAAAAGTGAGTGCTAGCATTTCCCAAAAGAAAGTGGCGGCGGCAATACAATAGTCGGTACTTTGCACTAAGAGCACACAAGAGTCTTAAGGAGTATAGTCTATTGGTAAAAATAGATAGACATGATAGTGTTTCTTAACATCAAGTATTTAAGATTAAAATGTCATTGTTATTTACTAAATTCTGCTCAAAGCACAATAAATTTTTATTAAGGAATTATTGTAACTTATAAATAATACAAAACTGGCATTAGTAGTCTCAAGAATGATACTATTGTATGCAAGCGAACGGTGAGATATAAAATTCAAATGTTTAAATATTTGATCGACTGTAACACCACAGTAGGTTATTAGGTATTTACTGTATGACATTGAGTTTTTATGCTGTTGTTATTGTCGACAATGTCGTTGACATTCAGTTAATGATAATTTGATAGCTAGGCTATACCTGTGATGATCAACATAGAAGTTGGAAGCTGTTAAGTTCCTTCCCCTTATATTTTATGTTGAAGTTGAACGGCATTCATGTTTTTGAATAAACTTATTCAATAGTCATGTTTATATAATTCAGGTGGAATATGGCCCCTGCAATTTGTGAATATATTGTTACGACTACTAGACTAGCGTCATGTTTTATGTAATCTGTTTGTTTTCTTTTAGTCAAACTGTCAACTGTGAATTAATGTTAGCCTTTGGTGATGTTTTTGGTGGCTAAAAGTGATGGAGAGATAGCAGAATGCGTCGTTTATTTACATAAGTTTAAATAACTTTTGTGGGGATTCTATCTTTATATTATGCTAACACTGCGATTTTTTGGAAGGTGGATGTTCTGACTTAGCTTAATGTATCATTTTTAAGGTGGGTTTGTGACATGAGTCGTGTCGTTGTCACATTTGAATGACGTATGGGATTGTTCGAAGTTGGTAGGAGAAAGGAAGTGAAGGAAAGAAGCAATCAGGTGATACATTTTATTTCCAGCGCAACTCCTCCCATGGGTGGATGCGCAAGAGATGTTGTTTGATCTTTATTAAAGGCGTTTTTATACGTCATATATTTATTCCTCCATTACGCATGTAACTCTTTAACATAATAACACACTTGACTTGTCTGCTATTAGCTAATAATTTGCCACTTTAAATCTTTGCATTTAAATCTGTCTTCAATGGCGTCGTTTGTTTAGTTGTTAATTGAACTAGGTAAACATGGACGAGTTAGTTTTATTGCAACAAAAGAAAGCCAAAAGCTTTTTTGTTTGAATTTGTACATTTTAAATGAATTTGGAATCGCTAAAGGTTTTATTACGGAACTTAAATTAATCATTTACTTTTTATTTAAAATTATTTCTTTTAGAAATACTAAAAATAATGATCGATTTCGCTTATCTGATGCAAGTTTTATTTGCGTTTAACTGATAGCACTGAGGTCGACGTTTATGCTTAACTGATATACTTTAAGTTGTACTGTATGTGATGTTGCATATAAAAATATTGATTGTAGATTTATAATGGAAATTGCGAATTTATTTATTTATGTTGCTTGAATTTATTAAATGTTTCCTCTTATAAATATATTTGTTTCTGTTGTAGCAAATAACGTTACTCGGGATTTAATTGATTTCGTTTCAACGGCCTAATTTATAGCTCAGCCTGGCTGTTATTTCTGCTGCTTTTAATGCATTATAGGATAAAGAAATTACTTCATTAAAGTTTTATTTATTCCATACCCATTAAAATTTATGAAAGCTGCTAAATGTATAGAATAAAATTAATGTGGTTAGGCGATATACAGCGGTTTTTATTAATGAAAACAGTTGGTGAATTTTAATAGTTTCGCTATTATCATGTACTGTTTAGTTATATAAAAACTCAACCCAATTTTCTATGGAAAAATAACATCTGGGAAAACTAACACTTCAGAATGAAAAATGAAATTTTAATTTTTAATATTATGATATGAAACATTTAACATGACAGCTAACAAATGGCTAGACTCTGTGGATACAAGTTAAGTACAATAAAAACTATAAAGTGCACTTTCTGTTAACAGTAGTACATTGTGAGTACTGTATTGCTATCAATAGATTTTTTGTTGTTGCTGTTAATGCAATGAATAACTTAAATATAGTCTTTATTGATTATTTTGCTGAATATTTTCACTTAATTTAATTTCTGTTTACTAGTCCGCATTAAATAGATAAACTAAATCCGTTGTCAGTAACTCAGTATAATAAGATAAAAAGGTTGAACATCGGAAATCATGTTGTTTATGGAAATCATAGGACCATTAGTGGATTAACAGTTACTGTAAGATCCATGATTTAATGTCTTAAAAGGTTTACAGTATTCTGGTTTAAGTAATCTCTGATTCTGAACATCTCAGATAAGTAGTTGTACTCGTACAATGTTAACTTAATGGGGAACGACTACCATGACTCATCTTTTGTAAACTACCTCTGTCTATACATGCAGTGTTACTAGATCAATAGAACTTTTTTTTTGAATTCCAGAGAATTCTAGACTACAACCTGTCAGCTTATTATGTATTGTAATTTTGAGCTTGAGCAAGAAAGTTTTTTTTAAAAAAATTTGCAAAGGGGAGCAAGGAGCTATCGTTGACGCATTATTCGGTTGGATTGAATAGTTAGTTTTGTAGGTCAGCTTTTCTTCTTTTGAATCTTTGAGGGAAATGAAAAGGGCGTTTTGGGCCCCCTACAGAATTATCGTTTAACGGGCATATTTATAGGGTAAAAGTATGCAAGGCATCCCGGAACTTGCATTCTTGAATTTGAAAACATGTTATAGCTTATAGACTATTATTGTTTATAGATATAAGATTACATAATCTATCTAACCACGCATATTTTCAAAATGAGCTAATACGTTTAAAAAAAAATTTTGCAATCACGTTACGCTTGCACGTTATATTGGCTTGATTTGTGGAATTTTCGCAAGTGAAGTATGCGTGATAACACCTTTTGTATCCCATTAGGACCAACTACAGTGCGTTACCTCTGAACTGAAATGTCATATCGTCGAAAGTTAGTAAAGTTTTTATTTTTATGGGTTTGCTTGTACTGTTTTTCGTGTGTAGAAATGCATTGAATTACAGTATATCGACATATGCTCCTGGTGTAACACTGGAGCAACATAAACCTCCATGTTTAATGTCACGTTTTGTGTTTTTTGTTCGTTTATTTATTTTTTTCCTTTTGTATTTTACGATTTCTAGAACGTTAACACGTTGGGGCGTACTATGTGCATTGCATTGCACCGACTCCACCCCTCGAGACAAAACGAATCGAGAATCCACGATCTAGAACGACTAGAAACCTGCAACCTAGGTCCTAAAACGTTATCTGTTGTCTTACGGTTACACGCACATTTTGATATTTGAACACAAAGAATTGAAACATTTTGGTTTAGCTGCACATTTTGTCCATCGCATTTTTACCTTCCACACCCTTAACAAAATACTTTTTGTGCGTGTTTTTGTTTGTCAAACCGTATTTACAGTACTATTGATATCCATGTAAGACATCTTGACTTTTTTTTCTCTATGCATAGCTCACATTTAGCCATTATTTAGTTGGATATTGAAGTTACATCCTTGTTTGGTCTGATGTAGAAAAAAAAACCGTTTAGGTCGTTTGCACCCGGAAGGATAAAACAAAGCAAAGCGAGGAAGCGTTTTTTGTGTTTTACCTTCTGGCGCTTTTATGTTTATTTCGATAACTTTGTGTGCACTGTGCATTTACAGTATATTTTATTTCTCTAACAAAATATAGACACGGTCGAAACAAAATGACATTAAAAAGCAATACTCTGATAGGCGTTTCAAGATTTTGTTGCAGGTTTTTTATGTGCGTGCAATAAACACATGTGAGAAGAAAAAAATGACATGAACTTTTGTGTTTGCTTATTACATTGCATCGTTGTTTTTAGTTAGGACGTTATTTCATGTAGTGTACATTATTTAAAATGCTGACTATTAAATAAACGGGAAATGACATTTTGGATATTATTTCGCACAGTTTTCTAATTACTGTATATAAAAAAAAACGATTTGTTTGACCCAATTTCAGAGCGTTTATACCAAACAAATATTTACATTTTCTTATTTGTTGACTTGCAATTCAGTAAAATATTGTGATGAACAACTTGGAAGTACTTTCATTTCAATAAAAGACTATTTTAAAATTTAGACCGTATGAAGTTGTATACGATAACATAAAAACGTTTCATCAATTAAATTTGACTTGTAGTCGACTGCTTGAATCACTTTGATTATAAGTGGAGTTTTTACCTCGATTCGCTTTATTAAACTGTAAAAGTTTAATGTCATGTGATTTGCATCAAATGAAAACTTAAGAAGAAATATTTCTACTCTAGTTTTATGTTTAGACTTTTATACTAGAACATTTAATTCGTTTAGGAGGTATAAACGACTTTTTTTCGTTGGCACGACACCGGTTTAAACATTTAATGAAGCACAGTTCCATTTGAAAGAATAATAGAATTTCAAAGGAAAGATTTTTTATCTTATTAATTCTCTGATATCTGGGAAAAATACGCTATTAACAATTGTCTGCTTTTTATATTTTTTTAGCTGAGCTTATTTTGCTTTAAGCTAATGTTATAGCGAGTTCTTTCATATGTTACATGACTGCTTTTCTTTAACATTAAATTATGAATTTAGACTGCTGGCTGTATTATATGTACTAGAAATTTAACTAGTAATTCACTATTGTTATACCAGTGATTATGATATTGTACGTGTAAAATAACAATAATTGAGCCGAATGTCGTGTTAGCTAAGTGACACACATACTTGTACTATTATATAAATTTTTAAGTATTGTTTTATTTTACGACTTTTTTTCTTGTTTTGCTTTCTTTTGATACTCTCGTATATTGTAATGTTTATCAGCTTTAACGTGAATTATATGCTATTGTGTGAATTTTTATTAGCTAGAAATTTCTTGCAAAAACAGAATGCAGACATTGTTTAGCAAGTATACAGTATACACTGTAGGTATGATGTAGATTGCACTGTACATGGAAAGAAATTGCGGCGATAAACTAAATTAAGCCGCAAAGTCTCTTCAAGCGAAATGTTTTTCTATACTTGTTTCTAATGAAATTAAATCTAAACTAATTTGAATCAGATAATTATATGCGCTCTAGTGCATGTAAACTGCATTCAAATTAATCATGATTAAATCTCTTCGATTTCGTTTTAATGGTGAAGTTGAGACTTTGAGACCATTAATAATTTGTAATCGTCGGTGTTATTCATTAAGAAATTTTACTACTTTTAATAAACATGAAGATTAGAAATGCGGTGATGGAGTAGAGTTTTTGTAGTAAAAGACATCATTTGAAAAAAGTTGGTACATATATGTTTTTTCAGTACAGTATTTATTTTTGCCTTTTTATTAAAAGAAGTGAAAACTTGGTTTTAGAACTTCGAAATATAAATGTTTTTAGGATGCGAACTTCAGAAATGTACAAGTTTAAGAAGCAGTGACCAAACAGCTTATGAGACGGTAGAGTAGATATAAATATTCCTATTTAATTAACAGGTGGTTTAATTTTATTTAAAATTAGGCTGTTCCAGTTAAAGCATACATCATGCTTGTATAACTAAAAACAAATAAAATTTGGTGATTACTGTGAGTGCTTTTGTCAATTAACATACTTTTAGACTTTTGCATTAGAAAAAAATTGTAGACGTCTGGCTCGTTTTTGCTAACTCTGTATGCGAGTTGGCTTTTTGCTGGGTCATAATAGCTGGATATAATACTGTATAATGGGTACATTTCTAAAAGCTATTGTATTGTAAAATTGGTGAGTGACCACGCCAAGCACTCGATTTGTGGTCATGAAGCAAATGTCATTAATAGTAAAATTTATTCTTATACTGTATTATTTGTTTGTCTATTGCATAATCCATGTTGGGTTTATGTTTAATATTTTATTGTCACACGAATGACAACATTATATAGTATAGTTCTTAAACAGTTTCATTAATTTAGAATCTTTTAAATACTGTATTTATCGATTTTAAACGTTTGAATATACTAAAACTTTATTGCACAAAAACTGCAAAACGACCTGATTTTCGCTTTCTACAGTATTTACTTTGTGTTGTTTACTGTAGGATTTTTTTCTCTAGTTTTTCACTGAATTGTAAATTTTTTTATTGCTATGTTATTATTAAGGTTATTGTGCTCGTGTATTTAAGGTTGGTTCTGGATGTTTTCACAACCGTCGTCTTTTTATTTTTATTTTCGTTTTTTTTTTTTTTTTTTTTTTGGTTTGTTGCTTATTTATGTGTAAAATTTCACCTACTGTCTTAATTCTGCGAGCATTCAAATGTTTTTGCGTCGTTAAAACTTCGAAAAATGGGGTATCAAGTGAAAAATAGATGCCAGTGATCGTTTCTGTGCGTTTCTATAGGAATTCGTTGGTTTATAGCAGAGAAAATTTATGTGAAATTGGTTTTTAAAGTACTCCAGCCGTTGCCACTTTTGTTTTATGTATTTTAAATAGAAAACTGACAAAATGTGTATTCAGGTTTAGGAAGCACGTAATGTGCATCAAAAGCAGATGTTTGTAGTAAAATATGGCCCGTTATTCAACACAATATGCATTTTGTAGACGATGTGATATATCATATACGTGGTCACAGATGTGGTCATAACACACTTGACTACGTATTTGAGAATGAATCATATCTTTGGCCGAGAATATGTAAGACAACCGTGTTATGTATAGACAGCAATTGCATAAAAACGAAATAAAATCGTTGCCTTTGTTATCTTCATTTACATTACAGTATATCTTATGACAAATACAGATTGTTAAGAACACTAACCAAGTTATATTTACATAATGTTGCATACTTTTAGATTTTTTTCCGTTAATTTAATCTAATATTTCACAGTAGTGTCGTGATGTATTTTTATACTGTACTTTTTTTTTTTTGTAATTGTTACTGCTTTATTGAAAACTTGCAGTTGTTTTTTTCAACCGGTTGTGCACTTTGACATTTCCCAGTTTGATATTGTTTGTAACGCAGTTGAAATAAGCAAATGATTAAGCGAATTGAACATGTTTATTTAGCGAAATTGTACCCAATAAATTGTTTGTCTAACGCATACTGGTTTGTTTTAAAAGCCTACATTGCGTATTCTTTGTGAAAATTATTGCTTATTGTATAGTGATAAGTAACATTGCCAACATGGCATAAATCCAATATCAACACAAATGCATGACGATAGGATTAGGAAATAAAATAAATTTTGAATAGTTTTGAAGTTTGTTTTTACTTGTTTTTCAATAATAATGCAGTCGACTACTTTGATCAAAATCCATTTCTAAGTTTATCAAATAGATTTTTTACATGGTCTTTACATGGTTACCTTTCAATAACAAAGTTTGAGTTGTTGCTAGGCTTTTGAAATCTATCGTCCTTATACGAATCTAATGTACTGTATTAAATTTTCTTCATTCCATGCCATGTTGAAGTGCACTGATTACATTTCCAAAGCAAAATGATTAATTGAAGTCGGATTAAAATCATAACATACTATACATATGAAAATTGTTGTATATTTTTATGAAAAATATTTAAAGTGATTCTTTTTTCGTTGCTACAGAAATACACACCGACTGGATTTCAGCGGTACTCAAGCACCTGTGATATTGGAGATAAACGTATCAATTTTACCATGTGGGATACTTCAGGTAAATATGCTTACATCCGATTTTCAATGGATTTTTTATTTCTACTTTGTCGTTTTGAGATGTTGACGCTAAGGATTTTTATGTATTTGTGCTTCTTCTTTTATTATTATTATGCTGTATATATTGGGAAGCGTTTGCCCGATTTCTTCATCTGATGTTGAAAAACTACTTTCTCGAAATATGCCTATGAATTATGTATTCGCTCTCTTATTTGCTGTGCATGGTGAGAAAGAGATTTTCCACATGCAACGCTATACATGTCGAAATGAGATTACGAATGATATAACATGCTTAATATTTAATTTTTCTACAGTAGAAATAAAGTTGAACAGCAATGTTTGTAGTATTGCCTGGGAAATTGACTTTTTTTTTGTCCTCCATAAATTGAGTTTGCAAAGCTCAAATTATGTAATACTGTACAGTGCAAGGAAAACTGACAACGATTTCGATGCAATCTTTTGATACTAATAAGACTTGCGATGGAAATTATTTTGAACTGAATTCTATATGCACATACAGTAATTAATCAAACATTTCTAAGTATTCCTTTACTATTTTGGTTTACTAATTGTTTACTGACTTAATGGCTAGTGGATGGATTTTAAAGATACTGTAAGTTGTGTATTTCAAAGTATGAATTTATGACACATATTTGTACAGAGTTTAAGCACTTGTTTATGCGTTTAAAAAAAATAAAACCTATAACTGATCACGTTTAGAAGTCCATGACGTACGAAAGCAGTTACCATACTTCCTTTCAGTCTAAATAATTTCTCAATGGGGATCGTCGTGTACGTCTGGCGCTCTTGAATTTTGTGTTGCTATTTCAGTATTTTCGATCAGTTTTAGTTTGAGGACACAACTCTGAATTAAATATAAAAAAAGTCGGGTTAGAAAAAAAAATTTGTAAAAAAACTCCCGTTTTGGATATTGTAAAAATAGATTGTGTGTGGGTTGGTATCTAGTTCAAGTGTTGTTTATCCTGAAAAGGCGCATATGCACTTATAGTGGAGACTGGCAAGAGTAGTATCATTGAGAATTACATACTGTATTATGCTTGGTCCAACATCTACCATATTTCGTCCAAGATCTCGTTTCATAGTCCTTAACCTTTCATCTAATGGTTGGCCAACAATTTCCACAATTAACACTTGACTGCTGCAGATGAAATTGGCACATTATACTCGTAACGATTCTCATAACATGGCAAAAGAACTTGATGCAATAATTTAATCGATTTTATAGTTTCATAACGACAAAAATAATTTTATTGCCCCTTTTTTTTGTGCATTATTTTATTTATTATTATAATGTAATTTTCGAAAATGTTTTGGGAAAAAGCTAATTTAGATTTTCTACATAAGGATATTATTTATTTTGTTTGTTATTTTTTTCTTTGAAATTATTTAATGGAACTTTTGATATGCCCATATAAACACGGCATAATTAAAGAAAACTTTTTTTCATGGCTTTTTGCATTACTTTTAGAATATAAAATTATAATTTTGTATAAAATGTTACTGTGTCTTACTCTACTACTACTTGTAATAACAAGATAAAATGAAATCAAATGAAAAATAGAGTATTTGACTCTTTTTGTATGATTTCGCCCTGGGTTTTATATGTTCCCACACTTTGGCGATAGTTCAAAGAAAAAAAATTGTCAATGCGTTTGACTTTATTTCTTATAAAATTTTTAGTGGCTTGAAAGGTTTTTAAAACGCCCATTAATGTTTCGTGAACCATAGCTCTTTTGTTTAAGACTCTTAAGTATCTTCGCAGTTATGAAGTTTTATAAGCAAGTCTTCTCATAATTCAGCATTAACCTTCTCACCTGGGTGTGCAGAGATTTTTTTGAAATTATTATGAGGGTCAAATGCATGGGTGACTTCAACGCTTTAGTGAGCATTTAATTTTAATTAAAATATAAAGCGACGGCTGTGGCCAAAGCCCAAGAATGGCGCTAAAAGTTTGCTTTAATATTTTCCCACTACTGTACAGTATTTAGATTTTTTTGTTTTAAAAATATAATTTTAAAGTTCTTAAGAGACTTTTAAGCATATACTGTAGTAATTATCGTATTGTGGTTTTTTGTAATTTTATACTAAAATTGTAGAATAATTTCGCAAATGTAAATGTTTCACTTCATCATTTAAGTATTTAAAAAAATGTTATTAATGGTTTGCAAAAAGTTTACTAAGTCAAGTCTTCTAATATTGTACTTTGCTACAAACCTAAATTTGGAGTATTTTAATTTTAAGTGATTTTCTATGGTAAAGCCTGGCTATACAAATACTGTACTGTATACATTATTTCAAAACCGTCCTTGATAAAAATTTAGATAAAAATTAGCTGTTCAGATTTTGGTTTCATTTTTCATCGTAATTTGAGTCTTAAATGATACATTTGATAGCCAAAACATTTGGCGTCAATTTGTCGCTTTAAACATCATCCAGTCAAACTTGATTTATTATCTTTATTATCGATGAAATGAATAGTACAGTATGTAATTTGATTGTTATTGAAATATTTTTATGTTGTTAAATCTCGACTTCATAAATAATGCCTTTTTTTTTGTTTCATTTAGGTGGTTCTCCATATGATAACATACGACATTTGGCCTATCAGGACACTCGAGTATTTCTGTTGTGTTTTAATATAGGACAACCAGAATCTTTAGAAAATATCATTAAAAAAGTAATTATCCGGTATATGAAATGAGCCTCAAGCTTAATTGTTAATATTTTTTATTAATTAAAAATATAGTGGCATCCGGAAGTGCGAAAACATTGCCCTGACGTGCCTGTGATACTTTGCGGCTGTCAAAATGACTCTCGAACAGACTCCGAGATTATTTCTATTTTGGCTAAACAAAGGAAACTTCCGGTTACTTGTGAACAGGTGAGGGGTTCAATAATATAAATGGCATCTAATTTTGTTTTTAAAATAAAAAAAAACTGAGTATTTAACGCATTCGTGAACACTATAAACGGAAAACAGCTATTTGTGCTCATTTTACAAAAGAGTGAGTATGTTATACATTTTTGTATAAAATAAGAGGGAGAGATAAAGGATGTAGTTTAACAATACACCCTAGTCTGTAGGGGACTTAACAGTTCTTTTAAACTTCAGTATAAACACAGTATACAGTATTCCAGTTTTTTTTTTAGCTTTCCCCTCTTATTTAGTCAACAACAGTAAAGTCGCAAACATGACATTTCAAAAATTCGTAGCTCCCGGTTATTAGCTTACTAAAGATTTTAAATGCTTTTACTGAATTACTAAAAATCGATCAAAAAAAATTAGGAATGAACGATTATATTGCTAACATTTTTTGTCACTTCTAATTCTTCTATACAGGCGTTTATGTTTTCTCTATTAATATTCGATAATTATTATTTCTAAGTATTTTAGTGGGTGATTATGCCTATCGATTTTAAGCCAGAATAAAAGAACTTCGGGTAATTTGTTTTTAATATATTGATTTGCTTAAATTTCCAACAGGCAAATAGTGCGGGGAAAAGCTTAGGAGTCACGTATTATGTGGAAACATCGTCTAAAACGTCGCCTAAAAGTGTGAAAGATGCTTTCGAAGTGGCTGTACTAATGGCAGCTGGACGATGGCAGAAAAACTCTTCTGCTAACGGTGTTAATGGAGTTCAACGGAGTCGGTCATTTGCAAAGGTGCGTTTCAAAAGTAAAGTTCAAATCAAAAGTGACATTCGGGATAAAGCAAGAACTTGGAATTGTAATATCATGTAATGTACTTATATCGAAACAACGTTTTAACAATTTTTTTAATTTGGTAAATTTGTTTGTCGATATTAACTGTTTATTTTTTAACTACTTTAATCGTCTTTTCTCCGCAACGTTAAAAATCAAAGTTAATCTCAATTTGTTGCACACATTTATAAAGTTTAAATTTATTGACGAAGTTAAAAAAAAATTGATAAAGTTAACCACTTTAAATCGTTATCACTTTTGAAGAATTTTTTGAAGTGCGACGTTGTTTTTTCTCTCTGAAAGAGGCCAGTTGTTACATAAAATAATGTAAAAAAAAAGTACAACGTAACGTTGATGTATGTATGAAGGATTTTTCTCGATTTTTGGTTTTGCGAAGAACAGATTACAATCAAGTTTCTTCCGATTTACATCTCAAAATAATATGACGAATAACTATGGACAGTTATAGATTGTATATATTATATATAAATGTGAACGGATACAAAAAGATGAACGTCTTTGTCGTTCAGAAAAAAATTTAAATAAATTATAAAATAATAGTGTTAAGAATTTCGGTTTTTAATATTTTCTACGTAAAATATGCAAAATAATAATAAAACTTTAAAGGTATCTCTTAATTTAAAGGAACAACGTCTTAACCGATTACAGTGGAAAATGTTCATCGAAAGCTTCTCGCGTGCGAAATCGTTTCCTTTGACAAAGTTGCAAATAAAAACAAATTAAAACGAACAAATAAAAACTCAAAAGCTTCAAACAAGTTAAAACTAATAATTATCTTTTGCGAGTGAAAAAAGAAAAAAATGACCGGTTATTTCTGCAGACTTGGTGACGATGAGAAATCCAACGTTGACAGGATATAATTATGTAAAGGTTTCACGGTGTAACTGGCGACTGAGTCTAGCAACCAATCCCTGTTCACGGTGGACAAACCGTAGCTTCGATGAAGTTCTGTATATAATTAGACGAATATATTTTTTTAGAATTTAGGTATCAGTAAAAGTTAATTGAGGGGGTTTCTTTTTAACTTTCGAAAACAGCGTGAAAATGTTTCCAATAGTCAGAATAAATTACTGTATATTGCTGGCAAATTAAAGCTCTTGTACACCGAATTGTAGTAGTTTGAAGAAAAATTAGCAAATAGAACCTGAATATTGGATCTTGAAATCAAATTAAGTTTAACTGTCACTAACAATTTAGTCTTTAAGAAAACAAATAGATACTGAAATGCATGGGATTTAGTGATTAAAGTATTATTATATTACAGTAAATACATTTGTAATGCAAGTCGGGTATAGTTTCTAAAAGTTAAATTTGTCTAAACCAAATTTCTAAAGGGCATTTTCAAAATGTGGCACTTTTGAAGGGTCAACTAAAATAGGACAGAAAGAAAGAAATATTTTTTTGTAACGATTTAAATTACCGCTGTATTGCTGCATTGTTTTATAGTTGGGATTTTTGTCTGCCAAAATTAGCTGCTTAGTTTCTGTTCCATCGAAGAGAGATGGATGCGTGATTATTTTGGCCCCACAATTATTCAACAGAGAACAAACTTGATCTGCAAAAGAAAAACAAAATACAGTATGAAGGAAATGCTATACTGCTCATGCAGAAACATGTTCTCGTTTTAAATGAGATGTTTTTGTAGGTCATTTGATACTTTAGTACTGTACTGTATTTGTTTAGTATGTGATGAAATTGTAACAAACCTTTCGTCAAATCTTTGAAAGGTTCCATAATGAGCACTTGGAAATCTTTGAGTAGAGGAGTAGGATTAAGTCTGGCTTTAGTAGGACCGCCATGAGCACCGTCATTGTTATCTCCTAGGGCTTCGTAATCCTCCTTTTTTACCAAAAAAAAAAAAAAAACGACATGAAAAAGAAAGAAAAAATAAGCAATGAGAAAAAACTTTTGTTTGTAATGAACAGAAAATCGTGTTATGTGACTGTTGTTGGATTATTATTATTACTATATTTACAATACCCATAAACAAGTTATATTTTGAGATTTTTATAATCGTTGTAAATGCTTTTTAAATATTTATGTTTGCCTGCAGCGACGAAACATACGCAGTGACATAAAAAAAATGCAATTTCTAGTAACAGTAAGACACGCGACAACGTAAAACAATATCCCACATTTAATTTCCACATAAATTACTAATGGCTTGGTTAGACGAGGCTAATGAAGTAATAACTGAAAGGCATACACTTTGTGTGTACTCAGCCATTTAGCTTTTTCTACTGTAGCTTGGTCGTCGTTGGGTTATTACAAGAATAGGCGCAGACGATTACGCTAATAAAGCTGTAGGATATATCGTACGAGACTTAGAGAAGTTTAGTGCACTGCAGTTTTCGTTTCTTTAAAATGGTAAAATATTATTAAAAAAAAAAAAACATGCCGGAAGCAACAAAGCGTAGGATGGTTATGTAACTTGAAAGTCTCCAAATATATTTTCTAAACGTTTCGTTGAATTTTTACTATTTTTTCAATTGTACTGAATAATTTATCTGGCAGTGAAAGTGTTAAAGGAGATTATTTCTTATACTTTTTATGCTCCAGCTAAAGAGAAAATTTGGAGAAATTAGTCATTACACGTGTCATAAAAATATTTAAAAGTCGGTAACTTTTAAACACACAAAAATAAAAAGTATTGCTGATGATAAATTGTAACAATGCAGCATTTACCGTAACCTATAAGTTTTCCAGGAATTGAGATGTTACTTGTTAATGAAACTGATAAAAGTTTCGGCAATACACAGTAATTGTAAACATATAACGTTTGCTTTTTCACACTTCAACAATGACAATAAAAACCTTAAAAAATAGTTCTTACCTCGGGTAATCCGTATCCAACTTTAAGGGACTCTACCACCCAGTCAAATGAAATAACCCAACATCCTGCCGAAATGCCCATCAGATATTTCATTGTCCGTTCAGCCAGCCGATTTTTGCCTTTAAAATAAAAAGTATTTTAAATAAATGGTCAGAAAAAAGTGATGAATGGGCATTTTTTTGGGTGCGAACGGGGATGCAATATTTTGATTTGTAACAAGTTTTTTTTTTTTTTACGAAATTTTTTTTAATTTTTTTTTCTTGTAAATCTATCGTTCCTATGATCATTTTTTAAGCTAAAAAGTCAAAGTCGATTGTTAGAGTGCGATGGTGATCACGAAAAGTGGAAATATTTGCATTTATTATATACATGTATGGTTGGAGTTTTAAGTTGAACGAATTGCGACAAATGTGCTTTTTGTTGAAGCAAGCAAAGCTTTGTATGCATGCGAAAATGAATATAAAAGGAAAAAGTGATGTCGCGGATCAAGAAATATACTCGTAAAATATTTCACAATCGTGTTAAGGGTACTCATATGTGTCAAGATCGTGTAGAATTTCAAATAATGGTTGTCGAATAAAAGAAAAAAATATGACTGCCATGACACACGCACAGAGCTAGAAAAGAACAGCAGCTATTGCTAAAAAATATATACGATTGTACATTACTACACTACTGTTTGTACATCTCGCGAAAAAAATCTTATCCTCAAATAATAAGATTTTTTTTCTCGATCTCTTGAGAAAAGGCATTTTTTCTGCTTTTGTGGAATTGCAATTTTTCTTGACAAGAAATTATCACGAAAAAGAAAATGAACGGCGTGCGACGATGAAATTTTCATTAATCATACATAGCCAAGAATGCCATGAGTTATAGCTTTTCCGGCTGCTACTAGTCTGATTTCTTAATTCGCTACTTTCTGTCATCTCCACTTTAAAAAGTCCCTAAAATAAGTGGCGTGTTGGCAAAATTCTAACTATCACTCTGATCTAAAAAACAGAATAAGTACTCGAACCAGTGGTTCAAACAAATGTTTTGAAACTAATCTTAATTAGAAAAGCTGTTTTTCTCGGTTAATTTCCTTTAACATAGATGTAAAATTTGTAAATGAAAGTTTCCTTGGATAAACAAACACTGGAATTGCGTAGGAACAGTCAGTAGGGGTTCTGGTCATGTATTAATGAAATTTGGCTAATATTTTTAATTTAGCTAACATTTAGCCTTAATATACTTGAAACATCTTTAGAAACTTTTATCAGCTGTGCTAAAATGTCATATCTATTGACAAAATAATTTTAGTTTAGTTAATATTTTAATAATAAAAACTATTTTAAAGCAGTTCTTTACTAATTAAGCATTGGACATTTTACTGAATAACACTGCAGATGTTCAATGCTTAATTATTAAAAAAGATTGTTAATCCGCAATAAATCTGTGTGGCTCACACTGTTTTAATAACCAATAAAACGTCAGGAAATGTTAGTTACTGGCATTCCACTTTGATACTTGCAGAATGTACTTATTTAAATTTTGAAAATAAACATTGTGACTAAAAACAGAAAAACAGTATACTAATGCTATTTTACTTTTCTGGGAATGCATTAATGTACAGTAGTAAATGTGTGAAGGATTTTCTAGCTTAACATAATAAATTCATATGATAATAATAACTGGAATGTACTCTGGCTGAGAAAAGAGCCGAGAATGCATTTAATAATGCAAATATAACCTATTAACATCAAAATTACGTGATTTTCAGTTAATCTGGTAATTTAGTACAGTACTATCATAGTTTACTGTTAAAAGTCAGTTACTATATATACAGTATATAAGTTAGTAAATGAAGGTAGAATCGGTGCACCACTATAATTGAGTACATTCAACTAATATGGCAGTATTGCGTCAAAAACAAATTTCACACACATGTCAACTCGACTCAGCTGGATTCTCTTTTTGGTGATGTAAAAATTCTAGATAGAAAAGAAAGTTAAGCAATAATCCCCTAGTTTGATGCCCTTACAGTGTCAATTATGTTTGGCATAAAAATACCAAACCGGGTTATTCGGTACTGACGTTTTACGACTTTGGTGATTTAGCTGAGTCTCAAACTTTTCTCTTATCTTAACCACAGCTGAATCATCAACAGCCAAAAGTGTAAAATAGAACTGACGTTTTAAAATCGTGTCAATCATTGGAAAAATTTCCATAAGTAATGATAACATTGGTTATATCATAAGGGTGACTCATCTTTGAATTCATCCTATCGCTTGAATTCGACATGTTTTTTGAGCAGTTCTCATTCAAATGATAATTTATCTGTTAAGAATATATTTATTTTTTATAAATGTTTATCAACTTATTACGATATGAAGTCAGGTGTTAAATTTTTTATATTGTCAAATTAGTTCGTTTAGATTTATTTTAAAAGGTAAATCTGACATTTTTAAAAATGAAATATGTCTTGATACTATTTTAAACGAACTTTAAGAGTTTAATGAAGCGTTGCTTCCGCGATTTCTAAACCACGTTCATATTTTGTTGCTTTTGCCGTTATCTACATTCTTGTCGAATATCATTTGAAAGGGTGTAAGTTACATTAAAATGTCAAAAGAATATGTTTTAAAGTACCGCAACTACGTAATGCCCATACCAATAAGATTTTGGTTGAAACTCCTCAAGATATAAAAAAGTCGACCTTTATATTCTCACTCTTTTAAAAGGTTTAATAGGATAATAAACGCATTAGAGCAACATGTTTAGTAGCCGTTAAAACAAACTCACCAGTGTTGACGATCACATGGGTGGTAAGTTTCGGAATGAAAGACGGTTTAAAATTTCCTTTTAGCAGTTGAACCAGCTGCTTCAATTGTTTCTGTAAAATAATAAAGAAATATGTAACTTCTTATAAACACAAAAAGTTGTTAAAGAAAAATAACCAATAAAGAAAAGTTATAGTAAATATACTGTAAAATAACTGTATAATAATGCAAAACGCCATAAATTCTCAGCGAAGTAGTCGGACCTTAATGTTACATTAGATTGTTTTAGAATGAAGTGTATTAAGTTAGTACAATCTTCAAGGCAATTAGTTGCCCTTTATTTTCAGGTTTACTGCAATTGTTTTTTTTTTAATGTTGTCACTGATCAATCGATAAGCTTTTAAGTTTTCCAATGATGTTAATTATAATGTTAAAGCTGCGAAAGATATTTAGCAATTACTTTCAAGCCTTCTCCATTAGGTTACATAACGTTTACTCTTATCGCAATTTTTACGAGTTTAAGAATCAAAGAACATAAAT
This sequence comes from Helicorthomorpha holstii, assembly GCA_013389785.1. Taxonomy (NCBI): domain Eukaryota; kingdom Metazoa; phylum Arthropoda; class Diplopoda; order Polydesmida; family Paradoxosomatidae; genus Helicorthomorpha; species Helicorthomorpha holstii. Next base: position 7,338,781 of record JAAFCF010005931.1, read on the forward strand.
TAAGTTTCATATTTATAACTTAAGAGCGCTTGCATTATTAAGTTCAAGTTGATATGCACGTATGATCATTAAAAAAATCAGAATTTTATTAGACATACTCAGGATGAAATTTATTAAGAGCTCCGAGAGCAATAATATAGCTTCCTCAAAAATAAAATATAAACTAGCAAAAATTGTTTTTAAATCAATGATGCATTGATAAAAATGTTCTCTTATCATTAAGTAAACCAGGCCCCGAACGTCTGCATTATATTTGGGCCTAAAATTGCGATAAATTATAGTAAATGTGAAAACGGTTTAAATAATATCGGTTAAATTAGAATGCTTAAAAAATCATCAAATTATTTCTTTAAAATAGAATATATGACAATATGGTATTGAGATCCATATTATTTTAACTTATCCGTAAAAACGGTGAATTCGTTACCAGCTATAATGGCATTATGTGCTCTTAACTTTAAAAGTAAGGTGTGAAAATTTTAATTCTTTGTAGTGATGCATATAATAGAAGATGTGTATGTCAGCATTACATTTTATGTAAACAAGTTTTTTTAACGTGTTTCGACGCCAATTGCAATCGAAAATATTTTAAATTGAGGAATAAATTCATTGTACTTTTATAGTAGGAAATGAATGCTTGGTAATGTAAATAAATGTTAGTTTCACCGTTTTCACTATCTGTGAATATTTTTGTGCCAAAAATTGCGCTATCAACCCAATATTTGGCTCGGGGTAAGCAAATAATAGTTTTCATCCGACTGTTATTTATGAGCTAAATACAGTATGCAAGCGTGGTGCTTGCCAATTACCTATTCAATTGTTTGATCGTTACTCCCAAGTCATTTTAAGGTTGTGAAAAATATATGTTCCTCGTAAAAGTTTATGCGAATTTAACAAATAAGAAAAGAGAAGATGGCAAACAGAAAGGATGAAAACGTCTTGCATCCTATAATCTTATTCTGATCTTGTAGTTAACTGTATTCAGACAACGCAGACGATAATTTGAGTATAAGACATAGATTATTGACTTACCAACTGATATGCATTTATCCCTGAAGTGATGAAATCGTAAGATTTTGGAACAAGTCGTCGTTTAATAATGACAGAAGGTGAATCAATTTGGGCATTCGCTGACATTGTAGCTTTCGATTCTTGAACTTCTGAATTTATTTCTAACTGTTTAATTACTCGGTTTGGAGTCCACTTCTGTAAAATTGTATATAGGTTCAAATCTCATGTAGCATAACTATAATGAAAGTGCATACATACACTAATGGTCTTTGCTTGAGGACTCTGAGAAACGATGGTATCCTCCTCCATGTCAGTTAATTTCATACTTTCAGATCTGGAGTTAGAAAACTTAATTTTGGGAACAACATTCAAGCCTGTAAGCAAAAAACAAATTTAAATAAATACGTAAATAGTAGCAAATAGAGATCTGGGTTAAATTACTTTCTTTAGATTTATCCACTTAGCATAGACATTTTATTCAGAAATTCAGTACGAGTTTTGTTAATTAATTAAATGAAACAGAAATTCGGTGCAAGCTAGAAAGATAATTATGTTGATGGAAAATGATACTGAAATTAAAAATAATTTTAACTGACAGTTGCAGATTATTTTTATGCTTAGAAATTGGAATTTATCTAATAAACCGTTTCTATTTTTTTTACTTCATTTAAATTTAAAAAAATGACACTTCCCTACTACTTTTTTTGTCATTCCAAGTTTAATGTAAAGAAAAATTAAATTCTTGACACATTTACGCTAACGTTAATACTACTGCTGTAGTCATCAATCAATACGATTATCTGAAATTCCCACGAGACTTAAATAGACGTTGGTATTGGTAGAAGACTACAAGTGATAAAAAAGCAAAAGATGCACAAACTCCATCAATTAAGGGTTCACGACAACAGTAACAAAGGTGGGGTAACGCAATTTAATTAAATTGGAACTTTAAAGCTTTGTTTGTTGAGGTATTTTAACGATCGGCAGCAAAAAAGCCGCAAATGTCACTTTTAATCAGGGAAATGTCAAGTAATAATTAGAAAATAACGACAGGTAACGTTGAAATTGATGGATGAATGTGAAAAGATATAGTACTTTTCATACAAGACTTTTAATTCACCTGTGGTTTTTGGGGTGACTTTTTCTTTATTGAAAACGCTGGACATTTCCATCATGGAGTAGTCGTCAGTAGTAACCTTCGATTGAGGAGGCGTAAATGACTGTTTTTCTAACTTAGAGCCACTTTCTCTTTCTGCAGCTTCAAGTTCCATTTCCATTAATCTTTTTTTTCGTTCAAGCTCTTCAATGTTTGCTTTGAGTTTCAAAAAAGCCTACAATGGATAATAAAATAATGTCATTTGATTCAAAAGTCAAGTAACAGAAAAAGTCCGTTTGACATTTTATTTCAGCTTTTTCATACCTGAGTCGTAACGTTTGCAGTTGAAGGAATAGGCGAAGTAAATTCACAAACTTCCTCCTCATCACCGCCTTCAAATTATTCAGATTAAATTTCATACAAATTAATTTAATCAAGTAAATTAACTCAGTTATGCAAATTTTTACCAAATTCACGGCTTTTATTGAGTTTCTGATATTTCGCTTGCTTTTTCATGGGGGTGGATGTGTAAAGCAAATTCGCCTCTTTCTTATCGTCATCCAAGTATACTGCTGTATCGTTACTGTTTTGACTCTCATTAAATATCTCAACGATTTCCTCATCCGATTTCTCAATGTTATCTTCTTGTTTTCCAAACAACATTTCACTGCCTGATTGATCATCTATAAATTCATCATTAATCAGGTTAATGGAGTCATTGCTCAAAGACTTCAACCGTTCGTCGTTGCTTTCTTTATTGCTGTTAGATAACATCGACATCCTACACGAAGTATGCTTTAATGTGGGACTTAAGCATGTTTCCAATTCGTCCGACATTTGACTCCTCGTTTCTGGTAAAGTATCTATCTGTATTATTTCTGGTGAGCTACTTCTTGAAAAGCTACGTTGAAAAGAAATGTTTTTCAGATTCTCAAATACTGTTGTTGGCTGGTGATCGGAATCCGATTGGTAAGAGTCATTCATATTTACAATTCTTCTATAGCTTTTATTTGGTTCGCTAATTTTCTGATTTTTTGTTGACAGTTTACGTGGATGATGTTGATCTTCCTGTCTCGTCTTCTCATTGTTGAAATTAAGTAAACGTTTTGAAGTAGAAGCTTGGGCCTGTTTTGGTGGTGATAGATTAACATTGCTATCTTTAGCACTGTCGGAGTTTGCTACAAGAACTAAATCAGATTTTGTTTTCCTTCTTTTAGATGGTTTGGTTGGAGTGCTATAAGTCCTGTCTTCGTTATTAATTGTACCAAGTACTTCAGTAGTGGTTTGTAATTTTAAAGGTGCTGAAAATTGTGTTGAAACACTAACATTTTCATGTTTGTTTTCCATATCTATTAAATTATTTTCTTTTGGTGATTCTTTAGAATTATGGGCTAAACTAGATTCCAAATTTATTGGTGGAGCATCAACACCACAATCGATGTTACACTTAGTTTCTATGAGAATGTTTTCCGTTTGGCAGCCTACCGATTTAAAGTAAGTTTTGTTGACATGTGACAGTCTTCCAAAACAAAAAAAACTAACATGCGGTTTTGGATGTTTTTCGGCAATATGTTTTAAATTTTTAATAACTTTTTCCGAATCAATTGATATAATTTCGTCGTCCTGTTCTGCGTTATTGAATAAACTTTTAACGGAAGCTAAAGTGGAGAATCCAGGACAACTCTGATCACCTTCGGTAAGTACTTGGTCAGCAGAAGATCCGCTCAGTATTGCATTTGGTTTTAATTTTAACTGAACTGGTTTCACAATTTCTGTTTCAGATGCATCTTCTTCCATTTTCTCATCGTTAAGTAATGATTGTGCATAAGCACTATTGCCAGGATTAACCAAACCCTGGTTTACTTGGTCAATTTTACCGCCGTCTTGACTTTCAGTAAAAGAGTGAGTATCGCTCATAAGTTTTCGTTTCTTCGTAGGGTCGCTTGATTGCGATTTATTTAATTCCAGTTTAAATCTATTTTCAGTATTTAACTCGTGCATATCGGCTAACTGCAAACTATTAGTGATAAAAGCGACTTCATTTTCAGCATCTGAATTGTGTTTGATTGTCGTTTCAGATGATTCGATTTTTAAATTCTTTTTTGAACGTCGGGTTGACCTCTTACATAATTTAGCTTCGTTCACATTTGTTGCTGGCCTAGTAAACAATGCGTAAGGATCGCATTCGCCTCCGTGATTTTTATCATCTACGTTCACTTGCTCGAATCGAGCATTTTTCGAAGTTAGTTTTGAAGTTTCGTTAAGAACAGTAGACATATGAAGAGGTTGTGCTTTTTTAGTTGCACGTTGTGAACGTTTTTTAGTTGGTTTCTTTTTTTTCGATGTTAAATGTTCCTGACTGCTAATAAATTTATATGGATCATCTTTTAAAAGTAAAGTACTGACAGAGGAACCAATTTCAGACTCGTCACACCGTTTAGAATCTTTCATGTTTCGTTTTAAGGTAGCGACAAATTCAGCTTCATTATCCCTTTTATCCGAAGTTTCATTTTGTTGTTGTTCAAACCGTGTGCAATCAATGGAAGACTTTTTATTTTCAGTGGAATTTTCCATCTCAGATGGAAACGATAGCTTTTCAGGTGTTTCACAATAATCGTTCAACCACTCAGATACCTTGATGTTACTGTTGACATCATTTGGTAATTTCATGTCAACATCTATTTCACAAGTATTCTTAGCATCTTTGTTAAACAAAAAAATATGGTCCTCAGTTATAGGTGCTGATTTTGTCATAGAGTTACCTGTTTTCATTTTAAATTGCTTTGAAGGTTTGCCGTTATTTTTAGTGTGATTTTCTTTTTGACTATCTCGAAACTCAACTTCTGATTCCTCTATATGTCTATAAACAATAAAATTTTAATAAAATACAGTATAACAATATTAGTCATCGCAAGTGCTTACCCGGATACATGTTTGCTGCTTTCCAACTTTGTATTATCTAGAATTAAACATTCGTTAAATAGATCAGTTTCTGTGAAATGATAACAAGTTAATTGCAAGCTACCGTCAATATTGTCATTTGATTCTTCTTTTTTAGTTTTACTAGCACATTTCAAAGGTTCCTCCTGTGGCTTACTGATATGTAGTTCTACTAAACATGAAATAATTTAATATTTTTTGTTATCGGAAATCGTATACAAAAGTGTACTTACCAAGAGATAATAAGTCACTTTCAAAAGCAGTACTGAGTTTCAGCAAAGTGTTTACGATACTGGTCACCTGTGTGCATTGTTGAACATTTCTATAATAAAATCAAGTTCAACAAGTCAGTTACCATATTCAATGAAATTGCTTATTTATCCAGCACATTTACCTTTTAGAAACTGGCGATTTACAAACAGGACAAACTGCGGGACTTTTTGAAGTTTTAAGAAGTTTATCCATACACTCCCTAAAATTCATATTCAAAGAAAGTAAGTTATAGCGAACCGCAATAATCTATTTTAATTTACAAAACTTACTTGCAAAAATAATGATTGCATGGAGTTTTTATAGGGAAACGAAGGTAATCGATGCTGTAAAAACAATCATTTTAATAGTTAACTGACAATTAAGATTAAGTTTATTTTGAATGAAAAACAATCCAAATCAAAGATTACTGGTACAGTACTGTACATACCAAATGGCACATCCTAGAATTTGTTGAAAATGAGACAGTGTAACTTCCACTTTCTTTTTTGTTAAATTAATATCCATTTTTGTGTTATTTATACAGCGCCTTCAATAAAAACGATTGTTAATCACTATATTTCATAGACATTAAAGTGTGAAAATCCATATACTGTAACATAAATTATCTACCGCGAGGAGAAAAGAAAATTACAGTACCCGGTACTGTAATATTGTACCAGTACTGTATAACGTCGAAAAACATGTCATGATGTCATACACTTTTCCCGCCAAACCAACTTTGGCGCCAAAATACCGCCAACTAATGCCATTCGACTGCTGTTTTCGAAGGCGTTGGTGTTGTTGGTCTGTTCTCCGTTCCTTTTGTGATTTGGGTCGAATTCAAAGTTGCGTTTCATAAGATTACAACACGTGATAGGAGTGTTACTCTCAGGTAAAATATAATTATGTCAATGATATGAATAGCGAAATTCTCCATTAATTAAGAAATGTCAAAAATTAATAATTTTTTGTGTTGTAATTGAGAAATTAGTGTGTAAGAGTATATTTGTAATTTCTACTAAGCATGTCATGTAATGGACCTTAGTTAAACATAAACTAAGTTGCCTATTGTCGTAAAAATCTTAAAACTTGAATTGCTTGTATTATAAGTGCATTTTATAATGAATGGATTTAATGTTGTCATGTTACATTTTCGGTGACATTAAGGAGTTGACTAATATTCAACTGGATTGTCGGTACTGTATTGTATTATTGGTTGGAAAGACACAGTAATTTGTGAAGCACTTTCACTTAAAACTGAATTCAGAAGTACAGTAAATATAAATCTTTGCCGTTTCTTTTTAGTTTCTGACTGACTGGACCGAGAATTGTATGCAGGTATAAGTGTCGCACACCTCTTCAACCTGTGAAGCACCTGAATTAGAGTGGTATGTTTTAATTTGTGACTAAAGAAACGAAATCAAAAAAAAAATAAACTATGCTATTAAATCTTTTATTAGAAATCACAAGCCATTCATAGTTCACTGAATACGGTACATTTCCACCGTCATATTTTTCTAAATCGAATTGAAGCTTACTCTGTTTGGTCTTCGAGAATTGGTAAATACTGTTATTTATATAATTTATGTCTAAATATTGCAGTGTCATGTTGAATGATTTAGGTCTTTATTTTGACACGTGAAAATTTTGTTAAAAGTACCTGCAGGATTTAACTATGCGCATCCAAGTACGGCTTTGCGATGGCTCTAAAAGTGCTCATTTTGAAGTTTCGAGAACAATGACTATAGAAGAATTTCGGAAAAGTGTGCTGAAAGAATTTAACGTAGAGATAGATCGACAACGTTTATTTTATCGTGGCAAACAACTCGAAGATGGTTATAGACTGGTTGATTACGTTGTTAATACTAATACCATTATTGTATTAATGGAAAAAGTTCTGGTGAGCTCTAACACCGAATCGACTAACAATACTAGCAGTAGAGAGTCATCTGAGAGAGTCAAGCCAAAAGTACTAGAGGTAGAACAGAGCCTTTATTTTAAGGTGAACGATTGGGTCGATGTATGTGATCCTGAGGATGGAGCTTGGTTTGAAGCAAAAATCAAAAAAATTTGTAAAATGGAATTGCCTAATGGAACGGAAAAGGAGAATGAAGATGGTGAAAAATGGCTTTGTAATAATGTAAGCAGTGCTGGCAAAGTGCTTATTGACAGTGATGACGGCTACGTTTATTATGCTAATTACGATGGGTTTGAAGAATGTGATCCGGAGATTTTGAAGTTGTGGTCCTTTCGACCCCATTGTTGGGAGATTGTTCCATTCAAAAACGTTAATGTTGGAGATCGGCTGCTAGCTAATTATAACATCGAAGAACCCAAGCAACGAGGATACTTTTATGAGTGCATCGTAACTGCCAAATCTGAAAGACGAAATAATCAACGTTTAACTGTCGATATTCTAATTAATGGCGAATCGAACATAATACACAATTGTAAAATTATTTTCCCTGAAGAGCTGTATCTTTTAGAAAACACTTGTTGTATTACAACTCGAAGTTTGAAGCTAAACGAACAAATGCAAGCGGCTTCGATTGTTCGACGTAAAGTGAAACCTCAATGTGATGATTGCAGAGATATCAAATCAGTTAAATGTAAAGTATGTGCTTGTAAGATTTGCGGAGGTAGGAATAATCCTAATGAACAACTTCTTTGCGACGAATGTAATCGTGCTTATCATATCGCTTGCCATAATCCACCGTTGACTTCATTGCCAGAAGATGAGTTTTGGTATTGTTCAGATTGCAAAAATGATGACACTGAAATTGTGAAGGCTGGCGAAAAACTTAAAAATAATAAACGGAAAGCTAAAATGGCGTCTTCAACTAGTAAAAGAGACTGGGGAAAGGGAATGGCCTGTGTTGGGCGTCAAAAGCAGTGTGAAGTTGTTAATTCTGATTTTCGAGGTCATATTCCTGGAATTAAAGTTGGCACTACGTGGAAGTTCCGCGTACAAGTTTCAGAAGACGGTGTGCATCGTCCTCACGTGGCAGGAATCCAAGGTTCTGGCAAAGTTGGAGCGCTGTCTATTGTTCTTTCTGGTGGATACGAAGATGATGAAGATAATGGAGACGAATTCATTTATACAGGAAGCGGTGGCCGTGATTTATCAGGAAATAAGAGAACTAATAAACAATCTAGTGATCAATTGTTAACAAAGCAGAACTTGGCGATTGCTTTTGTCTGTGATGCCCCAGTAAGTGAGGAAGGTGCCAAAGCAAAAGACTGGAAGAAGGGAAAGCCTGTTCGTGTTTGCCGTTCTGATAAAGGTAGAAAACACTCGAAATATGCTCCTGAGGAAGGAATACGTTATGATGGGTTATATAAAGTTGTCAAATATTGGCCAGAGAAAGGCCGCTCTGGTTTTCGTGTTTGGCGATACTTATTCCGACGTGATGATGAATCACCAGCTCCATGGACCAAAGAAGGAAAGAAATGGATGGCAGACAATGGTTTGAACAAAGTACGATTTCCCGAAGGCTACGATTTTAATAATAAACGTGGCGCAGATAATGAAGATGGAAATGCATCTAAGAAACAGAAAGTCAATTTTAAGCTACCAGTAAATGTTTCACAAATGATAAAAGAAGACATACAAAATGTTAAGCTGTGGGAAGACTGCTTAAGTGGTGTTTCAGAAGGAGTAATGAAATTCAATGAAAAAGTGAAAGAAAATCTTATGTGCATTTGTTGTCAGGATCTGCCGTTTAAACCAGTGACAACACCTTGCTTACATAATTTCTGCCACTCATGTTTATCAAGAGCTTGTTCGATTTTAAATAAACAGTGCCCAGCTTGTCGATCGTCGTTGGCATCCTTTGATTTGAAAATTAATGAAACGTTGCGAAAAATTTTAAATTGTTTATTCGAAGGTTACGAGACGGGAAAGGATTAACGCAATTGAATTACAGTCATTTATCTTTAAGAAGTCTTTAATTGTAATGCCAATTTAGCTCTTACAGAATTTGTTATAACTATAATAGTCACCATTTTATCCACTGTTTTAATGTGTTAAAAATTTGAATTTGTTTTAAGATTTTAAGCACATTTTTTGCAAACATTTTCTTTAATGTGGTTAACATATGTTATCTTAGGATGCCATATTACTTATTTTTTTTAAGTTAAACTGTTTTTTAACTTTAAAAAAATTATTTGTATTTTCTGAATTGAGAAAAATAGTTTCACGTAATTACTTAATTACTTGAGCAATTTTTAACAGCGTTATTATTGAATGGCATGTAGCTGTTGAACTGTGTGCGAGATGAAATGTTCGATTATATTTTTATATTATAATAGTTATTTCCTTAATATTGATGGTGAAAAAGCAGTGTAACCGATGAGTGTAGCGCAATGTAGATCTTTATTTTTACTTCAGTCAGTTAATCGTTTGTGGCACCATTTTATGCTATTTTACGGGTGAATATAGAAAACCCATTACTGAATTCCTAAATGTTAAAATATAATTCGTTACATTAAATTCATTGGATAAATTTTATTCATTCTTGTCGTTACTACGATATTAGCTGTGTACAACTAACAAAAAAAAAACCGATTTAAAATTTGGTTTTATTTTTCAAAATTAAGAAAAAAAGTCCAAGTTTTATACAGTGCCATTAAGTCATAAGTTTGGGTTGTTTCATTGACCCTCCATTTATTTGAATCTAGTGAACGTTTTTTCAGTAAATCTAAACATTTCTAGATTAATGTGTTTTTACGTTTTCGCTAATGGCGTCATTTTTGTGGTTTTTAACAATACCGTACATTTCCTAAAGTTAACAATGTAATTAAGTTACATACAAGTACAAAAAATTGAATAAATGTTTATAGTCTGAAATTCAATTAACATAAAAGAAAGACATCTATTGTAGTTTCCTTCGGGAAATGGGTTAAAAACTTTTACGGATAAACTATAGAAATTCGTATTTTCAAGCTTTAGTTGTTGAAAGAGGCTAATTTATCTATGGGTTTACCGATAAATGCCAAAAGTAACTAATAAAAAGAACTGAAATTAATGATTGTGACTCTTAATTGTAACGCCACTGTAAATGTCACTCGGTTTTTGATCGGATACCGGTAAATAAAATGAGAATTATACTGTATGTTTCATCAATTTGTTCGAAATGTTATTTGCGTCGTATAAGACGCTTTTGACGTTATATTGACGTACATTATATGACAATCAAGTTCAAGAGAAATCAAGATTACAGTTGATAATTTTGTGTTATACTGATGTTATATATAACCTATATTACACTTATTATTTAACTCAATGTAAATCACTGCTAAGGTTTTGTGCCAACCATTTCAAATTATTTCAAAGTGCCATTAATTTGGTGGAATCTTAGAAAAACATCATAGAAGCCATTAGCAAAGACATCGAGAAATGGAATCATGCGCCACTGCAGAGCTTTCAAATTGTAAGTTAAAAAGTTAATTTGGACTTATGTTACTGTAAAAGTTAACTGTACAGTGTTAAATTTTGTTTTTAAAAAAGTCCAAAAACGTCACTAAAATGTGAATTTTTATAATTGTAATAGTAATTACAGTCCAAAATAATGATTGATATTGAAACATTAATAATTATTTTTTTAGATACATCAATCTATACGGTTGAAGCAAATAAAACAACTTATAATGAGAATTTTCTACCTGTGTATGGATTGGCGATCTTGCCGCGTACAATTGCTTGTGAAGTCTGCCAAGAGCCAATTGTCTTTTCAGATGATCCACAACTATGTGCTGTTAAATGTAGTCGATGCAATGCTGACACTGTAAGTATTTAAATACAACCTACATGCGGTTTAGGTTGACTAAAGACTTGCCGATAATAATTATTACACTATTGTGCATTTTATTTCCAATATTTAGCTTATTAGAAATCCACCAGAAGGGATGAAAAGCTTTAGATGCGTGTGCAATGCTCTTCTTGCTTATCCGGAAACGGCAACCGTTGTTGTTTGTCCAAGACCAGATTGGTATTGCCATACTGTATTTACAATTAATGTGCTACAGCACTAACTAATTTGCTAATTGAAAGACTGACTTTTGTCGTTTTCATAATATAGTAAAAAAGCTTGTAATTTGTCAGGGTTGCCAATGTATAAAGTGAAATGTATTCATTGTAATAATTTTTTTTACATTGAGGTATGGTATTTCATTATTGGACTTAAGTTAACAGTGATTACTTGATTTATATATGTATTTTCTTAGGTTGCAGCTACTAAACGTAGTCTTTCGCAGTGCAAACACTGTAAAAAAGTGTAAGAAATAGACTCAAAATTGACACGGTTATAATTTAGTAATTTGTTGATGTTATCAAATTGAAGTTCGGCTGTGGATGCTAAAAATATTCGTAGGAGAGGCAAAATTGCTTTGTTTGTTGGTTTCAGTGGTATTATAATATCGCTGATTTTATTGGTAACTACATTATTACACTCATTTAAGTTTATATAATAATTATTATAAAATCATATCTTTATTTTGGCTACAGGCGGTAACGGTTACAATGACGGATCAGAAAGCAGCATGGTATACCATTTTTGCCATTTCTCCAGGTACATGACGGTGTTATCTATATTAACAATACTACTAAAAAATGCATTTTATAACAATTAAAGTTAACTTAATAATCTCTATTTTTAAGCATTGTTCTTAGTGGCGGCTATAATTTTGAGTGGTGGTTGTAATTTCTTTATGGCCAAAGTAAGTACAATTGAAGACACACTGTTATAATAGACGCTTATAACTAAGTTAATTAATTTTTTCTTTAATTGTTGCGATATACTCGTAAATTATCCTTTTTGAAGTGTTTCTTAAACATAAAACGTTGTCTGAAAACGAATGTTTAAAGCTTGTGTAAAAAGTTATCAGTCATGAATTTCTGTATATTGATTTTTAATTGTTGTTAACTTGTTATGCACCTGAATACATTGCATGTGATATCTTACAGTATTCAATCAGATTAATTAAATTTAATATTGCATTATCATATGACTCATGCTTAGTTTTTAAAGCTGATGAAACATTAAATCTCGGTTTATCAATTACGAGTTTTCCTTATGTTTGTATTGTTCATGTCGAATCAGTTTGACAATATTTATCCTTGGTTTATCGAATTTTTTATCTTTACATTTTATCTAACAATTTTATTTGTCTTAAATAATTATGCTATAGCTTACAGTATAAATGCTTTCGAAAATCGAGATAACAAAATCAAAAATTGTTTTGTCGATTAGATTAATGGTCTTGTAGGAAAAAGTGCATTCAGTTGAAAATAATCAATGAGTTTCAGTTCGTTTCATTATTAACAATTAGTATTTTGGATTGCTAAAGAATGCAAATATTGAATGAGGATACAATTTCTCTGGAAACAGAGTTGGGTCTCTCGTCATCAACAAATTGTGCTTCAAATGGTAAGTAAAATAAGTTAACAGTAATATGTTAGTTATTTTCTATGAAATTTTAATGTCCAATAAATTATGATTTTAATGACAGAGAATATGTCGTTTTACACAAGTGGATCGAATGAAGTGACTTGTAATTTTAACGATGAGTTGCCACCTTCGTATGAAATGGCAATTTTGTCTCATTCAGTTACATGTCAAGTCTGTCAAGCCCCAATTGTCTATTCAAATACTCAAAACGTATATGTTGTTAAATGCAACCGGTGTAATGAGCATACAGTAAGTACCGGTACCTAACTTTTATCATTTAAACTAATATAATTCAGTGCATATGTGTACAATTTTTATTCTGTTGTCAGTTTATTAAAGTTAAATGCTACTATTGTGCTAATTATCACAATTATTTAGCTAGTACGAAATCCTCCTGGAACAAAAAAGTACTTCAGATGCGTATGCAATGCACTTCTTACTCATCCGGAGACAACAACAATCGTCTTTTGTCCAAGACAGCATTGGTACAGTATTTTCGTATTAACAGACTAATAAAATAATCATCTATTATATTAACTAATTTTGTCGATTTTATATTACAGTAAAAAACTTCATAATTTATCAGGATTTCCAATGTATAAAACAAGCTGTGGTCATTGTAAAGGCATTTTTTACATAAAAGTATTGTAACTTCTCACTAGTTTGTCAATGATTTTCAATTAAAAACTTTTTTTTTTTAGACTGAATTGGCTAAAGTTAAGTTAGCACGGTGCAACTTTTGCAAAAAAGTGTAAAAATATTTGATAATTAACAAAATTTTGATTTAGTGGTTATTTATTCGTTATATATTATTATGTAGCTCGATCGTTGATGCTAAAAGTATGCGAAGAAGAGCATTAACTCGTTTTTTTATTGGATCCATTGCTTTTATCTTGGGAGTTATCGTATTAGTAAGTATTGTAGTACTTGTATACAGTATTGATTGTTTGCCATCTCTTTGACTTTTAATTAAAAAAAAAACAAACAGATTTTGGCGATTACAATTGTTGACCAAAATATGGTATCAATTATTATGTTTGTCATTACAGCAGGTATGTAAAACTAATTTATTTATATACTAGCACTTTATATAAAACTTTTACGTAGGGATTTTTGCTGTTAGTTTCGTTTACTTGGGCATAGGTTTTTCTCTCATGAATACAAGATTGAGTAAAATTGAAGATACCTTATTATAGGTAAGAATATTAAGCATTGATGATTGTCATCAAAATACCGGCTATTACGACCTGTTTTTTTTACTTGCTCGACAATACTCTTTATCTAATAATTGTCTTTTAGTTTTTATGATATAATACGATGCGAGTATATACCAAAGACATATATTTGGTCTATATCGTGTAATAAGTATAATCGAGCATTATTTTTAATTGTTAAAACGTTTGTCGGGCAAGTAACCTGAACTTAAAAAAATGGTTATCACATCTGTACGTTTGATTCTATAATAATAATTAATATTTTTGCTGACTTAAAAAGAGCAATAATAAGCCACACTGTAATCATAATAACATATAACGGTTATTTATGTATTTCTGCGCTTTACGAATTTATCAGAATTAAATGATGTACTTAAAAATTATTGATGACGAACACAAATTGTATCAGAATGAATTTTATTAAGTGTCTGAATTTACAAATACAGTGAATAAAAATTATTGAAGTTTTACTTCAACATTTGTTAATTACCTTCACTGATTTTTTTCTCTTGATATTATGAAAACGGGATTTTCAAATTGACAATTGCCATACACTTGCATCAAAAGTGAGTACGGTTTTTCAAACTGTATTGAAAATTTAACTTATAATCCAATTCATCTACAGCACATAATTGTACAGTATGATTTGTTACCCAATTGGCCAAATGATTTTGATCTTATACTGTACTCAAATGATTCAGTATTTAAGACTTCCAATTTTAAGAAACACTTAGACATAAAACATGTTTAATATACTGTATAACTGTAATAATAGAATAGATGAAACAATAACAATATAACTTTCTGTATAGTTAATTACTATATAACATATTTGATAAAATATTCTACTGTATAACTTTTTTTTAATAATGTACGTTATTTATATTAAATTTTGGCATGCATAAGCCAGACATTACTTAATCGCATATTGTTTGTAATTGATTTTGTTTATCTTAGTTGATCTTGTCGAAATTGAAGCATACCAATAACGTAAGTCAAGATAGCACCAACAATCTAAATCAAACAAGATAATTACTGGACAGTTTTGTTTTACAAATGTACTTAACATTATTTATTATAATTACCTGAGTAAATGAAGATCGGTTTAAAGTTATAAATTCCGACGCGGTAATTGTCAAAGGAGGTCCAGAAATTTTGATTGCAATAATTTTCAACTGTTACAAATAATGCGTATTAATTTTGCATTACTTTTAATCTTATTGTTAAACTTACCTCAGATTTTGACAGAGGATAATGAGGTGGAAGGGATGTTGAAAACACCGATGTTAAACATTTTGCTGCCTTAAATAATTTTGAAATTTAAAAGGAAAATTAAAAATTTTTTACTGCACAAAAACGAAAGACTTACTTTTGAGGCGGTAGAATGAGGTATAATGCAAAGGGCTGAGATCCAGCAAAGGGATACGATACCAGTAGCACATAACAGTAAACCTTGTACCGTTTTAAACTCGTACGCCAGATTCACAATCATTTGAAAAAATGAAACTCCAGTTATAACCGTATTTGCCAACAATCCAGTCAGTAAAGACGGTGAAAAAATCTTGTCATTTTTGAGTACCAATTCTATTGAAGATTGGTACAATTGCCTCATTTTAAACAGCTTATGGCAAAGCCAGACATCATCATCTTTTCCATTGCTTAAAATAGCATGGTTAACAATAGTTTCGAACCGAGAATTCAAAGACAGAAAACCTTCTCCAAGAATGTAAACGAACAGCAGATAAGTCGATTGAAACAAATACTGGGCGATCATTAGCGAAATAATTCCAATGTAAATGAAAACTAATATGGTCCACTTGCTGGCATCTTCGGATAAAACGGGATGGTTACTTGGATAGTTAATGGTAATAATTATAATCCAGCATATAGTTTGAATGAGAAAAGTAACAATCAAACAAAAAATAAATCGTTTGGAGAATTTCTTAAGAGGAGCTTCACACGGCTCGTACAACGAATTCACGTTTTCAAATCGCTCGACATGATGGCCAAATCGCTTAATTTCAAGGGCCATAAAAATATAACATATTAGTCCTTGACCAATTGTAGCAGCGTTAATCTCTACGAAAGTTAAATAATCCAAAACTTCATGTTCTTTTGGTTTATTCCACAGCACATGAAGCAGCGTGATGACCAAAGCAGCGGTGGTAATTTGCAAAGCAATGTTAAAAAATAACAAATATTTGTTAATGAAAACATTTTTAATTCTTTTCAAAATGGGCTGTTTCAAAGGTGCCTGTTGATTAGCGTTGTCTTTCAGCAGAAAATCGACGTTAATTCCCATGTATTTACTAAGCAAGCAAAATGGTTTAATTAATTGCAATACAATATAAGATTTTGGACCTTCATTTGAACTGCCGTTGTGAATATTCGAAATTTTGAAGACTATATTTGTTGCCATGTTGATCCGACGCGCAATTTCAGTACCGGTAGTTTTTTCCTTTCAAGTTTAAGCGTAGAAACTCGATTGCTGTCAATGTCACCGTATATTTAGCTCATCATTGAGCATTTTTAATGTAAAAATGTCCAACGGCCGCACCTAATCCCAATAATGTAGGGAGGAAATTACACTAGTTGATGAGTGTTTTAATATATATGTCATACTGTCGCTGGCTGAAATTAATTTGGACTGAACATTAAAACCGATTGCTGCTGTCATATGAAACGTTTAAGATTCACAACTAAAACAGAGAATTGATGCAGTTAACTTAGTTTTTATCATGTATTTTCTTACGTACTAATGTTTATTGAATGAAATACTATTTTGGGGCATTGTTTATCTGGCTTGGTGCCATGATTACAATGGAGTTATTACTCGCTGGGTATAATATGTTGATTGTTTTTCAACACCACCTTGTATATTATTGTATACTTGTACGGGTAGTTTTATGGCTTATGTTTTTGTGGAAAAAAAAACATGTGAAAAAATGGCGCAAGATATTTTTATTACGTAAGATGTATGCTGTATCCGACAATATACATTAAATCAAATGTCTGCTTAAACAGCTTAATGGCGTAATATAACTTAATTAAACAAAAGCATTCTTTAAAAAATGTTCAAAGATGTAAAAAATAATATAAACTTATGGTGAGGTATGTGTTATTTTCGGCCACTAAAGCAATTACTTTAAAGATATGAATGCGAATCGGTACGGTTTTTCTAAGGATATATTTTTCATAAAACGCATGTCACTTTTATGTAATGTATTATTAATATTTAATATTACTTTTTGTTTGACATCTGAAAATGTCGATAAGTGAGATACAGTATACTTTAACGTATTAGTCGCTTTTGGATCCCCTAGGCATTTAGAAAACAAATAATCCTAAAAATGATATCGACAGGTTACAAGTGTTGAATAACATTAAAATGTTGTAATTTATTATTTATGATGACTGCACTAGTAAGTGATACAGTCGACAAGTACATTGCGTCATTCGATAAGCTTTTATTTAAATGTACTTAGTTTGAATGATGCTTAATATAAATGTTTATATTTGTACATATTGTAATGACTACATAATACTGTACATACGACGATATAATGTACATATTGTTTCAGTTTACTTTAACCGATTTAAATAATTAAAACCACGGAATAAATTACAGTAATTATCATGTCAATTGTCATATCTTATACTGTAAAAATCTGATTTTTGGTTTTTCATTTCTAAATCATAATGAACAGTGTATAGAAAGTTAAAAACATTTGCTTAAAATTATTTAAGATAACCATCAGTTGTTTCTTTGGAGTTTGAATATGGTGGGTAATTAGGTTCAAAGTATTATTGAGTTACTGTTCAAAAAAATTGACATTATTTTATAAAGTTCAAAACTCGCGCGTTTTAATTTTTTACATTGCGCATGTTCAATCGTCGCATTGTGTGTAAAGAGAGAGCAAAATAAAAAACAAACGAAATCATGTGACAGTTTAATACACAGGAGAAGATGGCGACGGTGGGTGATGAACGAGAGCCGCTTCTACCGACAGACCATGCGCTGTCGGTCACTTCACATTTTACTCAATATTCAGCCCAAATTGCTGATGGTAAATATGTTTATTTATGAATACTAAGATAACGTCAAAGAAGGCGCTAAAGTATTGTTTATTTGAAGAATGCGTTTAAATGTTGGTTAGGCTTATCACTGAATAGTTATCTTGTATGACTAAACGTCATTTGTATATGCAGTGGTACGAAACTTCATAATTGAAAATTGTCATATCATATAAATGACAAATTCATTTGTATATGACTTTATCAACATCTTCATGAATTCTTTAACTATGCACTTGCGTAATTTGGTTGCCATATGGCTTTCGTTGCAGTTTAAAAGTTGTGTGATTAATCATAGGAACTGTTACTTCAGTTCAGACCATTGGACCGGATGAACTGCCACCACCGTTTATGCCAGTTGGTGAAAATGGAATACCTATGGTTGCCTGCCGGGTTTGTCAAGCTCTAATAGACGTCTCAGGGAAAAGAGAACAACATGTCGTTAAATGTAGCCAGTGCAACGAAGCTACGGCAAGTATTTATTAATGATTGAGCAATACATAGTTGATTCAACTTTTAAAATTAACTAATACGTAAGACTTATTTCTTACAAAAGTTAACTTGTTTCTTTAAAACTGTCTTAAATTCTAGATTTTTTTTTGGTACCGGTAACTAGTAAATAGACTTTTAGTTTTTAACAGTAGATGTATAATAGTACTTAGACTGAACTTGAAGTGAAGCAATTATTGTATTTAATTGCTTCACTTCATGTGTATCAACTGCCTTATCTGATCAAATCTCAACTTGGGTGGTTATGAATTGAATGTTTAAACTAAACAAATTTGTATTTTAAATGTATGCTATATATTTATTGCAGACCTTGTTTAATTTTGAAGTACCGTATTATTGAGTTTTAATGTTTATGATCATCTTTTATTGGGTTGCGGAACTTTCTTGTCGCTCATGACTTTCCCTGATTTAAATCAAATTTCCTATATTTAAACTTCAAATTATATATTCGATTTTTACGATACTACTGTTCCCTTAACCATTTCCAATCTTAGTGCAAAAAGTAACTCCAGTGAAGCTCACAACTGGCTATTGAATGCAATTTGTATGTCTTAACAAGATCACGATGTCTTTTTGTGTTATATATTTTTGCAAAAAAAAGCTAAATTTCTTTGCATTATTTTGTAAACGACTATTTAGTTAATTAGTTTTTAGTCGAAGATTACTAAAAATTTGACTAAAAATAACTTAGTATTTAATACCAATGTTGGCAAAGTGTCCAACAAACTTGTGTTGTCCGGAGAAATAGGAAATAATTTAATAAAATAAATGGAAGATTCAGAAATAATCTTTAATTTAATCCATTTGTATCTCAGTTGTAAATCTGATTAATAAATTGGTTCATTTTGAATTACATTATCAGTAACATTTTAATGGTTGTTTTTCGCTAACTAACTCGAGCATTTATATTGTTACAACTTTAAAAAATATTATCGTTAAGAAAAGGTCTTAATGTCATCCATTTTTTCTGCTTTAATGTTCTAATTCGGATAATTTTTCTTGTTATTTTAGCCTATTAAAAGTGCTCCGACGGGGAAAAAATATATACGGTGTTCTTGCAATTGTCTTCTTATATGTAAATCTTCATCACAAAGAATTGCGTGTCCTAGGCCAGATTGGTTAGTAGCTTTATTTTCAATCGGTAATTTTGGTATAATCTTGTTTTTTTATCCATTTTAGTAAACGAATAATTTCCTTTACTCCTAATCTACCGCCGCCGGTCTATCCGACAGCGCCTGGAGTCTGCAGAATAGCATGTGCGCATTGTCAAGAAACATTTCTGGTATCTATTCATGAGAATTAGCTTAACTTAATTATTGTGTATTTAATTTTTGTTTGGTTTCGTTATTAGTTCAATACACTAAATAATGCTCTTGCTCGTTGCCCTCATTGTCGGAAAGTGTAAGTACTTTAATTGTATTCTAACAAGTACTTTAGTGCAGTAGTTACCGGATAATTTTTAAGTAGATCTACTGTTGGACAAGAGTTTGCAAGAAGTCGAGTTATAATTTTCCTTGTTGCTTTCATTGTATCGATGATCGTCGGCATTGGTTTGGTCGTAAGTATCAATTACACAATACTGTTATTTTATATTTAGGATTATGTAGTATATTAATCAACTGTATATTTCTAGGCTGGCACATTTAGAATTATATCATTATATCCTGGATTATATGTCCCTTATGTAGGTACGTTAAAAGAATATTGCTATTTAATTTATATTAATAACTTTCTAGTGACGAACGTGACTTTAAAGTAAGATAAGTTGCCCAAGTTAAAGTTTTCTGTTGTAGTGAGGAGGAAAGAATTCTATAAATGAAATTCTATAATAATAATAATATCAAGGATCTATAATTATACATCCTTGATTGTATTAGTTTAGCACGTATTTATTTACTTTGTATTAATCTAGTTTTTAAAATGTATTTTTTTAGTTGCTTTCGCGTTGGCGGTTTACTTTGTGAGTCGAGCAATCTACTATTTTACCATTAAAGTGAGCTCGATTGAAAGTGCAGCATGAAAAACATTCTGTATTTATGTGTGAGATGTTTGAATTATATTATACGAGAATCTTTTTTTTGAGCTGTAAATTTTCAATTCAACGTCATTATATTATGTGTTAAGCGTAACGTGATAACAAATTGAGTCATGGAATTTATTCTTTATATAAAATTGCTCGTAATTATTCTGGAATAAGTGCTTTATAAGCATAATTATTAATCGTTCAATTCCTAACAATCTTTCTTAACATTAGTTTTGATTATTCTGTATTGTCCAGCTATTGTATAGTCTTATAAATTCACAATAACCGTAGAAGTATGACTATTGTAATTTGTGTCATCTCCTAAAACAGGAAAAAAAGATGTTACCATGATTTGGCAGTCTACATTAAAAATCGTTTTTAAGAATCGATTGGTTAACTTGCTACTAAATAAAGTAATTGTCTAAGTCGTTATCTCATGTCGTTAAAAACATAACTGTATAGTCAAAAAGTGGGCGTTATCATTGAAATAACTTAACATGATTTGGATTTTTCAGATAAACGCGGATGTTTGACTTTTTCAACTGAAGAACTTGTTATTTATAATTTTTTAGAACCTTAATTTTTCAAAAAAACGAGATACGCTAATTTAGTCAATTGTAAAGTTGTGCGGAATGAAAATCTGAAATTTTGAGTACAAAATCATACAATCGTTCGCTCATAAAATGAAAAATACTGTAAAAACTTTTGCTTGAAATTGATCTTCAATCATTGATAAATGACTGCTAGATACATTGACTTTCTTTGTTTTTTTTATTTATAATGAACTTTGATACTCGTTGGCATTTACTGTTTGAAAAAAATCCTCAGCAACCGATAGTTTACATAACCATCCCAACAAACATAAGCCATCAAGAGGATCAATTTCAAGCTAAAAGTTGAAATAATATATTTTATTTTATGGGCGAATCGTTGGTCCGATTTGGACTATTTTGTACTCAAACTTTAAGAATTTTCATTCCGCACAACTTTGCAATTGACTAAATTGGCATATATGTTTTCAATTAAAAAATAAAGTTCGAAAAAGTCATAAATAACACGTTCACAGACACATAATGATCACCATTAGATGAAGACCCACATACAGTACTTTAGCCGTTTTTCATATCTCGCATATTTAAAAAATTAAGAGGGGGGTACAGACATTTTGTCCACGCTGAGCATATGAAAGTACTCGTACTAACTAATAATGTTGTACAGTATAAAATTTTAAGACATTTAAATTGAATAGCTGTAATGCAAGTTTAGTGAGTTTTGTGTAGATGGCGATGCTGTTCCAACTTGATGCTGATGTTTTCCCGTGTTTTTTTATTTTGATAATTCCCATCTACAGTTTGGTTTTACCCCGTAAAGCACTAGTGGCGTTGCCCGTAGAAAGGCCAGGTAAGTGGCAATGTGATATAATAATGCAGGTTGGTTCATGCGACTCATGTGGGATTGGCGTTTGTGATGGAAATTAGCATGTTTGATCAGCTGGTTTCATTCTGTCTGCACTTTCGAATGCAGTTTCATATTGTGTGAATGGTTTGAGTTTTTTAATTGACTATAAACTGTGTAAGTTCGGTTTTTGAAATCGCGCTTATATACGACGTGAATATTGGAGAAAAAGAGGGAGTTTTTTTCTGGTGAAAACGGTGAAACATTGTGGAATTTTACTGCTCCGTAAGGGTCTTGGTAGCTCTGTACTGGTGTATGCAATTGTTGTAAGGGCGAAATATTGTCAACAAAAGCCTGAGGCGTGGCATGCACGAATAATAAATATTGATAACGTGAGTTGGTGCAGTGAGTATGTCAGTGATTACTTTATCAAACTCGTTAAGACAAATATTCTATTGGACTTGTATTGTAATTGAAGGATAGAAACCGGATTTGGCACTTGGGATTTATGGGGTTTACGCATGCTTTTCCCTTAATATAACGTTGATCTTTGCACTTACTGCATCCGTCAACTTGTTTAATTTCCACTCGATAAAAATTGTATAACGTACCTAGAATTTGAAACATCTGACACATTTAGGACTTTGAAATATACAAGTGAATTTATTTAATTTTTTTTGGGATTTTATTGTACGTTATTGAGCCCAATTATTTAAAATACGCGAAAGATATGGCTGATAACAATAATTATTCTCATTCTTCAACTAATTCATCCCAAGATTCGTTCATGTCCAGCTTAGTTAGCCATAATAATAATTTAACCAGTGGCTTAAGTAACGTTAATGCCGCTGCCACATCCATCGTCAAACTAGTCGATACATCGAACAGGAAATCTCGACAAAATTCAGTGGAATCTAACACTAGTGACGGTTCATGTCCTACTTCATCTTCGTCATATTCATCAACCAGCAGCTTTCCATTTAACGGTTGTAACCCAGCCAGTAGTAGTGGAAGTAGCAGCAGTATCAGCGGCAGTGGTAGTTGCAACGGCGGCGGCAGTCATTCAAATCAAACGCCTGGCTCTTCAACAAGCTCTTCGGGACTTAGCTGCTTTTCTCTTTACATGTCGCCGTCAAAACTGGCTTCTTATAATCCAGGATCAGGACCAAAATTTAAATTGATTCAAGAAGGCGACTTGCAAGTATGTCGTCTTAACCACACCAGGACTGTGATCAGTAAAATTCTAAGCTCCAAATTTCTCCGGCGATGGGAATCTCATCATTTGATTTTGAATGACGAAGAGCTTGTATCAAAATCGGTAAGAAATAAATTTAAATCATTTAATTAATTCTTAGTTTGAATGTCTAAATAATTGATGTAGAAAATTAAAATGCATTACAACTTATTATTCACATAATTCCATGCAATCATTTTACTGTACACTTCGATATGATGTACTAACAGTTTAGTAATGTGTAATTTGAAATAATTACAGTACGGTATGTAAAATGATATTATAATACCGTAGAATTTAAGAATAAATCATATTATTAGAGGGAAACCGTTAACGACAATGGTAATCAATTAATGACACCTTAGATACTACTGCAAATCGTGGATCGTAATCTCTTAAAGCTTAATTATGTAATTAGTAAATCAATTTTATGACTATTATTTTACATTTGAAGGCGTATGAAGTCAGTAGCATCTAAATGCTGTCTTAAGTTAAATCTACTTATTCGGTAGTTTTAAATTTCTAAAAGTAAAGTATCATTTTGTTCAGATTAGCTTTATACTGTAGCTAATGGCGTGTTAAATATTTTTTGTTATTAATTGTCAAAATTATGTGCATTTTGTGCTTCAAATTTGTTTTTAAAATACAGTAAATTTGTTACTGGGTGCAATGTTAGTCACTGTGATAGAGGACTTGTTTATTTAATAGATTCAATTAATGACAGAAACTCCATACCCTTCAATTTATTTTCGTCTTATAAATGTCTTGATGAACCGATATCAACTTAATTTTTTAAAATTTATTGATAATTAGGTTTTAATTGGGCACAATGTTATTTGATATTGTGTATTTGTTTACCCGTTAAGTTGTTTTTTTAAATCTTTATCAATTGTCGAGATTTTTCTTTTTGTATGCATATAGTGACTTCATTGAAACATCGGGTTACACCATTAAGATGTTTACTGTCATTCATTTTGTCAATTTGCATTTGCAGTAAATTAAAGTTGAAAAAAAAATCTTAGGAATTATATTGCTTTTGACATGTTGTTTGATTTCATAGTCATTATTGACATCATAATATGCTATAGCTTCAGTGCGCTCATTATATCGATTTTATTTTTGAAAGAAAATAATTTTTAATTGTTTGAAAGTTCATTGTTTAATGAACTCTCATTCTTGTATTGTGCTGAATTTTTAGGGCTATTTATAATGACAATTGGTTGACTGAATTAGTCATGTTCATGTAGGAATAGGATGTTGAATCTTTTAAGGTGTGCAGCTTTCAGAATTCACTGGAAAGTTGCTAAATATTTAATTTTATTGAAGGGATTAAATGAATTGTGTAATATATTAGTATAAGGTTAATAATTATATAGAAGAAAACATTTTCCAATTAGTCGGGCGTATTTTATTTGAATTACTTTTATTTTTTTATGAGTTTTTTTTACGTTTTATAAGGACTTAATGGTTGTCGGTGGAAAATGTTAGCTTTATTCTATGTCCTTGGGCTCGCACTGTGAAAAAGGATCACTGATTCTTTTAATTGTGCTATTACAATTCGTTTTAAATTTGATTGCTACCGGTTTACGTAACGTTTCAGGATCGCTGCCAACAATTTCTAAATTTCTTGCAAGTCAACGATATGCAATATGTCATTAAAAACTGTTTTAGTGCAAATTTTTGTTTACGGTTGGCTTCATGGAAGAATTAATTGTTCTGCAGATTTAATTTGTGGATGTAATTAAACAAACTGAATTTTATGTGACATGTGAGAGAAGGAATTACCCAAAAAATAATTTTTGTTTTTACCAAGGCTGCTCAAACCTGTCAGTGCTGTCACCCCTTTGTGTGTTAGCTTTATTGTTTAAATGGTAACTATTGTATAACTTAACTGAGATGCAGATTGGTCCAGGTACACCTAAAGCATTTAACATGTCGGATCAATTATTGATGGTTCAGTTGACGATTTAAACGTGAAAAGTCTTTCTAATAAACGCGAGTATTTTGTTGAATTTTAGCGACAAGTTCTCTCTTTTTGACATTTGTATTGTTTGAAATTTTAAATGACTTCCATTGGGCGTCATAAAAACTGAATCGATAGATTCAAATAGAGTTTTACATTCTGAAAATGATGAATGCGTCATGCTGGATATGTAGTCATTATCATTGCAGGGGAGCGTCATTTTGTTGATGAAATATCTTGATGTTTTACCGTAATAATCTTATTTTAATAAACTGTATACAGTGCGTATTCGGCATGATAATTTTAACCGATACGGTTGTAATACCACACAGGAGGTTTTAATAATAGAAAGTAGTTTGGTAGAACCCTAGAAATTTGGGAACTAATGAAGTTGCGTCAGGCTAGTTAATGTGTATAAATTGTTATGGGAATTAGAGACCTTTAGTGTATCCGAAATTAGTGCTCATTTCACACTTTTACTGCGGCTGTTGGGTTTGTGGCGGAAGTTGATTAGGATAAAATGAGAGGCACTAGGAAATAGGAATGTTTTTTGATGCTGATGGAAATTATGGGAGTTGATTATTACTATTGCAATGCCTGGTCTACGCATGCGAAGTCCCCATGGAAATTTATTCAATTGAGTTTTAAGACATCTGCTAAAATTCATCTCATTACGAATTAAAAAATTCATAATTTTCCAATTGAGTTTTTCCATTTAGATTTTGGATTACTTTAGTAGATGAGATTTATGAATTTAATCTCGCCGTATATAGTATCAAATTGCTTAAATGAAAGTAAGGAGGATAATAAGCTAGATCAAAGTTGTAGACTTTAGAGAAGTTTGGTGCTCAATTAAACACTAGCTTTACGTGCTTACTGTACCGTGCAAGATTCCATAACGTTACATTCTGATAGTTTTACAATTTGCCACCATTAATTTTATTGCAGTATTTTAATTTAAGAATGCTAGGTATTCGGATTTTTTTCTTTTTGTGGCGACATAAAAACGAATGAAATTGTGGGATAAATAAGTTTCAAGAGAAGTAAATTATTGCCTAAAATAAAAATAACTACAGTGTAATGCTAAGGCCATTTTTTATACTGCAAATATTTTTTACAATACTCTAAAGTGAGCTCATGAAGCACACAGTATCTTCTACTTCACTTTTGTCTGCGTTTCTTGGCAATGATAAAGTCACTTATTTTGGGTCATATTGTGTTAACTTATTAAGTTACAGTATATTATCATAGAAAACTATCTTCATAGCATCTTTAGCATGTGTTCAAATTCGTTTTATTGTTGGAATAGACATTTGAATTTTACGGAATCTGCTGCAGTATCTGTTTGCCCAGAGCTTTACGAAAGCGATCTACGGAAAAAGCGAGATGGTTGTTGCCGTATAGAATGCAACGTCAGCCGCATTGAGTCTTCGGTTTTTTTCGCTATGTTTGGGAAAGGTCGCTGACTCGATTTCTCGTATATATTTTTGCGGAACATTTTTCAACCATCACGTCATTTTCTAAGTTTAGGGAGATATTTCCAAACACGTGTGACCTACTTTATCGAATAATATAAGTACTTTTACTGTCACTAAAATATTTTGTATTCATCGATTTTTCATTTTTCGCAATTGCAGTCTATTTTGCATTTTATCACTAGTTTGAATTGTGCCACCTACCATACTGTATTAAATTTTGTTTTGTTAGATTTACTCTCTCTATTTCTGATGATTTTTTTATTGTTATTGTAATATGTGGTTGGTAGTTGTTTGTTGCCGGAAGTAATTTGTTAAATTGAAAATAATATGATAGATTTACTCTAGAAAGGTTTGCTAATTGAATTCAAAGCGCTGGCCGCCCTGTTGTTTTAGAACATTATATTCAATGTTACTTGATAAAAGTTGATGGCAGGGTTATTTGTTTGCATTATAAAGTATTCTGCACTTTTTCGTTAATGGTTTGATGAATGGCCTTGCTGAACGTTGACGTCATCAAATATATTATACTCGGACGACGTTGATACTTTTTTAAACCACTTTTTGGGCGCCTACACCAACAAAAATTACTAAAAATATACCTAACTTAGATAAAAATGGAACGCGTACCAGTACAGCATATACAGTACTTTTATCTTGCTTTTTATTAAAGAATGTGCGAGATTCGATATAGTCTCAAAGCGTGTAGCAAGTAGCAACTAATTAATGTGCATCAACTGCGGCTGAATTGGTCACGGTTGTTTCAGCCGCATTTGATCAATGCTACTTAGTTTTCCCTTGCCACTTGCACTTGCTACTTTTTTGATCTCACAAATTTTCTATTATAATTACTTGCCGGTACCTGACTTTATCAATTAGAAAGATTATTAAGCAGTAATGCGGTGTAGTCCAGTAAACTGTAGTTGTTAGCCTTGGCGTTGTTCCGTCCCATAGTGGACAATAGCGACACACATGATCGAAATTTGGCAAAGTAGCAGTAATAAATTTAAATTTTTTTATAATTAATAAGCGATTGGTTTTTAAATGTGATGGATGAAAGCCTTCAAGAAATAATTATAGCTGTTGTTTATTTTTTATTTACTTTATATAAAAATGGATAAATATAGCTTTTTTTTTTCTAAGTGCTCATAACACTTGAATATTGGTGTATACAGAATACTGTATTTCAAACGACAATTGACAATTTTTGAAATGTTTGAATTTTAAACGTTTTGTGAAAGCATTTATCAATTTAAGCTAGACTTGGGATTTCTATTTAAGTTTTCCTTTATTGTTAACAGCAACTATATTTCGATTAGTTCTGTCAAATAAGTTTATTACTGTAACTATTCGATATATTGAACTATTAATTCATTTTATAAAATGGTTGATTATAATAAAAAAAATTATTTCTATTATAGTATAGTAGACCGAAAATGATTGGATCAGTTAAACGTTTTATCAATTTGGCTATGCTAGTTGTTTTGTTCCTTTAAATCGATAGCGAAGTCAAATGCGTCAAAACAAGGTTTTATTTGCTGGTGACATTGAAGAATTTGTTCAGCTTGTACAGATATATATTTGAAGGATTTAATACTGATGCTTTGCGTTTTCTTTTCGATTGTTTGAACGTTTGTCTGCCTAATTCGGATTATCAGTTGATTTTTTATGACTGTGCTTTGAGAGTTGAAACGTCTGCGGAATACAAATAAACATCTAGGTTTCCCACATTACTTTAAGACGAAAAAAGAACTTGTAAATTGCTGCGTATTTATTGTATGCATTATTTTTTCAAATTTTGTTAGTTGGTGGTTTAATTTTTAATTGGCTGTTAGGTTATGATTACAGTGAATTCTCGTTAACACGAAGTCGACGGGACCGAGATTTTTCTTCGTGTTAACGGGGTTTTGTGTTAACGAACACATGCAAAATCTAATATATAATGGCCAAAATGACATTTTTTAGAGTAAATCACATTTAAACTCACTATTTACATCATATTTGAATCATTATTTACATCATAAGTGATACCAAATTTAAATTTCATAATATTATGCATTTTGCGCATTCATATGCATGTATGCATTTCAGAAAAAAACAACGCAACTTGAATTTTTTTTTATAAAAACAAACAAAATAAGTATTGAATTTGTATTTGTTTTTATAAAAACATTAAAACTTATCAAAATTTTGATTTTCTATACATTTTCGCCGACGATATATGAAATTTTTCATTTGGAGAAGCAACATTTGTTCGTGCAAACGGGGTTTTACTTCGTGTTAACGAACAAAAAATGTATGGGAAAGCCTAAACTGTAGTTCGGGACCGCAATGTTGCTTCGTGTTAACGAGAAATTCGTGTTAATGGCGTTCGTGTTAACGAGAATCCACTGTATTTGCGTTTCTTATGATTATTCCTTATTGTGCCACTTCGTGTATGTAATTCGGTGTTGGAGAAAGTTAAAGCTTTGATGCTTTTATCTTGCGTGATAAAGTATTTTACTGTAATGGCTTTGATAATTCAAGAGTATTCCGTTAATGTTTTTGGTTTATGAAAGCGTTTTATTGGACTGGTCAATTGGAGCGGTTTCAAGAACCGTGAAATTGATGCATATTTTACTTGAAGATATACAATGTTTTGTTTTTTGGTATACAGTACTCGGATATTGATCGTAACTTCATAAATGGCCAATTGAGTTTGAAGCAAATTTATAATTGCTACTCTTTTATGTTTATTATTACAGTGTATACATTAGTTTTTGAAGTTGTAAGTTAGAGATCGCTGTTTTTTTTAATCGAATTTTGCTTTCTTTTATCATGAACGATTTACTGGGTATTGCCGCGTGATTTAATACGATTTATTTTAGTTTTAGTGCAACGTTTTATTGCTGCTGCTTTCAATATTAAATAGTGTTAACCAAATATTGTTTCTATGACAACATTACTAAAAAAAAATTCCATAAAAGTTTTTTGTATTACGTTGCTTTTATATAATTATTATGTTGTAATTATATAGAAGCTTCGCAGTATAAATTGGCTAAAACTAATAATAAGCCACGTAATAAGTTATTTTGTGGAAATTGGTAAGCGAAAAAAATCTTAAAACATATCACATTGGCATAGGGTATACTGTAATATGAAGGGCAATTCTCGGAATTGAATTTGAACAACATTTACGGTGAAAGTGCAGTACGGTATTAAAATACTGTATGTAGAGTTTCGGAGAAGGATTTATTAGTCGAGTGGTGACTTACACTACGATTGCCAATTTGTAAATGTTGATTTATAAAAAAATTTCAATGCTGATAGAGGAAAAATAAAAATCGTTTTGATTTTCGCCGTTGCGTTGATTTTGGTGGCAAGACACGAGTTGTTGATCGATGCGTGTACTAATTTCCCTTGAGTGGTGTGTGTTACACTTTGACAGCTGATTTCATATTAGAAAATGTAAATGTTAATATTGGAATAATTTATGTTAAACCTCCGCGTTAAGGAGTTTTTGTGTGTGAATATATTTGGAATATACGTATTGTTTTTGTGGGTTTTTTTGAAATTGTGGTAAGAGAAGATGAGTTTTTATTTTCTGAGGAAGAATTTTCGATAAGGATTTACAGTATTTGTTGAAAAATTGTCATTGATGTTTTAAGTTTCTGTTACGGTATAATACAATTTTTATAAAGTAGAATTGCAGATGACAGTGTTTAAAGAAAAGTAAAAGGTAACTAACTGGCTAATATAAAAGAGGAAAACAAGGATTTTAAAAAAGCCGATCAGTAGAGAATGGATGCAGATTTTTTAAGTTAAAGATGGAAATGTTTATGTTAGCTATCAAAAAGTTTTCACCAGAAAGGAATAACAAGGTCTGGTGTATTTCCGTCTGTTTGACACTCGTGGAAAACGAAATGCAACAGCAGTACAAGTTTAGTGTGTACATGGAACTTCATAACAAAATGTCAGGTTAAACTTGAGAAACATTTGCTAGCACTTTCTTGCTACTTTTATTTGCTAAAATATACCTGATGAATGGTGATGAAATGTTATATAGAGGTATTTATGAGGATTTTCAAAACTAACGTGATTCTCAATATTATACTGTATATCGAATTAAAAATTCACATCTCCAATGATTATTTTTGGGGTTATCATTTATTTTGCTTGCCAACTAATGACGGATTAAGTTAGTTATTAACTTATGTTCTAAACATATTGTAACTGTCATATACCGGTAGTTTAATTTATGGTGATTATGAATAACATTTAATAGCTTTGGAATATTTCCTATTGGAACCGATATGCATGACATTATGTTGAAATGGACATTCATTGGCTTGCATTAGAATACCGGTAACGAGAAATGCGGACGTATTTGTTTTAGTTGTTGATTTGAAATTTAGAAACTCAGTTGATGTTCTCGGTATCAAAGTAGGATGTATCATTGCACACATTATGTTAATTAAAGCAATTGATATCTAATGGTGGAAAGCATTTGGATAATAATTGTCGAATTTGGGCTCTTGGGAGAACATCCAGCATTGCGACAGCAGCTGTGAAATTACAAACGAGATGTACTATTAGTTTTATTAGTTCCTGTTTTTTGGTTAATGAAATCTGCTAATGAGGTTTATTAGTACTTTCCAATCATTGTCGGTATCGCCATACATACTGTAGCGTTCAAAATTAGTATTTGCGGTTACAGAGTCTTTCATACAACTTGCCCATTACTCCCTCTAATTAGTTTTATTCGTTTATTAGTCATGTGTTATAGTGTAAATATACTGTACCTAATTAATGCCGACTGATTCCCTTGTCCAGGCTGTAGGTTTTTGGTCTGTATTTGAAAAGCAGGTCTAACCGAACTCTTTCTTGATCTAACAACAGATTTTTACCTGCTGGGTTATGCGAATATTTTAAAGGTGGCTTAGTTGAAATGAGTTTTTATTGATTTTGTTACTTTTGAACCCAAAAGGCGAGACATTGTCTAGAAATGGTTAAATTATATTTGAGAAATATTTTGTGAACATTTCTACAAAATACAGTATGTCGGTTTTGACGCTTTTCAAATGGTTTTATGCGTTAATATTTCATACTAGTTTTGATGTGTTTGTGTTTTTTAATACTGCTTGGAATATTTTGCAGAATTTGACAACTTTTTATGTTTAATATGGTTGAGATGCTGCCATCAAACTTTGTTAATGTTGACCTTTTTTTGCGACAATGTTTCCCACCTGAGTCGTTAAGCCAAACTAACATCTACTCTTTTGGTCGACGTTGAAAATGAATTTATCGGGTAGCATAATGCTGTTTTCTTGTAAAGTCACGTTGTTGATTTAATTAGCATCATCAGTTTTAATTTTTTTTACTTTGACAGAAGTATATCATATATAGTTAACGTGACACTTTTAATCGTTAGTTGAATGTGTCACAAAGCTATAGGAAGTTTATAAATTATTTCTTGCCATTTTGCGTCATAGCGTCTGGGCCTTTTCAGTTGACGTCAAACTGTTATCGACTTTTAAATGAACAAGAGGCGAGTGTTCTTGATAACACTACTGCGCTAATGAGACTTAAATCGCAGAGTAAATCAAGCCTTTTTAGTGCTTTAAAATAATTAAATGAATTTCTTCCTTCTCTATTGGCGCTGTTTAGATGAGTTACAGTTTGGTTAAGTATATTACGTTCAATAGAAAACTTCCATCGTTATTAGCCACCTCTTTAAAATGTTAATTATAGGATTTTAATTACAATCTTACGTCATTTGTAATTTTAATTCATGTTATTTTTCAGTGTTATGAGAACATTTCAGTGTAATACCGATTTCTAGTATTTATGATAATTTCTAAATGCAAGGAAAAATATTTTTTGTTTTTACATTTGTAGGGAATCATCATTTAATTGTTGGCGTTTATTTTTAGCTTTTATTAATTTATTGCTATATTGGTTTCAACATCATCGTAAATGCGATACTTGTGCTTTTAATTTGATATACAGTGGATTCTCGTTAACACGAAGTCGACGGGACCAAGATTTTTCTTCGTGTTAACGGGGTTTTGTGTTAACGAACACATGCAAAATTTAATATATATTGGTCAAACTGACATATTTTTAGAGTCAAACTCACATTTTTTAGAGTCAAACTCACATTTTTTAGAGTCAAACTCACATTTTTTAGAGTCAAACTCACATTTTTTAGATTCAAACTCACATTTTTTAGAGCCAAATTGACATTTTTAGAGTCAAACTGACATTTTGCAGAGTCAAACTGACATTTTTCAGAGTCAAACTCACATTTTTTAGAGTCAAACTGACATTTTTTAGAGTCAAACTCACATT
>JAAFCF010005931.1:7376966-7425181 GCA_013389785.1 Helicorthomorpha holstii
TAGGAGTAACTTTGACTGTAGTTATGTCTAGGAGTAACTTTGACTGTTTGTAACAATTTTTATAAGGCTTTTTGGAGCACATTTAAGGATGAATATACTGTAGACTACGTAAAACATTCGGTTAACAGCTGTTGTGTGGTAATAATAATTCTTTCTTTTATCGGTTTAAAATTTTTGGGCAACTATTTCTATTTATTCGTTCAGAACTTTTTTAATTACCGTACACGTAATGTACTAAATTTTGTACGGTATATCAGTGTTGTACCGAAATTACTATATAAAATTATTTTCGAAAACAGTTAATGTTTTTGGTGGTAAGAAACTTCTAACTTTTTTTTAAATATTTATTATAGTCAACGAAGTGATGGATTACACATTGCTGCTTTTTCAACGATTTTGTATACTGTATTTTTTTAATCTATGCCATGGCTGGGCTTGCGAGTTGTGTGACCTAGATTTTTTTGACGTTTTCACTAGCCTTAAGAGTGACGTATTCAAATGCCACCGACGTTTACACACGACCGTTACCGAATGAGGCGAAATCAATATGAAAACGCTGAATATTAGGGTAACAACTCTCAATGTAAACATAAATCGAAGCGTCATTGCCTACGATTGGCCTCATTTCATGCTCATCTTGTTTTTCTTTTATGTAATATCATATTATAATATCTCATTAGACATTAAATAGCATTTCGGATGATTGTAAAAGCTATGATTTCACAACAGACATGCTAGTAAAATAGATTTTGTGAACCTAAAGAAAATTAATACAGAAGATCAATTTAAAGTGGTAAATTTAGTAGATTTTTGAATAAATCATTTAGTATTTATTGTTTTATAGCTTTCATGTCGATATAAATGCTAAGTGTTACAGTGATGAAAATGTAAAAGGTTAATAAGGATATACTGTATAGGCATAGTGATTGAGATTATTATAAACGTCATATTACGATATATTTAAGCGTCATCGTATCCGCATTATAATCAACTCTATAAATTAAATGTGGAAACGTTTTTCATTAGGTATTATAATAATGTCATTATAGTATTGTTTGATTGATATTTTGGCTTGTAAGAGTGGAAGTTGGCGCTCGACGGTTTACTAGTAATAGATCAAAGACCCATTTTGTACTGAAAATGAAAGTACAATAGTTAAAGTTGTACTTGAGAGTGAAAATCTTGAATGGTTGAACATGTAGAATCCTGGACATTTAACTTCATTACATTTGGACGTAAACCAAACTATAAATGACACGTTTATAAATTTATGCTAATTGAAGAAACTTCAAATGGTGACTTTTTTTTATCATTTCTTGTTGCATTCCTATAGTAGAATTACCGGTAGTACAAGGATTTTTATGTAATTCTTATTTTTAAAAGGGAAGTTTAAAAGTAATTAACAACCGGAGTTTATTTCCCAATTTAAAGGAAAAGAATCAATACAGTAAATAGAAAAAATGCCTTACATTATGTATAACTTTAATTTGTTTTACTGCAGTGTAAGTTTTTCTGAAAAATTGAAATATAAACTAGCAAGGAAACAAAGAAATTATACTATACGATAATTTTGAAATTGCATCGATTTTGAAATTATGTAATTACAGCCATGTAATTCTACAAATTTAAGATTTCGTGTGACAATATACTGTAGATCCTTTGAAATATCTTTAATTTAAAAAAGAAAAAATATTGAGTTGGCAATTATTGAGTTAGCTTACAGTATTTAAATCGTTGTGATTTAAAGTTGGATCCGTCACCTTAAATATTTTCCGCTTACTAAAATACTGTAATTATCAGTAATGATAGGATGTTTTCCTAATCTTAGAATATTTCCTAACAATTATATGATATGATTATCAACTCTTTAAGTGTATCACTGTATTAAAATGGTGATCGAAATGAATATCGCAATATTGGAATTATTCAGTAGGATTTAAAAGTAAGTTATTATAATTTACATCCTCTAACAAAATTGCACCTTCGTTTAGTATTAAAAAAGTCTGGATGTAATGATACTTGAAGTTTATTATTTATGTGGTATGTGTATAAGCAATATTTATTTTAAAGAATGCAATAGCAATATTAGAGTTGAAATCATTTTAAGTTTGCGTAATACTATAACTTGAGTTGTTATTGGTGCAATTACTGCTGCATGGCAATCGATTTGTTTTTGTTGAAATGTGTAATTGACTCTTGAGAGATATTAATATAAAGAAATGACATTGTCAGAGTTAAACTTAAATAAACGCGACATAATACTGGAACGCCTGATTGCGTAAATGCGTCAATCTATGGACTTTGGTTGTCACTGAGAAAAGCTAATAAACGGTTGATTAAGAATTTGTTTTTCTGTTTTACTGTTTGTTTAACATTATGAAACGGCTGGACCTATTAAACTTATCTGCCAATGTAAATGCACTAACTTAACAACAAATATCGCAACGGAATTTCGGTTTATGAAATGTTAAAAAGGTCAGAAGACTTTCGTATTGCTTGCTCTTTTCATTAATGTTGCTAAAATGGTTAGGAATGCATTCGTTTCATTAATCTTTCCCAAGCTATTATGAAACTGAAATAAATGTGGTTTTATCACGAGTTTATACTTGGGTTTAGAAAATTGAAATTTCGAGAGCTAAAAGCATAAAACAATTGACTTAAAAGGTATTCTCTCCCAAGAGATTCGTCTGCCGTATGCGCATCCTGTCTTGCTTTTGTTAGAGCAGCTAAATGCCATTTTGGTTTTTCAAAAAGCTTTCTCTTTCAACTCTTTCACGAAAAGCAAGTGAAGTGGAGATGTGGGTCAGACTCAAATCTTTCAGCTGTCCTGACTCCTGAGCGACACAGCTTTAATCGAATTTGCTAGTAACGAAATCAACTACAAACTCGATACACGGCACTCTAATGTTAAGTAAATCAAAAAATCGGACGAAGATAAAATTCAATTTTTGCTGCAAAAACATGACAGAGGGTTGTAGTCGGCAACATAAGCTGCTTCAACTATTGGATTTGTTGGTTTTTTACTAAAAATATTTACAATACAGTACTATCAACATTATAGGACATTTATTGTACCGTATATGTGTGTGGGGGAATTTTTTGTTGCAATTTAAAGAATTTAAATTCAATCAAGACTGTAGCTTGAAATATACAATAAAATCTTTAATAAGTTTAACTAGTGCTTTATGTTCACTGTCCCGTAACTAAAGAATGTTTTAATTAGTTTTTTCAACTAAAGAAATGCGACGAAAAGCTTTGTCTGTGCTGAATTTTACTGAGGAAATCTTTTAGAGTGTAAAGCAAACTTGTGCATTGCTTTGACACTGACTTTGAGTGTTTTTGCATTGCATTAACATCTGTCGTCTGCTCAGTGAAGTGCGCTGATCACACGCGACATCTGTTGAGTACATCGTACAAAGTAAAACCCAAATACTAATGGCTTCTCCTTCGTGCACCCATGCTCTGTGTGTTCAGCTTTACCCGACTATCATCATAACGTCGTTTTTTAAAATAAGGTTCTTGTGGAGTTGGAACATACTTCATTTAGTATTCATTATCATGTAGAATGTATTTTTGTATGAATTTCAAATAAGTTTTTTATTTTTTCTGAGTTTAATTATTTCAACATCATTTGCATAGGTTTTATAATATGTTATTCAATGGTGGTACGGTTCCTTTGGTGAAAACAACCGGTTCTCATCAGAATACTTTAGTTGCAACTGAGGGTTTGGTTTGGTTCGTATTCGGATATATACCATAGTAACTATTGCTATGTTTAGCTTATGTTTACCTAAAAGTTCGGTAATCACAATGACTATAATTTAGGCTATTCAGCGTTTATAGTTTTAGAAACTTTCATCACGGTGACATCATTTATTGCTTGCCCGTATTTGTTTTGCAATATTATTTTGTGACAATTCTGCTTTAACAGTTTGTTTTTTATTTAAACAGACTACGAAACTTTATTATAACTTAAATAAAAAACGGTATATTTACTGCTCATGGTTTAGTGTATGTGAATAGACTTCGACTTTTAAAAGTCAAAAATTAAACTGTTCCGGTTCAAGTGGCATCTTATCGATTAAAGTAATACGGTTGACAGACTCGTTCTGAATGTATTATTTGATAAATTTATTAAGCAAAGAAACGCAAGAGACGTACTGGATATTGACCAATAAGCTAACTTGGTTTTTTGTTTGGTTATTTAAAATCGCTGGATTTATTCTTGCCTATTGATATCTAATCTATCGTTTGTGCACATAGATACAGTTCCTTGTTTGTAACTACGTTGCATCTAAGAGTAATTTGTTTTGAAGGCGTAAACGGGTTACTAACGTAAATTCTTTATTTTTTTCTTTAATTAATATTGATTACTTGAAGCGTTTGCTATAAATTAGTTAAGCAATCTTGTGCTTAAATAAATGGACAACCCGTAAGGGACATGTGAATTGTTTCTATAAATTTGTTTTTGTGCTGTACAGTATTGTAGACGCTTGGCAGCTGTATTGGCGGTGATGGACCGCCCTTTGAGCAATCTAATCTATTGTAGTACATTGTCCATGGAGTTGACAGCTTGTACTGTTGGCTCTGTATTTTTTTATTGCACAAGCGACACGCAAAAAATTGTTGGATTGAATTTTCGGTTACAAAAATCGATATTTTCTACTTCTCGATAGCTTGCGATGTTCAGTGCTATGGAGCTGTAAATTGTATTTAAATAGTTATTTAGGGTATATTAATTCTTAAAATCTAAACTTCATTAATAAGTTTACTTTATTAACGTAATCTAATGTGGTTTGCTAGCTTGAATGTTAGCTTCATTATGGCTACTTTCTATCAGACATAGCTCGTTACTTGAGATGTAATGTAATTAGTCGTGTACTGTCAAGTTTAAGTTGATGCAATAACTTTTTATTTATTATGACGTTAAAGAAATTTAATGCTATATTAATGTCTTAGTAATTGAATTAACAAAAGCAAAATGAAAGTTGGTTGCATCAGTGACATTCCCTGGCACTGTATCATGCTTTAGGGTTAATCATTAATCATATAATTTGCAGTGTACAAGTTCACTACAGTGGACATTGTGCAGGGCTTTTTAATTGTGGTATGTTGTCAACATTTATGAATAACTTAAGACCTCATTGACATTAATTTTTTGTATAAGTAATAGCTATGTTAATCAAAATTCTGAGAGTTCCATCCTTCTTTTATTCCTTAAGGTCAGCATTAGTTTTTATTAGCAAGTTATTTGCTAAAGTTTTAAATCTTTGAAATATGGAATACACATTTAAGGTAGATTTACACTAAGTTAGATATTGACTTTACGTTTTCTTTTGTCATTTTTGGATTAAACTTTATGAACACATTGTAAATCGGATAACTATCTTGCTCATTCTCGTACTGTACTTGGCAACGGTTCCAGTAGTAGATAATTCCGAAATAATTGATTAAAAACAACAAATGGACTGACAAAAGAATAAGTGAATTATTTAATGGAATTTAGTTTTTTTGACGTCAACACTGTAAAACCGCCTACTTGAATATGTTTAATGCACAACATGTTAAAGCATTTCTAAGAATGTGTATTAACTTGGTCAATTGCCAATACAATTACGTGCAGTTTTCCAACAGTTGCAAGGCCAATGATATTGCCAATAAGCCTTAAACTCTTGCGTGTAGAATTCTAGACAAAGTTTTTAATATTTCCATATAGTATTTATTTTACTGGATGTACTGTAAATATTCTTGGTTATCTTGGCAGATCACCAAGAAGAAATTGTCTTCCTTTTTCTCACACTGAGATCATTTAACATGTTTTGCTATGGCAGAGATAAAAATTATAGGTGAGTTTTTCACGTATTAGCTAGTGGAAACAGATCTGATATCAAAAGGGAAATTTTATTATTGTGGATCTTGTGGATTATTTATCTTATATTGCTATGATTTTCAGTAGCTTATGAAACAAATGGAAATTTGCTTTTGAGGGTTTTTTCTTTGATTTTTACCCATACTGTACCAACTTACGTCATCAGTCTAAAATTAAAATATTATGGAACTTTATTGACGTTTTATTTGATAACATTTTTAATGATAAACAATTTTTTTTATATATAAAATCAAAAGATTTTTTTCTGCTTTTCCGTCGCCGAATAATGCCATCCTTTTATGTTTTAAACGCAAAGCTCCACTTTGAACTTTTTATTTCAATCAAGACAGCTCTTAAAAATCCATTAAAAGTTTTTATGCGTACATTTAGTTTATGTAAAATATAAATTCAGTTTTTTTTTTTGTTTTTATTTTTTTTTTTACAAAATTTTA
Organism: Helicorthomorpha holstii; assembly: GCA_013389785.1. Taxonomy (NCBI): domain Eukaryota; kingdom Metazoa; phylum Arthropoda; class Diplopoda; order Polydesmida; family Paradoxosomatidae; genus Helicorthomorpha; species Helicorthomorpha holstii. The sequence goes on from JAAFCF010005931.1 coordinate 7,383,288, forward strand.
GCATTATCTTAAGTTATGTGCCATCATAAAAGTAGCCGCCATAAGAAACATTTTAACAAAAATATAAGTTTTTAAAATAGCAAATGCTTTTTATCATTTGTGTAATCAAAGATATTCCAATATTAATTTTTTTATCAATCATAATAGTATTGGCATTTTTCTCCGACTTTTTGTTTTTTCTTTGAAATCGAATTTTACACATTCTTTATTAAAAGAAATTACATAGATAAGAAATTTCATAGAATGAGATTCGTAAAAGAATGTTATTTCTGTTGACATACTATAAGTAAAATACAATTTACAATGAAATATTCAGCTTGTATGGAGTGCAAAATTCTTACTCCAGACCAATTTTAACTAAGTCTGATGTATCATTTGCAGCTCAAATAACTTATGGATGGATATATAAAACAACATTTACGTGTTTCTGTAATTGTAATATTGATTAATGATTCTAGGGAGAACAAATAAAGTCAAAATAATGATACTCCGAACTTGTATCATCATTAACTTAATACCGCAATTTGTAAGGTTTTCTAAGACTAGAAGAGATTTTTAATAAATCAATGACAATATACGAGTATCTTCCTCGTCATTGATATTTTCTTCGAATATAAAAATTGTTGATACAGTATGGTTTGGTATAATGTTGATTTATTTGGTGAATCATGGTATTACGGATAATGGCGCAGTTGAATTTTCAGTTGCGGAAGGGTATGGTGGTGGTAGGTCATCTTCCATGGTAATTTCCTGACCAATTGGCAATGGTGGTGGCATTTTAAGATACGAGCTTGTATCACTTGGTGCTACGATCACAATGGGTGTTCGACTGCCAAGAATAGACTGTAGATTTTGTTCGGCACTCTAAATAGGTCAATGTTTAAAATTTAGATATCATTACTCATGCATATTATTAGTCACCACTTTAGTATATTGATTCTAAATGTCCACAATTTAAAGTACCACGTATATTCAATATACAGCAATTTTTAATCATTATTTTGACCAATAAAATGCTTTGCATGTTGTTAAAAGTTCAACTTTGGGCGGTTTTCATTTTGAAAAGCCAAATTTGTAAAGAATTACTGTATTTTAACTTTTGTTTTGAGGTTTGTGTCTTTAATCAAAACCAAAGTACAAAACTTTTATTAAGCTATTTTTATGCACGATATTTTGATCTTCAAGCTGTTATGAAAGCACGTGTATTTTTACTTCAATAAAGCACAGTCTAAAGTGGGCATTGTTATTATGACAACCTATTTTCGATGACATTGACTTACCCGGTGATAGATGGCTGTCTGAACTGTTTTTACTGACAATGCGCAGGTGGTTGCCGTGCAGAAAACAACAAGTGCTATTGTGACTGCTACTTCAATGTTGATGGCAGTATAAACTTCTGCAGAAACTTGCTCGATATCGATGGATGAGATACTTAATCCGTAAACTAAATTAAAAAAAAAAGTTTTTTTTAGGTGTTAATGGTAAATGAAGCATAACTTTAACTGTAGCGGTTAATTCGGATTCTGAGAACTTTATTATCGTTTTTGTTTATATGCCATTTATTTTTGTTGATGTGTTTGGGAAAATTACAGGCGGTGTAGCAGAAAATTCAGACGTTTAATAGTTCGTTGTTTGCGATTTTATATTTGTATAGCATTTACAGTTTATTGGGAGAGGAAAATAGAAAAAAGGTCGACTTCTTTTTTTGTAAACACTTTTTTTTTGTGCGTGTTGTGTTGTGTGCATGCGACCTAAATTCCTAAACTAGTACAATTATAAAGACGAATGGGTGTTAACCAACTATGTTATTGATAAAAGAAATCGATTTCACAAAACTGAAAGCGTTTGGAATATTTTAAAACCAGAATGTAAATTTGTTTATAAAAAAAAAAGATGACTTAAATGAAATTGGAAAGTTAGATTTATACGAAAAAGAAGGGGGAAGAAATTATGTTAAAGGATTTCTGCTTGACTGAAGTATTCATAGAAGTTAATTTATTAGCTTGAACACACTGCTATGAATAATGTTAAGGCCATTTGTGAAGCAGAGACCATTTAAACTCGCGTTGTTTACAGCAGAATAGGAGAGATTTCCCATACCAACAAATCGTAAACCTTGTTAGAAATGTAAATAAAGGATTAAAATTGGCCAAAAATATATTTAAAAACTATTTCATTATAACAATGTTAAAAATGTACTAGCTGGTAAAAGTATTTGGGTGGGGACTAGGAATGACATAACGAGGATATGTTTTCCTACATTGGGAGATACCAATTCAAGCAACAACAACAAAAAAAAAAAGAGTTGAATCATTAAAGATGTCGATACACTGTAAACAACTAGTGTAATATCGAAATGTCGATGGTGTCATTTGAGTTTATTTGCTGGAGAAACTTTGTATACTTACGGAATAAGCAGGATGACACTATGAAGCACAACGCGGATAACACGGCAAAAACGGCTGCTGTAATGGCGTAGGCTCGTAAGTGTGGAAGTTTGGCTGCTGGAATACCAAAAGCTGCTGAAATAATAGCCAATGGAAGTCCTAAGTAAGATGGTCCCCGGAATAGTGGAATTACCGTCGTTGCAATTAAAATCATTGTAAACACAATCAGCGTTACCAACTCCAGTTTCACACTTTTTGGATCCATTTTACACGAAGGCATTTTTTATTTCACTAATTTAAATTATGTATGTAAAAAATTGTGCTGTTTCCTGCACTCGCTGAAAACAATGTATGGTTGAAACAATAGGAGAAGCTTGTAAAATGCTCAGGTGAGTGTGTTGAAAGACCTGCTACTTCACTCTACGTCGTAAAACTCGGTTGACGCATGTGAGGGGAGAACCAAACAATTATTAAAAACCTGTTTCAGCCAGTAGTTGCTATACTTTTCTCCACCTACTCCACTGAACTTCTTGAAGGATTTTAACTTTTTTCCTCCTCCTACTTCTACTTAAATACTTTGTTACTGTACTAGGTTTTATTCCTCCCACTTCCTTCGTTTTTGCTAATGCGATTGCGTGACGTTGGACGCCAAGATAAACTACGTCACTGAACATGCATGGCTTTTTCCCAGTAAATAACTTGTTTTGTATGTACTGTAAACACACATTAGTGCAGTTGCTATACATTTTCCAAGCAAAAATAACAAGGTCAAGTTTCAAACTTTTAACAGCTGTTTCGGTAGCTGCCAAATTGATGTACAGTAGTGTAAGCTTATAAACTAAGACTTTGACGTTTAATTACGTCTTAACCCGTTGCGATGTGACGTCACTGCCGATGTCTTTAATGGAAACGCAAAGAAAAATCATTTAAATTTCAGACATGACGTTGAAATGGGATTTTTTTTTATTGGTCTTATGAAGTTTTACATGGTAGGAAAGATTCGCTAAAGGAAATTTAGGTCAGCGTTTAGCGAGCATTAAACATATATGAGTAATCCAATTGTGACGTTGTCTACGTAACCGGTTACAAATGTCACACGCTTTTAAACCGTATTGGTTTAAAAATGAATATTTACAGGGTGACTATAAGTACGCTAGGAATTACGTCCCATAAATAAAAAGTTGGGTTTGAAAATGTCGTTATATCTTGAATATCACCGTGAAACGACAATAAAAACGGATGATGATGACGTTCTTGGTAATATTATGACAATATTGAACCCCAACAGTTACATGATTTATGGATTTGACACATGTGTGCAAATATTAAATCGAATGATCATTTACACTGGGTACTTTTTCTGTTGGTGAAATTTAGTTTAGTTTAAATTAAACTTATAAAAAGTAGACGATCTTTACTTTAAATTGTAATTAATTGTTTTTAATTACCGTATGTAAATGGAACATGTTGTTATCGAATCCGTCTAGCCCTACAGCTAGCAAATCCTCTAGGTTCACTGAAAAGGTTAGAGACCTCTGCTCTACATACTGTACGTTCTAAAATAAACATTCACTGCTTAATTCAGTACAGTGTAATGTAAACTTAATTGGAAAAATACTTGACATACATTAGCTTTAATAATTGTGGAAAATTTCCTCTAGTAATGGCTGAATGGGACACTTCATTTTTAATCCTACTGAAAATCCTGAATCGTCAATCGTTCATAAAATTGTGTGATTTTCGTTCAGCTGTATTTTATAGCTACAGTACTCTATATAGATTCCTATTGTAAAGTGACAACGATTTGACCTTCGATAATTTGACATTAACATGTGTTTATTTGCAAGTCGGCTCTGTGAGATTAATAATAATCATCAACGCTTATTATGTGATTTTGTTTTTGCTATTTAGGGCTTTATTATTTTTGATAGTTTCCTGTAAATTCGAAATTATAGTCATAAAGTTGAGTCTTACAAGAAGTAAAAATTTGGTTGTTTTGTAATTAAGTTCCTTCAAGGTTTTTTTTTTACTTTATTCTTTTATTTGTTTATTCATTGTAGATTTTAATGTCTTTTGGAAGTATTTATTATGCACTGTACCAAATTATTAAATTTAAAGTTTTTGTTAAATTAACATGTCGTAAGTTGTTGCAGAACTACGTAATATCGACTTATTAATATTAAATGTTAGTTATTCGTTTACAATGAATTCTCGTTAACACGAAGTCGACGGGACCGAGATTTTTCTTCGTGCTAACGGGGTTTTGTGTTAACGAACACATGCAAAATCTAATATATAATGGCCAAAATGACATTTTTTAGAGTAAATCACATTTAAACTCACTATTTACATCATATTTGAATCATTATTTACATCATAAGTGATACCAAATTTAAATTTCAAAATATTATGCATTTTGTGCATTCATATGCATTTATGCACTTCAGAAAAAACATCGCAATTTGAATTTTTTTTTATAAAAAACAAACAAAAAATGTATTGAATTTGTATTTGTTTTTATAAAAACATTAAAACTTATCAAAATTTTGATTTTCTATACATTTTCGCCGACGATATATGAAATTTTTCATTTGGAGAAGCAAAATTTGTTCGTGCAAACGGGGTTTTACTTCGTGTTAACGAACAAAAAATGTATGGGAAAGCCTATACTGTAGTTCGGGACCACAATGTTGCTTCGTGTTAACGAGAAATTCGTGTTAACGAAAATCCACTGTACTTTGAAATATTAACAGTAGTGTGTAAGGGATGTGTTTCTGGTTTGTCACTGGTTTACTTGTTACACAATTACTGGAATTGCAGTTATGTAATGTAATACTTGAATTTATATCAAAAGTTTAGTGTTATGACGTTGGTTAATAGATTTGATCTAATTCAATTTCAAAGTATGTTGCTTAGCTTCATTTGTCTTTCTAAGTTACGTTATAAATTGAAGGTAATTTAACTTCATCTAAAACTTTGGTGTCTGTGCAGGGGTTGAATTATCTCTAGAGACGGAGGTTTTTATGGACGGTTTCGGTCGATTCTGTGACATTTTAATGATTGAAAAAAAAAATGTTGATAAATGATCGATATTTGATCTACTTCGGTATGGATAACCGATGAGACTTATTACGTGGAATTTATTTTATTTTTGTTTTGATGGTCGTATGGTTCTTGGAAACAACAAACGGCATCGTTTGAAACACTATCTTAATGCGGTTTCTGCGAACGTCTTTGTCCTTGTCCAGAGGCAATCATGTTATTAATTAAAAATAATTATATCGACATTGATAACACTTGGAAGCGTAAAAGCTCTTTGTCAATGCCGATTGGATCCCATATCTGGCGCCATTATGTGAGACACATTAGACAGATCCTTGTTGTTGAACAGGACGATCGTTATGAAGTTTTATTCATTTGCACTGGGAACATTTTTGAGACGCATTAAATACCATAATATATCATACCTAATCATTTTTGTTAATTTCATAATTTGAAATGCATAATATAGTGCTGTTTTATATGTTCTTGTTCATTTGTACTTTATAGCGAGTTTTCTATATATTAATTTTAGGCAATGTTTACATTTTTTTGTTGAGTTTTATATAAAACTTTACTAATTAAGTCTTTTTTGAAGATTTGGACAAGGACTTGGTTTCGTAAATGTAAACATTTTCCTGTATTTAACAAAATTTAGTGTGGTATAATTTTAGTACTGTATCTGTTTAGCGTATCATTTAGTTTCATTCGACTCGGTATAAATTGTTTTTTTTTTTTTTTGTATTTGCGAACATTCAAGTCAAGTTTAATCATTAATTTAATAAACATTTTCAGATTCTAAGTTATTTATTTTTGAAGTTGAACACTTAATTTAGATTATGAACAGAGTATTATGGTTTTAAAATGATTGCGGGGACTCCCACTTGGAGTAATTTATATTTTCCTCATTTTTCTGAATGTTTAGGATGGTGAAGATGGATAAGAACCATGTCTGAAGTTGCGATGTGAAGGATGTTTATGTATGAGAGTATTTTAAGTTGTAAATTTTGACTTTTGTTGCCAGTGAAACGTGTACGGGTGGATGTTTGAATGTATAGTTGTTTGATCTTGCTGGATTTGCAGTTTCGATGTTGTAATACGTATGGCTAGACTTTCAAGTACTTGAGAATAAAATGAATCTATAAAAAAGTAGGAATTTCAGTGGAACATTTAGTGGGAAAAGATGATCTTGTTTCGACATTTGTCTTAACTTGCGTTTGTTTGGAGTAAAGAGAAATTTCTACATTTGAAATAAAAAATGCATTATGAGTACTTCACTGACATTTTCAATTTCATTGTCTCGAATAGCTCTTCTCGTCGATTCCAAGAAATTTAATAGGGATCAAGTAAAAACCGCTATATATAAAACTGAGTAATTAATTGCCACACAGCGTTGCGAATTTTGTATGCCTCGGTGAACATTAATTAAAAATACAAGACGGTTTAAAATTGGAAATTTAGTTGGCAAATATTATGCATTATATCAATGTCTCTTATATGACAGATAAATTGTAATAGTTTTGGTGTCGCATTAATTCTTAGAAATATTATAAATGGCTTACAGAAACTTTAATAAATAAAAGCCTATTTTAAGAAAAACAATCAAATTTTAAGTTCTATTTTGTGATTGTTTTAAGTTGTCAACTTTGCCCAATTTATTATTTTAGCAGTTTTAAGCTTTGTTAATTAATGTGAACTCCATTTAAACAATATTTTCATTAATTTCGAGGGGGTTTTCTTTTTGTTATTTAATTTGCTAAACTTAATTTAGTTCATAATGGTCTATTGCATACGAGCTGAATTTTCTTTTAAATTATTAAATTCAGAGTATTAATTTGTGAGTGAACTCATTCTTGATTATGCTAAAATGTCTGTAGCCAGTTACTATGCAGTACTGAGTGCATAAGTTTACAGTGAATGTTGTTTAATACTATACTTATGTCATTTTTAATTTTTTTTATAGCCAAGTGGGTTTATGGAAGATTCTTTAGCATACGCTCATATTGAAGACGTTTATGTCGTTAGTCGTTGGGATACTGGACAAAAATTTTGCATTAGGGTTGTCATTCCGGATGGCTCCGTCCTTATACAGGTAAAAATTATCTTGTATGAGTTCAGCAATTTTTAAAAATTGCATTATAAAATTGTTTGTTTTGGCTGGTTCTAAATGATTTAGTACATAGTCACCGTGTACTACGGTATCGTATTGTTGTACTTAACTCTACAGGATGTTGAACCACCGTAATCACTGAACACAAACGTGAACGGTTTTTCAATGGACTTAACATGAGTTAAGGAAGAACATGTTTTATTTTGACGTAATCTTCTTTTCTTTGAGCTAATCTATTGGAATAGCACATTAAATCTTCTGAAAATCGTGATTTGGTTCCACAATTATTTTTTATTACTATTTTACTGCTAAAATTTGTGTTTGGGAGAAAAAATGAGCGAAAATCAGATTGTCGCAATTGAACTGAAAAGTTTTATTTTGTTTTCTTTTTAACAGGTGAATAACGCTTATCTTAGAGATCAGTGGCTCCATTCTTTGCAGTGGAAAGTAAGTTTTTTAAAAAAAAATTAACGAATACTAATTTAATGCAAACATTGTAAAATTATAGAGAAGCATATACAAGTACGGGAAACTTCTTAGATCTACGAGAAGACCGGAAGTCTTAATTAAAGAGTTGAGAGTGAGTTTTATTATATCATGCATGATTCTCAAACGGAAGTACATGTCTGTAATTGATAATTATATCATCTCAAAATTTTTGTTTAAACTGCAAATTATTGCATTTATTTATTACATCCTAGTGTTACATCTATTGTATATTAACGTAATATTTAAGTACAATATTAATATTTGCGTAGGAAATAAATATTCTTATGAACAAATTTTGCATTTTCAGTGAAGCCAATTTTTCTTTCGAATTAGTACAGCAAATTTATTTATTCTACAATGGAAATTAAATTTGATACTGCTATAGTATTTTTTTGAGTTAACTAAACCCCCAATAGAATTATTTTATTAAATATTTTCTGTGTTTATACAGTAGTTAGTGCATTTTGTTGTTGTGAAATTTTAATGTTGTGAGCAATTAAGCTTTTCATGTTTTTCTAATACCCAGTGGTCGATTTAGGAAATGTACAGTAGTTCTTATGACAAGAGTTGAGATAATATTGTTTTGGGCATCTATGTAAGCGGCATAAAAGGATATGACATTACGAAAAAAGACATAGCACCGCCGCAATATGTTTAAAATACAAATTTACGTAGCATATTGCACTCTCCTTAATTAGTACCTATTGCCATTACATACAATATCATATATGCCGCTACTAGTTCTGCAGAATGTCAATTAGATTAAATTAATTAACAACATATTTTGGCTTACATGCGACTTATTTCTAAATTAATAAGACACTTACTTCTCGACTCATAGCCCCAATGTTATTATGAAGTTGTTAGTTTTGAAATTGTACTTGCTTATTACGCTTTTATCTTTTATGAAAGTACAGTATTGGGAAATAAATTTGTTATAATTTAAAATATGGATGTTTGCTTAGTCGTAAACTTGCCTTCATCAACATGATAACATGTTTTTGTGTGCAGAATATGGTCGAATTTGCCGTAACGACACCGCTGCAAGATGAGTGCATACATCAAATACCTATGGAACTAGTCTCAGAGTTGCTAGCAAAGGTATATACAGTAACTTATACTACAGTGTTAATTTGATTTTATCGAGGTTACGATGAAAGTAATAAAGTTGTGTATATCTTTAATATTGAATGAAGGATTTGGATTGGGTGCCTAAATCAGCCCACGAGGATATCATCATTGCCTTAGCTCCACTATTTGCAAACAGCCAACCGTCACCCGAGATCTGTGATTTCTTTAGAAAAGTAAGTTTGCGTACATTGCTTATTCTATTTTTTACTGTTTCCAGAACAATGACAGTTTTATTTTACTACTATATAGCACTGCAGAGACAATCCTCGTTCAAGTCTTGTTATGGAATTATTCACTCCTGTCGTTCATCGCATCCTTAAACACAATGTAGTAAGGAACTCTTTGATTAATTCCATCATTTGTTGACAATAACGTATATGAAAGCTTGACTTTTTTTTTGCTTTTATTAATGTAATTGAGCTATTGTTGACGACACTTTCATTGGATTTTTGCTTGCTTCGCTTGGGCTTTGTTAATTACAATTCGTCGATAGAAGTACTAGCTAGTTGTATACGTTTTATTGAATGGCAAACATTTGATATAATAAACAAGTAAATCTTCATGACGGTGTTGTTGACATGTATAGAACTGTAGTAAAAATAGGCAATCTGAAAGACACGTTCATTGATTGCAATTGGATAGTATTTTTCTAAAAGTTTAGTTTAATAATTATTTTAACGTATAAATGTCCGTTTTTTAAGACGTTAGTTTTTACTTGATGCTTTTTTATAATTAAATTATTTTAGATTATTGTGTTAAGAAATATTTTACAGTTAGTATTTTGGATCTTTTATGGGAATTGTTTTTCCAAAATGTTGAATTCATTTCCAAAATGTTGTATTAATTACCATTGCTTTTTTTAATTTTCCATTATGAATACATCATAACTGACAGGATAATATTTTATTAAGGATTCAATTTTAAATTTGATTGAATTTGCTTAACGATCTAATTACCTTAATGCTTTTTTATTTTTTGTATGAAATACGTTGTAGTACTACATAGCTATCTGTCATGATTAATGACTTCAATGGAAGTTTTTTTTTTTTTTTTTAAGTTTTAATGTAGAAGGTTTTTATTACAGACGTTCAAAATCTATTAAAAGTTGTTTAATTAAGAGAATAACTTTTATAGCAAAAGTAAGATTGACAGCTTTAACAGTGACCTAAATCATCTAATTAAATGCTATGGTAGCTGCCGTAGCTGATTTTATCTCATTTTTTATATCCTTTAATTTCTTTTAGCTAAAAATGCAGTGAATTTGTAATTTGGTTGCTTAGGACTTTTTATCTGCTAGTTAATGAGCGGTTATTGATTATTGTCACAATTGCTTTCCGTAGTAGCGATATCCTTATTTATTATAGAAGATTATATATTATGTAAGCTTAACAAGCTTTACTTTGAAATTTTAGCGCATCTCAAGGGAGAATAAGACAATGTTGTTGTAGAATGTTTTACAATGTAAAATGTAACTTTTTCAAATATATCATAGTATAATAGCTAGAGCAAATAAGTATATAAGAATTGTAAATAAGATCTAGAACACGTACCAAACATTTAAAAATAAAGGAGATTTCACTATCTTGGTTTTTTAATGAAAATAAATCAGTTAGATTTAGCCATACATTTTCTTTAATAATTTGTATGAACAACATCTTACTTTGCATTATTTATTACAATAGGACTTTGGGAAATATCCAAAAATGCGCTTATTTGTTCAAGATTATATCCTAGCACTCAACTCTCAAAATGGAGGCCATTCTGTTGTTAAATCTTTTATCCAAAGGTAAATTTGTTTTGACTTTGCTGTAAGCTGGTGTTATTACTAATTAGAAAATTTAATGAATGTTTCAGTATGCATGGACCAGTGAGTTTATGTCCACATCCGCGAGTGATGCTAAATTTAGTGTCAGTTTGCCTATCCGTAATTTATTCTATTTACGAAGAAAGGAGAAGGTTGGTAACTGTGTAAATAGAAACTATAATTTGAAAGCGTACACTACTCATATCATCGAATTATTTGTATTCTGTTATAGTTTTACGGTGGAAGATTTAAATGATGCGACCAAAATTCAGAATGACCATGAAAGTCGTTTAGTTTGCTTCATTGTCGCTCTTCAAATGATGTATTTAATGGAGTGTTTATTTTTACTAGTCGTATAGTTAAACTAATTCTTATATTATTTTTATAGATCTAGTTTTGATGACTGGAGACCAGGATTAGCGCAGCTGCTTCAACCAATACCATTTCCAGACGAGTAATTATGATTTGATTGTTAAGCTAAATAAAAAATTGATTATAATTATTGACGTATTGCCTTTTTGCTATTTTATTTTATAGAGCTCTGGCACATCCTACTTTTTCCTCGTAAGTCAATCATTAATTGTGATAATTACTTGTATTAGATAATAGCTTCTGACATGCATACTTAAAATGTTTATATTTTTAGAAATTTTAAATCTGTGATATACAATATCGGTGTGGATGTTCGTTGTGACGTTCATCTAATGGTTTTAGGTATTCGGGAAGGGAAAGAAGGATGGTTTCAGATTTATTGCCCTGGAAATCTGGCTTGTGATGACGAAGGAGAACTTTGGACAGCTCTTGTAATAGATTTAAAGATTGTATTGATGTTCATTAATATAATTTTATGTTTATTTTTTTGACAAATTTTGCAGTTGAGAACTCTTATGGAGTGTTGCTGCAAAAGAAAGAAGTTTTTGCAGTCAATGTTTAAAATGTTAGGGCCGTGTATGCTACTTGCACTAAGAGATAATTCCACTTGTCAAGATGTACTATGTGCTATGTTGGAGTGGGATGTTGTTGAAAACAACGATCATAAATTACAAATTGTTACTACCTTGCAAAGCACCAGTTCTGGAAAACGACAATATGCTGCTCTTTGTGAAAGGCAGATGCATCTCAAAGAATTGGTATGCGTGCTTTATTTACCATTGTTCCAGGGCGTAGCTACAACACAGCAAAGTTGTTTTATCATTAAGATTGGTTTGAATTATGACAAATTTGATTAATATTTGAAATGTTGATGAGGTCATAGGTTTTTTCAAACTAATTTTGTACTTGTACCAATTTCTTTGCTTAGTGTTTCCAATCGTCAGCTACGTCTTCGGATTTTTAATGATAAAAGATTTTTTACTAAAGTAAATTATAATTAATAGCAACAGAAAGGAGGACCAAAAAAGTTGACATTGCCTTCAAGATCAACGGTAAATATTGTTCTCGTAGTATCAAATGATATGTTAGTTACTTTGACTTAACTGCTAATAAGTTTTGTATTTGTTTTGTGTAGGATGCAGACGTGGCTAAACTGCTAAGTTGCGGATCATTCGGAAATTTAGAATGTTTAAGTTTGGCATTTACTCAGGTTACAAGTGCTTGTGCTGAACAGCTGATAAAATTACCATCGTTACGCTATCTTAATCTATGGTCTACGCAGGTGAAATTATTTGACGTTATATATTGTTCATGTGTTTATTCAATATACAAGTATTGCTAATATTTATACATTTTGTTACGCACGTATAGTTTGGTGACTCTGGATTACAGTTAATATCAGAACATTTGCAAAAATTACAAGTTCTAAATCTATGCGAAACTCCAGTAACTGATAAAGGACTGGTCTCGTTATCTTGTAAGCTTTCTGAAAAGTTTTGAATAATTATTTATTTTAAGTTAACAATATTGTTTTAAAAATTAGCTATGAAAAATTTAAGAAAACTAAACCTCAATAGTACAAGTCTATCAGCTTACACATTTGAAGGTTTAAAGGTAATTATATTTTGTTTTGACCCCATTCATTGTACAGTTTCTTTACAAATTCAACAGAATTCTAGTCAAATTAAGAAATTAAAAGTATTTTTCTTACAAATGCACGATAATGATGGGGTATATTTGTAGTACTGATTGTACAGATTACATAAGTTATCTTGTTTTTACTAAATTAACAGTTGATTACTTTATTTCAGCAAAAGCTACCTGCTTTACAAGAATGTGACGTACGTTATACGGACGCCTGGTGACTTTGATAGCATTAATTATTGTAATTGTTGTTGACTTCATAATCGAACATGAGTTGACTTTGTTGTTACTTGTATGTGTTGTTGATCATCACTACAAATTGCCTTGACATCTGCGTTTCTTCTTGCGTTCATCTCTTAAGCATTTTGTATCGTTACCGACTAACCGTGAGTCTCAGAAGTCGGGTTTGTGGCCTAAGGGAAGGGTCAGTGTTTGACCATGAGTTTTGATCTTTATACTGTTCACTATTTTTACTCGTACTTCATCGCTTCATTTTATATCGGCATTTCATCAAATTTTGAATCTTCAATGAATAGGAAACCGTAACGATTGTGGTTTATCGGGCAACTAAGTTGTGTCGAGTTTGTCATTTTAAAGTTGATATTGGAAAAAAAACTGGAAACAAAAGAATTACTAATAATTCTAATTATATAGTCATTTTTGAAGCAGCAATTGACTTTTTATACTTTGACGACAGATATCGTAGACATTTAGACATCTTAATGTCTATTTTAAGTTGTATTGCGCGAGATTTAAATTGATAATCTTTAAATATTAAATTCTCTACTGTATATCAACAAGTACAATAAGAGCATTTAAATTTCTAGTTTTAAGTAATTTTTAACGTCTAAAGTGTTTTCCTTAAAATGGTAAAACAAGCATCTGAAGAATTAGCTACAAAGTAACTTATAAGTAAACACAAGTTTATTTTGTGTCGATTGAATTTTTTTTGTTTATGAAACTAGTCTGATTAATATTAATTTATTTTTCTTCATTATGAAACTCGTTATATTTTTTTTCTTTTTTAAATTAGCATGTAATATTATCTCCATAAATGCCTAATAATTATGGGTGACAGCATTGTATTGCCGTCTGTAATTATTTGACTTAATGTCAACATTTTATGACAAAGATTATTATTGTTAACTCGTTTCTGTAGCTCTTAATTGTAAGAGCTGACATGCCGGATTCAATTCCTGATATCAAGATTTTGTTCATCAGGTGATATTAACTAAAATGCATTTGCATGTAACAAGTATTAACGGAAAGATCGATATTTGAATTTTATTGATAAAGTTTTATACTATCACCCACATTGTTTCTTAATATATAGTAACATATTTGCTGCTTCGATTGTATTTATATACGTCATGTTGTTCGGTTAACTCAACTGCACTGTTTGACAAACTCTTCTTAGTACAAGAATGATTATTATTTAACTGTATATTCATGATTGACAGTTAAATAAAATTGTAGTATAAATTTCAAATGCAGCACATCCATGATACATTACTGATGTTTTTTTAATTATTTTAAGTTTTTCAAAGATTGACAATACTGGTATGTTTCTTTATCTTTATTATACTGTTTAAGAATTCAATAATAAAGGCATCCGTGTACTTATTAAATGTAATCGACTTTGCATTGCAGTTGAGTTACTCAATCGACTCGCTATTACGCAAAAGGAGTTCAAATATGAATCACAACTTCTTAATAAATTCAAATAAAATTTTTTTATGTTAATATTTGTTAAAATGTTTCTGTAATTTCAAATAATTCTTTTGGCAAGAATGGCGATTATCTAGGACCTGTTATGAAATAATGAATTTAATTTTAAAATAATTTTTTGAAATTTGAATGATTTAAAATTTCAGAGCATTATAATGAGAAAACGTGTATTTTGCTTATAAGTAATACAAATTTATTTAATAGAATTGTGATTCATATCTTAAACTTTCTTGGCATCATTTAAAAAAATATTCGAATAGGCCATGTCTTAATGTGCATCAAAGATTATAAACATGGCATTTAAGAAAATACTAATAATTTATACCAGCCATATTATTAAACCAAAAACATACAATTTATTAAAATGTTTGCTTGTCTGATTAAAATCTTGCAGTACAAAAATTAACTAGATGTATGAAGTTTTTAATTAAAAATTGTATCAATTTTTTTTATTAAGTTTAAACTTTTCTTAATCTTTTTTAGCTTTAAATTTAAACTTTTTGTTAGTTGCTTTTTAATGGTTCTATGGGTAAACGACGCCAACAATATGTAGCCAGGGAAATGTAGCCAGTAACACGACCTACAAAGCCATGACGCAGATATAGATCACCTTTGTGTAAGTTTATCTCCCAATTTAAACTAACCTAATCTAAATGAATTTAATCTAACCTAACCTATTTTAATCTAACCTAACATCATTAATTGTGAAAACGAAGGTGGCCTATGTTTGCGTCATGGTTTTGTAGGTCATGTTACTGGCTACATTTCCCTGGCTACATATTGTTGGCGTCGTATACTCCGGATACCCTTTTTAATTATGATACCGGTATCAAATATTAATTTTGCAACAGGTGAGGAGACTGATTTGAACATTTTTAGGTACTGTACAGGTATGTTGGTTAACAATTGACAAGTGTAATTTTCAACTATTGAAACATTTTTGCAGAAAATAAAACATAAAGGCCGATTTTATTTGCACTTTTGAGAATCTCATTCGATCGGCATTGCTTCGTTGTTGGTGCAAATCTTTTGAAGCATCCTGTAGGGTGTTATCTCATTAGGTGTCGCTGTTGTAACAGTCTCAGTCATCTGGAAAACAACAGTGAAGCCTTAAGAATTTCGAAAATGGCTGATCCAAAATTTGCCAATTTGCCTGGAATTGTAAGTTATTTTAATTTAGTCTAACGGGGTTTTTTTAAACGACATTTGGAATTGTGTTACGCTTGAAGCTATCGTTGCAATTATATGGGCTTTAAAAGATTAAAACAGAATTTTTATCGATTGTAGTGGTATTGAATCGAACTGTCATTCTTTTCAGTATGTAAAGGTTGTTTAATTATTTTACTTAAACAATAAGTTATTTAAATAGTATTACTTTAACGCGTTAGTTGACATGCTTATAATTGTTTTAAGGATAATGTATATGTTGTTAAGCAGATATTAAATGGTTAAACAATAATTTTTTTTATTGCAACTTTGTATTTTTCGGTCTATAACAGTAGTTTCTAAATATCACATTGTATTTTATTTGATCTTTATTGATTATTGTATTGTATTTTAATTAAAACTTTTCCTTTAAAGGCTTACGACCAGCCAGATTTTTACGAAACAAGTGATTTACCAGAGGCTGACCAAGCCCAAATAGACTCAGAACACCAGGTGGGTTGCATGGTTTTTAAGTTATTACCGAATATGCTATAATATGAGACCGTGATTATGATGATATTATCGACTCATTTATTACAACATACATTAATTATCTTTCTTTTGGTATTGTAATTTAGGAGGAAAATGATGGCATTGAGAGAATTAATTTAAATGCTAAAAGTGCCTACGAGAAGTTTAAAGGAAAAACTTTAAATGCCTCAGGAACAGGTTGTGTTCATCATTTTGTGTTTTTTACTTTATTTGGCCAGTTTCATTTGATTATTATTGTATATCAGATTTTTCTGATCGTATTGGTCATCGTCGTAAAACTGGTTACGAATCTGGAGAATATGTTTCGGTAAATACTAGTGATTTGTTTTTATTTTTGTATTTATAATTTAAGTTAT
Organism: Helicorthomorpha holstii; assembly: GCA_013389785.1. NCBI lineage: Eukaryota > Metazoa > Arthropoda > Diplopoda > Polydesmida > Paradoxosomatidae > Helicorthomorpha > Helicorthomorpha holstii. The sequence goes on from JAAFCF010005931.1 coordinate 7,400,046, forward strand.
CGATTATAGGAAGATGTTTCTGAACCGGAAACACCTCAGCAAAAATATTTACGCCTACAAAATGAAATGCAGAGTTTGAAAGAGGAAGTGCAAAAATTGAAAGTAAGTTGTAAAACAGATTTCTTCCAAGTTGCAGAAAATATCTACTTGGGTATTAAACTAGGATGGGTCAGATAAGAAAGCTGATAGTGACACCGTACATTTTATTCATGATGTCGATGAGCTTCATAAGCAGCTAATTAACTTAAAATTGGAGGAAGTGCTTGGATCTAGCTTTCATAAGCACATCAATGATCCTCAAGGCGTTTTGGCCACGTAAGAAATGGTTTCATAAAAAAAATAAAAAAAAGTCATGCAATGTTAAATTACAGAAAGTTAATTTCGGAGTTGGATAACTTTAAACAAGCTCAGTCGCGTACTGATTTAAATAAACCTACTAAGGAGAATTCCAGCGAAGCTACAAGAAAGGAGGTTTTATACGAGTTGCACTTTCAACCAGAGATTACAAAGTTTAATCATAATATTAAGGTAATGATTTCAATATATCGTGTAGTTTTAAACTTCATTGATCAATTGTTTTATTTGTAATCTGTAGTTGGGTGAGATTGAACATCGTTTGCAATTGCTGGAATCCGTAATAGGAAAAGATGTAGAGAAATCGGTAATATAGTTAGTCTTTAATTTTAATGGCATATCTTTGCGTATGGGCGTTAGAACAGACTCATAAAAAGCAAGACATTAATTTTGTAACTACATACACTGTGCATGTTTAGTTTATGGCAGAAGTTGGTTCTAATTTTATTTTAAAGAAAAGTTGATTTTAAGCGTATCTTAAACATTAAATGAGGTTAAAAATGCTAAATTTAGCTTTTGTAAGTTTGACTTACAAGATTCAGAATATTATTTTAATGGTAAAATATCATTTGTGCCCAATTTTCAATACTTGCTCATTTTAGATATGCCATTCATACTGATATACTGTAACCACATTATACTGTATTTTATTTTTTTAAGATTACTTTGGCTGGAGACACTAATAATCGCTCAGTTTTGGTAATGTGTTCATCAAATAATATGGTCGTCTATCATTTGTTACATTTATTTTTTTGTTACAAAGGGTGCAATTTCTATCTTGAATTCCAAGTTGAATCTTCTTGAACCAAGTCACATTGATCAAGTTGATGCACATTTAACAGCTCTATCTTTACGATTAAATCAGTTGGCTGACAAAAAATCTCAGCTTGAAGATGCAGAGAAAATTAGCAAGGTTAATACATACGAAATTGTATGCATAAGACCGCCTTCCAATTTTATTATCACATTTTATAGATATCAGATACTTATCAAACTTTAAAAAAGACCGAAGCTTTATGCTCTAACCTTCCCGAAATTGTTAACAGGATGGTGTCCCTTAAAGAACTTCATGAACAAGGTCAGTGATCGATTACCAAGTTTCAAGTTGAATGCGGTTTATATTAATCGAAATATTTTAGCTTTGCAATTTAGCGTCGCTTTAACTCACTTGGATGCTACACAGCAGCAAACTACAGCTGGAATGAAGAGTAATCAAGATTTACTAGTAGATGTAAGTAACAAAACGATTACTCATGCAAGTTATAACAAATGATGCATTTCGTTTAATAGCTTCGTCAAGAATTTGCGAAGAACATGGAAATTATTCAGTCGAACGTTAAAAGTCTTGAAGGTCGAATTTCTGCTCTTAAAAAATGAATGGAAAACGCGGATAATTTATGCAAATTAGGTTGGCAAGTTAAGAGTTTGCTTTGCTATATTACGCTATGAGATAAGCGAAACAATTGTTTATTTGCGATCGTGAAGAATTAATAAAACACTTCAAAAATAGTTGAATATATTTAATGGATTTAAAGGACAACCGCTTAGAATCGAAGCTTTTGGAAAAACCATCTGTTTTTGCCAGTCTTGTATCTGGATATAAGTATAAATAGAAATTAGTGAAAGCGCTAAAATGTTTAAAAAGTTTCTCTAACCGTTCTTCAAATTTTGCTTTAATTTCTCTCCTTGCCTTTCGTCTCTTGGCTGGGTCCTTTAAGGCCTCTTTGTTAACAGCGGATTTGTCCAAATTAATTTCCACAAGATAACTAATGAATTACAAAACATTAGTAAAATAGTGGCAAACTAATCAACACAACATATACTTCTTAGTCGACAAAATAATGTTATAAAGACGGAAGTTTATTAGATAACATTAATAGTGTCTACTGAGATTGGCCATAACTTACCGAGTGGGCATCAAGTGGTTATAATTCAAAACTTTTAAGAATGACTTAATTCTTGATCGTTTATCGATTTTCTTCTTTCCCATACGGGTAGTTACTTTCCTTGGATATCTGTCAACTCCAGCAACTAAAGCATGTCCGTATGGTTTATCGCTGCTGCCCTCATCGTTATTCTATAATTATGCAAGCCTAAATTAACACGTGTACTTTAACTCAAAATATTCACTTACTTACCTTAACGATGACGCCTTTGCGACCAGCGTACTTTCCGCTTAAAACTATCACGACTTTCCCGGTTTTCATTACTTTCCCCATTTTAAATACCTACAAGAAACAAGAAAAATTTCATGTTTTAAATGCCAGCATGCCATCTTTACAATTCGATACAATTATTAATCTATAATCACAAAGTATCCTAAAATGCTTAATTATATTACAAAGTACGTAAATTACACAATATATCATACCAATTTCAATTAATAATAATTACAATTAAGACAAAGATGAAGATGGATTTTAAAATATACAACGGTACCTACCCAGGTTGTCCCAGAAAAACGAATATTTTATGCATGCACCATGGACTGCAAGAGATAGATAATAACGTACTTTCTTGTGTATCATAAAGTTTGAATTACACACGCATTTCAGCGTCTCATAGCAGTGTTGTATATTAGTCCCTAAAATACCGATTGACAGTAGTACCGATATTTTAAAAATACTTTTTTTTTAGTTTTTATATAATTTATTTTAACTTAATTTTATATTTATACTATCCAATAATTCATATATTGTTTTTAATGGCAAAACGTAGTTTTTCAAATGGCTACTTTTGGTATGTTTGGGGGTTGATGATTCACGGATAGAATCTCGTCAAAAATATCTCGTCGATGTATCGATTATCAAATTGTATCGCTAAGAAAATATCGCGGGACGTTTTTTACTTTTAAAAAAATCATCACGTCAGGTTAAGTTAATCATTTTTTTAAATTAGGTTAGTTAAAAGTAGGTAAAGTTGTTTTACTTGTTAAAATGTTTTAAAGTTTTTTTGACAGTCACAAACGTATTGCGATATTTTCTTAGCGATACAATACGATAATCGATACATTAACGAGATTTTTTTTGACGAGATTCTATCCGGACACCATGTTTGGGAAGTGGGGGCCCCAATGAAAATCTCTATGTGGGCCGTGGCACAATTTAAAAATGTCTGGATTGGTGATGTGTGTGTTTAGTCAAGTTATTTTAATTATTATATTAATTAATCGACCGTGCTATGGTTGGGACGCGGATGACTATGAATTGTTTGATTTGGTTGAAGAAGTTAATCAAAATTTTTATGAATTTTTAAATGTATCACAGGTAATGATTTAGAATTTTGCCATCGGGTTTCTGTACTGGTCAGTGACTCGGTGTAACTCAATCATCTGTTTCTGATTTAAATTTTTTATAGGATGCTACTGGTAGTGAAATCAGGAAAGCTTATCATAAATTATCCTTAAAACTTCATCCTGATCACAATGATGATTCTCAAGCGGATAATCAGTTTAGACTTGTATGTTTAATGTTTATTATTATTTTGAGCATAGGGTCAATGTTTAATTATTGTATTTTAAACTCTGTGTGAAGCTTGTAGCCATATATGATTCGTTAAAAGATGAAGGAAAAAGACAGAAATATAATCAAATACTTGAAGTTGGATTGCCAAATTGGAAGAGCCCACTGTATTATTATCGTAAGGTTCGGAAATTAGGATTGCTTGAAATATCTGTCATTTTGGCTGCCATTTTCACGGTTGGGCATTATATTATTTTGTGGTCCGTTTATTTAGAACGCAGATATGAAATTGTAAGTTGCTTTAAATTGTATTATGCATTGGAGTAATATCATTTTTTATATGATAGGAAGAAGTGCTATCGTCTAAGCTGAAGCGTAGAGATAAAAAATTAAAAAGAGGAAGACAAATTAATGATAATACATGTGATTTAATTGCCGAGGAAATTAATAGGCTTTCTAAACCCAGGTTTTACCTTTTTTTATTTTTATTGCTTCTACTGTGACTGAATACTAAATTCGTTTGTTTTGAAATTAGCTTAAAGGATTTGCTGCCGTTATTAATCGTTGGAGGAATTAAATCTTGTATCGGTAGAGTTCCTGAGCTCATAATTATTTTAAAAAGTAAAATTGTCAAGGAGAAAGTGGAGGATGATGACGACGAAGATCAATCAAATGCTGATAATGATGATGCTACGCGAAAAACGAGAAGAAAACGTGTAATTGAAATTCCAGAATATTCACCTGAGTTTGTCAGTTCTTTTGTGCGAGAAAATGAGTCAGAAAACAGCCCTTCAGAAAACACTGAATGCCAACCAAATATTTTGCCTAATTCAGAAATTAGCACAAAAGTGTGGTCTCAAAAGGACATTGCCGCCTTAACTAAAGTTATGGTTCGGTATCCTAGTGGAACACCACAACGTTGGGAAAAAATTGCAGCGGATTTGCAGAGAAGTTTAAAAGACGTCACTGTAATGGTGAAAACTTTAAGAAATAACTCTGAAAATAAGCATATATCTGCTGAACTACAAGGTGTCACTGCCAGTAATTTAACTAATACATTTCAAATGTGTGAAGCCACAAATAGAGATGTAATAAATTCGGCAGAGTCTAGTGAGAATGACTATAAAAGTAAACCTTGTGTTGAAAATAAAACATCAAATATTAGCGAAGCATGGAGTCAGTTACAACAAAAAAATCTAGAACAGGCAATAACTAAATTTCCAAAAGGCACAGAAGAACGATGGGATAAAATTGCCGGTTGTGTTCCAGAAAAAACAAAGGTAAAAATAAATTCTTTACAAATGCAATATCTACCTAAAATCTGATTAACTGTAATATTATTATAAACTGATGCCAAGATTAAGAAGTCCATTCATAGCAATATTGTATTGCTAATTTTGGAACAAAGTTGCATAACATTTTAAAATTGACCAAAAAATGATAATGTCAGCATTTGATAAATACAGTATTTCGGATTTACCTGAATGCAAGGTGTATAATATACTGAAAGTTGTTGGTTCTAGTCTCGTAACTTTAACCAAAGCAAAACGACTAGAACATTTACATTTGATAAATATGGATTTCAATTGAGTTTTTTTTTTTTTTAGGAGGAATGCTTTCAACGCTACAAATATCTCGTTGAAAAAGTAAAAACGAAAAGACAAAAGTAACTTCACCTAAATATTTAAAATTACTATTTTTTTTTGTTTTTTTGAGTGTACCAATTTTATTATGCAAAAAGAGTGATATTCAAACTGAATGTTCAATTCAGCACAGCAAGTCTATTTAAAAACACTCACACTATTTAATTGGCCATTCGTTTATTGATCACAAGTTAAATTTAAACAACCGAAATTATATTTTGTTAAAGGCAGCAATGTCTACAGACTGGACGACATCTTCAAACAATTGGATTTCCTCTTGCAACCAGTCAATACTAACCTAAAATATACAGGATCATAATTATTAGTAATCAATTTAAAATTATGATGCAACTTTATTAAGTTATTAATTTACCTTTTCGTCTTCTACAACGCACATAATTTGAAGTTTGTGAATTCCATAGCCAACTGGCACAAGTTTAGCTAAAGTTTAAATATTTATTTAAGTTTTTAAGTGAAATATTCAGTAAATTCTTACAGGCTCCCCAGACAAGACCATCACAATTAACTGAGCGGACTTTTTCTTCCATGACTTTCATGTCGGTTTCATCATCCCAAGGTTTGACATCTAATATGACGCTCGATTTGGCAATTAGAGCCGGCTTTTTGGATTTTTTCTCATTGTATGCTTTCAATCGTTCTTCCTTAAGTTTCTCAGCCTCCGCATCCTAATTGAACGTTGTCTAAAGATTAAACTAATTAGATGGGTTAAAAATGAATTATTACGTCGTCATCCGAGGCAAAGAGATCGACATCGTCATCATCTCCTGCTGGTGTTGTTGCGGCAGGCGCAGCAACTTGAGCACCAGCGAAACTAGACAAAACATTAAACTCTTCCTAAGAACTACTACAACCTCTATGATTGATAATATAACGATACCTTCGTCGTTCACTCTCATTGTACGATTTAATATGGTTGTACCATCGTAAGGCGTGAGGTAAACTAGCGGAAGGCGCCGATTTTAGTTGTCCAAATACTTGAACATCAGCTTGAGATGGATTGTAGCTATAATAATTTTAAGAAAATGATGATAAAACTTTAAAGGCTCAATACTTTATTTCTATATTAGCACAAACATGCATCATATTCAGTGCATGCAAGACCACGTGTCAATGAGAAATTGATGTTAAACTAAATCGACCTACCCTTCAATATAACTTCTTGTTGCCAAATGCTCGTTCAGGGATTTCTGACCATCAGGTTTGCTTAAATCTCCAAAAGACATCTTTTATTTTATGGCAAAAAGTAAGAACAAAGATGGAGAAATCAACAGTAATCCTGAACACGCTCGGCCCTAAAAAGAAAAAGGCATGACCTACGTTGACCCCGCTTTGACGTAGATTATAACGTAAGCGTTTACGTAAACATTTTCTTTAGAATCGTTCACAAATTCCCTAGTGATGAAACATCGAATCAAAAGTATCGATGCTGGTATCAAAAATGGCATCGGAACAAAAGTATCGATGCCAAAAAAGTATCGGATCAAAAGTATCGATATTCGCAATATCGGATTTTCGATACCCGGTTTTTTTTAATAAAAAACGTAAATTAATGTAAAAAAAAATGTTCAAAAGACAAAAAGCTATAACCAATAGCTATTATCCAACAAAAGTGGTTACATTTCAAACAAGAGTAGCAAAGAGAGAATGTTATAATGTAATTGCACAATCGATACTTGCACAGTCCAAAGTAAACTTGAATATACGTATACATACTGCTGTTTATTTTGATTATTTTATTAAATACTGTAACATTTATGCATGTTTAATCATGTTTCAATTAAGAAATTCATGCTTTTAGTGTAAAAGCCAAATTGCCGTGACATCACCATTGGCTGCTTAATGTACAGTATGTGTTAACAAGGCCATACCGATACCTGTACTAACTTTTTATGTTACAGTATACATGTACTGTATTTTTACCAACAAATATTAAATTTTTTGTTTTATTATACTATTTTTTTATACTTTTATTACTGTTTGATTTATTAATCTTTAATGGGGAACCATCAATTCAGTCACTAACTTAATAATATTATACCATTTGTACATAATTTACATATTTATTATAATTGTTATTATTTACATTAATTTACCGATTTATTTTTATATGCGCCTTCTAGCGATTGAGTGCTGTGCTGCAAAGCCAATATGTATTCATTTTTTGAATCAGTTGAGTAGTATTAAATTTGATTAATGGACAACTGATAAATATTTATAAATTTAAAAAAATTCCAACATTTGCTTCCTATTTTGGAAGCTTTTTAAGGTCAAGGTCGGCATTCTCTAAAAAGGGGCCTGGTGCAAGAAACCATTAGGGACCTTCAAGTGATTGTAAAGTTTAAATAAGTTGCAAACATAAATTACTAAATTAGAGGCCCCCAAAATGGCGAATATAAGTTAACAAAAAAATGTTGTTAACAAAAATTTTTAACATTTTAACAAAAATTTAAAAAAAGGAACTTTTTTGTCATTTGGGGGCCACTAAATCGCGGGGCCCTGATGCATAGCATCTGTCGCACCTACCCCCCACCCCCCCCACACACACACCTCAGAAAGCCTGCTTAAGGTATTTATATTTGGTTTTCTACAATTCAACAATAAATTGTCTCGATATTTCATTATCATTCTATTGTGATTGAGATCATTGCGATTCCAAACTAAAGTATAGGCATCTCCATACATTTGTTTCCTGTTAACATGAAATAAAATCTGTTTAACACAGCAAAATTTCGCTTTTCCAAATGAACAAACTGCATATACACCAGCGAAAATGTAGAGAAAATCAAATTTATTATAAGTTTTAAAGTTTTTATAAAGTTTCATAAAAAACGTTTGATTAATTTCAAATTTTTGAATTATATGCTATTTTTAATTCATAATCTAGAAAGGTGCTCGTAAAAATTTAAGTGATTTCGATGATAAATTATTTTTTTTATCATTTACACCAGTAGAAGATGCAGAAAATATGCAAAACATTTATTGGTACGATTTCAAAAATTAATAAATACCGTAAATAAGTTGAGCAACTTAAGTTGGTGGACTTTTAAAAGCAAAAATAATAAAAGCAAAAATTTTTGCTTTTATTACTGCTTGACATTGAATACAATAATTTTAGTCCACTTTTACATCAGTGGAAGCCCAACTGGGGATAAATTTACCAACTTTAACTCATTATAATTTGGATTATGGTTGTTAGCATTAGGATTTTGTTTAAAATGTTCAATAGGATTACAGTTGTGTATTGGGCAACTAAACAATGTTTATTTTATATTTACAATTTTGTTTTATTATACTAGGGCTTGTCAAACAAGTGTTAATTGTTAACTGATACCGCCAACTGTCCCCATGCGACTGTGTGGGATTTTTTCACTTACCCCCACCGTTCACAGCCCACCGTTCAAATTGCTCTTAAAACCGCCATTTTTTAAAAAGTATCGAAATTCCGATCCGAGACCAAAAGTATCGATGCCAGTAAAACATCGAAACAAAAGTATCGAGTACTTTCGTGAGTAGTATTGAATGAAAAGTATCGATACCTCGAAGTATCGTGATATTTTCTTCATCACTAAAATTCCCAAATGAAATTTGGAAAAATTATTTTACAAAGAGAAATTCAAGTGAAGAAGTAATGTTTAAAATTAAATTTAAAATTTTTTTATTAGTATTAATTTGATCAAGTTATTGTAAGTATTAACTAATCGTGAATTTTTTTTTATATTGTTTTGGCTACAATGGGACATAATCGACAATAGGATGGGATGAAAAGTAAAAATGTCCCATAGGCAAACAGATGATACGGTCGGCCGCCATTAGGTAACTGTTGTTGGTCGATCTGGAAAACGATGTAAATCTTTGTAAGTGTTTTTATTTATTATAATACTGCATTATATACTATTTTTATGAAAATGTAAAAGTCAATAAAGTAACTGATAGAGCACATATCAAATTGTGCAAATACCAACTATATTTGCATTCGTTTTGTTTTCGTAAAGGTATCCATTGCTTTAAAGGATTGACTGACCTTAAAGATAAAGTTATCGTTTCCTGAAAATTTAGTTCATAACTCAGTAAGTGGTTAACGACTATGCTGCAATTATCATTAAAAAAAGCCATTCCGCTAGCAAGCGCGCGGATTACTTCTCAACTTGGTATGTAGTCCAGAATGATTATTGTTAGCTTGAATAGCTTGTTAATAGCATCCAGTTTACTCACAAAGTTAGAGGATGTGCATCACAGCAGAAACCAGTGGAGAAAATCGAAGTATTCGTGGATGATGTTCCAGTGCTTGTTGAACCTGGAACTACAGTTTTGCAGGTTTTTTATCATTTATTGTGAAGAAAGTATGCATACTAAATCAGCGATGATCAATTGGTGGAAAATGTTGATGTTTTTTAGGCTGCTGCTTTAGTCGGTGTTGAAATTCCTCGCTACTGTTACCATGATCGATTGTCCATTGCTGGAAATTGCCGAATGTGTTTGGTTGAAGTTGAAAAGTCTATCAAAGTAATTTGAAAGTTATCTATATGCAATACAAAAAAAATCGATTAACATTTGGCTCTAAAAATAGCCGGTGGCAGCCTGTGCAATGCCTGTCATGAAAGGTTGGCGAATTAAAACGAATTCAGATATGACTAAAAAGGCCAGAGAAGGTGTTATGGAATTCCTTCTGATGAACCATCCGTTAGACTGTCCAATTTGCGATCAAGGTGGTGAATGTGATTTGCAAGATCAATCTATGGCTTTTGGAAGTGACAGAAGCCGATTTACTGATATAAATTACACTGGCAAAAGGTTTATTTTATATTTATTTTTGTCACAAAATATGTCAATTATACTTTATACAAAATATTACAGAGCTGTGGAAGATAAAAATATTGGGCCTCTGGTGAAGACAATAATGACTCGTTGCATTCACTGCACTCGTTGTGTGAGGTAGTTTAATACTTGTGCAGTAAAGAACTTTGTATGCAATCGATATATTTTTTAGATTTGCAAATGAGATAGCTGGGGTTAGTGATTTTGGAACAACTGGTCGTGGTGGTGATATGCAAATTGGCACTTATGTCGAGAAATTATTTGCTTCTGAATTATCTGGAAATGTCATTGATATTTGTCCTGTTGGAGCATTAACTTCAAAGCCGTACGCATTTACAGCTCGTCCGTGGGAGACCAGGCTAGTTATAATTTACAAATGTAATCACATTTAACTACACTAAATTTAAGTTTTTATTTAACAGGAAAACTGATAGCATTGATGTTCTTGATGCGGTTGGAAGTAATATTGTTGTCAGTCATAGAACTGGCGAAATACTGAGAATTTTGCCAAGATTGCATGAAGTTCGTTGTAACTTTATTGTTTTAGTTAGTTCAGAAGTTAATTTTTTTATGTTTAGGATATAAATGAAGAGTGGATTTCTGACAAAACGAGATTTGCTTATGATGGCTTGAAACGCCAGCGATTAACTACTCCTTTTGTGAGAGATCATACAGGAAATTTAGTTGCTTGTGATTGGGAAGATGCACTTATCGTAGCTGCAAAACATTTGAGAAATGCCACTGGTAAAGAAGTGGCTGCTGTAGCTGGAGCTTTAGCAGATGCCGAAGTAACATGAAAATCAAATGTTAAAGTGTTACCTATTTTAAAGATAATTTTACGTAGAGTCTTATTGCTTTGAAAGATTTATTGAATCGTTTGGATAGTGAGGGACTTTGCACTGAAGAAAAATTTCCTGTAGATGGTTCTGGAACTGACTTACGATCTAATTACATTTTAAATTCAACAATTGCTGGTTTGGAAAAGGCTGATGTTTTACTTGTAGTTGGTACTAATCCCAGATACGAAGCACCATTATTTAATGCTCGTATTAGGAAATGTACCATTCACAATGAACTTCATGTGGGTCTTGTTGGGACTAAAGTTGATTTGTCTTACGACTATGATGTAGGTGATTTCGACTTTATGGTAAAGTTATACTTATTTTTTAAATGTGAATTAAAACTGTATTTTAGCATCTTGGTGAAAGTCCATCAGTGATTCAAGACTTGGCATCTGGAAAACATCCATTTTCTAAAGTGTTAAAAGAAGCTAAAAATCCGATAATTGTAGTTGGAAGTGAGGCATTGCAACGAACGGACGGTAACGCTATATTTAACGCTGTAAATTCTTTGTCAAATGGATTAAGAAAGCAAGGAAGTGATTGGAGAGTTTTCAACATATTGCACCGAGTAAGTTACCAGAAATATCAATACTTATATTGTAGTTTTAACAATATCCGTCAATAATATAGGTAGCTAGCCAAGTTGCTGCATTGGACATTGGTTATAAACCAAGCGTTGATTACATCTTAAAAAATCCTCCGAAAGTATTGTACCTTCTAGGTGCAGATGAAGGTGTAATCAATAAGTCAGACCTTCCTAAAGACTGTATTGTTATTTACCAAGGTTTGCAGAATTATTGGAGTTATTTTGTGCATTGGATGACTTATAATTTTTTTATGAATAGGACATCATGGGGATAAAGGCGCTGAAATTGCTGATATAGTTTTTCCAGGAGCAGCCTACACTGAAAAGCAAGCAACTTACGTTAACACTGAAGGTCGAGCTCAACAAACGTTGGCTGCTGTAACCCCACCAGGATTAGCACGAGATGATTGGAAAATTATCCGAGCGTTGTCAGAGGTTAGTTTAGAATAATGCTTTACTATGTGCCCGGGTATTTGTTTATTAATTTAAAATTTACATGTAGGTTATAGGAACTAAGTTGCCGTATGATACATTAAATGATATCCGTCAAAGGCTTGTCGATATCTCTCCTACTTTCTCTCGTTTGGGCTCAGTCGAGGAAGCCAATTACTTTTCTCTAGCACATGAACTGTCTCGGGTAAAGTCTACACCCCATTTTTACGATCATTATAATACTAAATAGCATTTGTGGTTTATTAGGCGACGCAACTATCAGGATTTAGTTCTCAACCTTTGGCTCCACGTTTAAAAACACTTAAAGATTTCTATATGACCGATTCTATTAGCCGAGCTTCACAGACGATGGCTCGATGTGTTGCAGCAGCAAAAAAGCAAGAAGAACTTGGTTGATGCGTGGCACGCTAAACAGATTAGTAACCTTTACAATTTTGTTGTTGTAATATATTAGTTGTAAGAGGTGTAGCAATGATTTCAATCATTTTGCTTACAAATTAAAAGTGGCAGATTTTAAATAGAATATTAACAGTCTCAATTTAGCGTTGGTAGTTTTACAGTATGTGAATTTCGTAATGGGATTTTAGATTCAACAAATTTAAAACATTAAATTGAAATTTTCTGCCCATTTATTTAGTCGATTTATAATACCGTACAAATCACGTGCAATTTATGTTGTCCGAAACGCTGTATTGGTAGTGTTCGAAATTCGAATATTATTTAAATACTCTAAAAATGGTGGTGGCTTTTATGAGATGTTTCTCTACCGCATTTTATATTTCTTTAATCATTGTTGTTGGAAGTTTAAATAGCATTGCCGAATTGTCTAAAGATGAAAATACAACCGTAGTTTCAGTTGTTAATGACTGGTCGCGATTTGAAGTTCTGAACGTTGGTCAATCAAAAGATCAACTTTTTATTTTTGACCGTTGTTTGAATGGCGAACCGATTGTGGCCACATTTAAAGGACTGAACAAAGTTTTCCGCCTGATTATCCAGCAACAGACAAATAAAGAGACAGATTCCTACGATATAGACCATTCACTATCTTCGTTCGCTGTCGATGGCCAAATCGCTGTTTATTCATCAATGAGCTCCATCGCTCAGTTTATTTCTATTTCTGACTTTCATGGCTTCAACTTTATCGGAGAGGTGTGTGGCGATCCTGAATCGTTTGTGCACGGACGATTTGTAGGATTTCAATTCGATGGCGTTATCAGGACAAAAGGAAAGACTTATTTTCTGGAAAACTATCGTCAATATTCAAAAAACCCTATTATTTACGAATTTTCCGATTTGAGTTACATTGTTGCGATGCTATCAAACAGTCCTAAGATCAACATCAATACAAATATGGACAAGATTTTGCAAGCTGTCCGCACGAACGAAAATAAACTTTTGCAAGGATTTATACTAAAAAATCGTCGAATTAAAACTGGAAGACAAACGTCTAAAGACTTAAAAAATTCTATGATGTGGCCAAAAGACTGCTCCGTAGAAGTTGTAGTTGATTATTCATTTTTTGATCAAGTTGGTGGTTTAGACATTAACCTGACAATTTCAGAAATTGAAATTCATTTTAAGGAAGTTAATCGATTTTTAAGAAGAAACGATTTGAATGGAGATGGTGTATTGGACGATTTACAGCTTAAAATTCAACGTTTACAAATCATGAACGCCAAACCTTCCTCTACAACTGAAACCAATTTAGATCCATTTAGATATTTGTCAAGATTTACAAAATATTTAGATGGGAAATGTTGCTTAGTGATTTTATTTACGTTTATGAGATTTTTAAGCGATGATGTTGAGCACTTCTTCTTTGATTTACACCAAAGTAATGCTTGGATGCCTGTACCATTCGATAATAGGCACCAACTTTGTGAATTAAACGCTTGGATCTTGTCTTTCAGTAGTTACGACGGGATTAAGATACCTCGAGCCATGACAATTGCTCGAATGGTGTCTCACGTTGGACATTTGTTAGGCGTCGATATTGGACCAGAAGTTGACCCAGTTTGTAGTAGCTGTCTGACATCTCCACTTAACGATTGGCTCAATAACGTAAAATTTTCTGACTGTGCGAGAAAATTGATAGCTGAAACGCTAAACACTGAAAAAATTTGCTCTTCAAGATACAAAGTTCGCAATGCGCGGAATTGGCCACATAACTTATGCGTGCCAAATATGTCACTTTCATACATGGAATGGGAAAAAAACCGCAGAGAGTTGAAAAAGAAATCAATAGAAGATCAAAAGAACCGTATTGTCCGTCAAGTTAACAGAGATTCGTGGAACATACCTAGTCCTTGGGGATCCATTAGTTTTTTTGGTGTTGAAGAAAATCTTAAAAGCAGTTTAAATAATAGTTTGCATAATTCTGGTTCATGTAATTCAAACTTGCATGAGAACTCGATCATTCTATATATGTTCTTGCTATTTATAATGATTTCTTTAAACATTTTTTAATTGATGTTGCTTAGTTTTGTTTTCTTAAAAGTCGATTCTCTATATAGTAAAGTTAATCTAATTACATTAAATTACATTTTCAAAATTCCAAAATAAAATAATTAATTTATAATATTTTATTACTAAAGGTTGTTTTTTTTCTCAATAATTTGAAATTGAACGACACATATTACGGTTAGCTTATTATGTTATCCTCAAAATTTATAGATTAAAACTTTATGGCCAATCGGAAAATTAGTTTCTAGAGGGAGCAAGATTGATAAGGTAATACGGTACTCAATAAATCTTGGTTTGGGGTAGAGTTAGAGGCTACAGTTCTTCGTGACTATTGCGCACATCTTCGATCGTAGTTATTTCGAAATAGTTGGCCGAGTTTGAAGTTGGTAATTGGATGTTTGATCGCAATGGCTTTGTCATTAGTTTTGTTTTTGTTGACTTGTGGTCCTGTTTATGGTAATCAGGATGGTCAAGATTTTTACCCCAGTTCCCCAATTGATCTTAAGCCCAATTTAAAATTGACAAATGTAACCGCAAAGTCGTTGTATGTAACAACTACATCTTCAGATGTTACACCAATATCTTCAGGTATGAAAACAAAATCGTCAATTACTGGACTTTCACAGTTAACTAAAGCTACGATTACTACAACTCAAAAGTTTTTGAATGAAGATGACTGCGATTTTGTTTACTACGTCACTGATGTTACTTTGTCGAAAATTAACAATACTAAAACGAAAAGCCACCAGTTTCCCATTAAATACCTCAATCTTTCGTTGAATTTGGAATCGGTTAAAGGCTTGTTTAACTCAAAAACGAAATTCAGTTATAGAATTAATTCAACAGAATATGTCATAGACAACTACGCGTTCAAATGGCAAAGATGGCGTTGCTCTGGCTATGTGATTGGAAAGGAGAACAACAGCCACGTGGTCGGGGGTTACGATGAGTTCGGCCGATTTCACGGAACTTTTACTCTAGACAACATTACTTATTTAATTGAACCGGCATCATTATATGATAAATTTAACAGACAAGCTAATGATAGTTTTTACACCTCTTTCATATTTAACCTTTCCGATAGTAAAAAGTGTTCAAGGAACAACACGAACTGTAAACGTCGGCCATTTTTCAATTCTGCAATGGTGGGGCCTATCGACAACGAGTTTTCTAAACATTATTTCACGCAAAACGGACGCTCTTTCGATCGAAAATTCTCTAAGACTTGCAATTTAAAAGTTTTTATTGATTTCAGTTACTTTAGTGAAGTAGCCAAATCTAACTACGATTGGACTTTTTTTTCAGTGATTGATTTGATTGACAAAGTAGACAATTTGTTCCGCGCCACTGACTTTGATTCAGATTATCAAGCTGACAATTTCGGTTTCTTCATAAAGGAAATTGTGATTGATTATGTGGATTCATCTGTTAATCAATCGACTAAAAAGGACTTGTTGCAGTTGTACCAATCATTTATGCAAATGAGTAATTTTAGTAACTTTTGTGCAGGACTATTGTTCACTTATCAACCACTTGATGATCCAGATATCTACAACTTGGGTAAAGTCTTTAATTCGTCTTCATTTGAAGGACCCTGCTTTAATATTGCTCATCTGAATTTTGATGCTTATGACACTTCAAATAAATCTAACAATAATACAGTGATTGTCAGACTGGCACATCAATTGGCACAGCTATTCGGAGTTCCAATCGATCATCAGTCGCGAGAAAATATCATGTCTGTTCCTCCACCGTTAGGTAAAAGTGGCCAGCATTTCAAATTTTCTTCTGGTTCAAAAGTCACCTTGAAAAGAATTTATAATAACCCACTTAAATTTTGTTTAAATAACTACGAACCTCAAAGCGGTGCGACTATTAAAAGTGGTTTCAAGAACCAAAGTCATGAGAATACTGAAAGTATCTTAGGAAACAACACGATTATGTATGTGTTTGTTGGAAACGGTCCAGAAAACCGAAGTGAATTTACCGATGAAGAAAATGCAACGGATATAAAAGAGCATTTACTTGAAGCTACAGAACCAATATATTCGTCAGGAAATATGATGCATCTCTCAATTTGGCTACTTGTGTGTTTTTTGATGTTTGTTTGACTTCATAAATGATTCAATGTAACCAAGCTTACGGGCATTGCATTGCAGAGTTTAATTCTTTGACACAATTTGAAGTTGTATTTTTTAATTACTAACATACCTGTATGACGTTTAGTGAATTTGCTGTATTTTAAGACGTTTAAAACCCGTGATATCAAATTTTTGTGAGACTAAATATTCTTTAGTACAATGCAAGTTGATGATTATTTTGCCAGTTCTGTTACTTTTTATTTTAATCTGATTGTTAAAATAGTTTGTTCATTTAACTTTACCTGGGCTTGTGTTGCCATTTTCAACTTTCATGTTCATTAAAATATTTTAAATTTGAATTATGTATCTAAAACAACATGTTTCAGGGTTTTATTTTTAGCACTTAACTGAGTCTGATACTAATCATTGATAGAGAAACATTAAAGAATTCTAAATTGGCAATTTTGAAATTTTAAATAAATTAAAAGCTTGCTGCTTGATCAACATTGTTGGTAAATTTATTGCTTTTTATAATACGAACTTAAGAATTCCGTTACTCATTTTGGGGACGGAAACTCTACTTTGAGAAACAGTCTTGTATTGGTTTACTATCTACGTTATGGCGCGCCGTAGGAAGGACCACGTGTTTTAAATTTGAAGCCCATTTTTAATGGAAGAGAAGTGCACGATGGAGCTTGAGGTAAGTTTATTTATTTCATATATCTTTATAAGTAAACCTGCTTTTTAACAGTATGAATGGAAATTTAGCTCGAAAACGGCGATGGTGTTGACGAAACTAAGAAAGCAGTTGAAGTATTAAATGAGGTGAAAGATTCAGCGACTAATGTTGAAACTAGTGTTAAAAGTCTAATAAGCCAGTACGAAGATGGAAAAATATCTACAGAAAAGGTACGCAATACGTAAACATTCTTATAATAATAATGTCTATAATCATTCTTTATGTGATGTAGGGTCTCAGTTTGTTAGATCTGAAATGTCATTCGCTTCTAAATTATCTCATCAATGTGTCCTACCTGGTGCTGAAAAAATGTAAAGGTGAAAAGATCGAATCAGACGAAGCAATTTTGCGTTTGGTAGAACTAAGAACAGTAAGTTAATGTATTATTTCCTAATTTTGAATATTTTATTTATAATTCTTTATTTTGCATTTGTTTAAACTTATTTAGGTTATGGAGAAAATCTGTCCTATTGAAGCAAAACTTAAGTATCATATCGATAAGTTGCTTAAGTTTATTCCTGGCAGCATCAACGAAAATGATCCGCTTAATTTTCGCGCAAATCCTGATAACCTAATGCTTCCGGTAAGGATATATTAAAAGTGCTGAGTTGGTTTTGCTTTTTTTAAAAATTCTGCAAAAATACTTTATATTAGGAACATAATGACGATATCAGTGACAGTGGAGAAGATGATGAAGACGATATTGAGCAAACTAAAGGGAAGAGCAACACTTATCAACCACCAAAATTAGTACCTATGCATTTTGGTAA
This sequence comes from Helicorthomorpha holstii, assembly GCA_013389785.1. Classification (NCBI taxonomy): domain Eukaryota; kingdom Metazoa; phylum Arthropoda; class Diplopoda; order Polydesmida; family Paradoxosomatidae; genus Helicorthomorpha; species Helicorthomorpha holstii. Next base: position 7,418,277 of record JAAFCF010005931.1, read on the forward strand.
GTTTTGATAATTATTTGAAATCTGTTATCGTGATTTATAGTCTTTATAATTTATAGAGGAAGACGGTGCAAATAAGCAAGCTAAGCTAGCTGAACGAGCTAAAAACCGTGCAATTAACAGCAGTATAATTCGCGAATTGAAAGAGGAACATTATGATGGGCCGGAAGAAATTAAAGTAAAACTATTTATTTTTGTCATTTTTATAAATATTTTAAAGTTTGATACCGTTTGTTTTTGTGCAGAACGATTCATATTCTCATAGACGAACCGTCAACAGCGAAGCAAAGCGTAGACTCGAGTTAGTTGTTTTAGTAAAATAATGCGAAATGATGTTTAATAATTATTTTTTATGCAGATACGAAGAGGATCATTTTGTGAGGTTGTCTGTGTCGGCTAAAGAAAAAGTAAAAAATAAAGCCATTGATTTGAAGTTAAAAGTAAAATATGTAATGATGATATTTTTTTTATTTAAAGCATGAAGCGAAAAGAAGAAATATGTCTGGACTAAATGATTTAACACATTTTGGAGATATTCGTGCTCTTTCTGAAAAAGTAATTGGAAATATTTTGTTTAGTTTATTCTTTGTGCTAACATGTAGACTTGCAGGAACCTATGGATTTCAGTATCAAGAAAAAGAAAAAACTAAATAAATCTAAGGTACAATGGTTATTACCGATTTTTTCGTCATATGATTTTTATTAATTTTTATTATTTTAATTTTTATAGGGCAAAAAGAAATACAAAGGCAAAGGTTAGTAAACAGCAAATTTAATTTTGATTTATATACCGGTAATTGTTTTAATTTATTTGCAGGTTTTAAAAAGCGAAAATAATAGTACCGGTAAATTGAAGTTGTTGTATGTATTGGAAAAATTAATTAGCTTAAAAAAGGTCTTTGTTTCGGTTTTCTTCCATACGAGAACAGTTATAAAAATAATTATGGTTAATAATACAGTATAAAGTCTAAGAGACTGGTATGCCGGTATTTAAGATTTTGTTTACATCTGACAACACTGTAAGAAAAAAAAAGTACATAAACGTCTGCTACCAGCTTTGAATCTTGAATTTTTATTTTGTTGACTTTGTTGTTAAATGCTGTTTGGATGAAGTGTTTGATTTACTTCATAAAATATTTTTGCGGTGTAGAAATTCTAAAATAAATAATGAAAAGAATGGACAGCAATTTGAAATTAATCATTTCCAAAATAGGTGAGTATTGAGTAATAATTATAAGTTCAACTTGTAAAAGCCGGAATGATTTTTATGTTCAATGACTACGATTAATTTGAACATTCTTTATTAAATTTTTGTTCATTAATTTATTATTAAGCACATTCTATCGAGGAAATAAGGTTACGTGCTCTTGATACTATTACTAAGAAGTTAGATTGTGGTATAGTTGAAGTGGAAACGTTGTTAGAAACCAACGATCTAATGGCGAACTTGTTAAAATGGTTTGATTTTCCTGACGTTTCAATGCAAGAAGAAGTTTTGAAATTGATATTACGACTTTGTAAGGTAAAACTACAGTGATATGAAAATAAAATCCAAAAACTATTTAAATGTGTCATTACAAATCTATTTAATAGTCTTCGGTTGGATGTGATCAGCTACTGAATTTGAATGGGGTTCGATTTTTCTCCGACTTAAGATTACGTTTAAACGATGAAACATTTGACGTAATACTTGAAGAAATTGTCAATAAGTTGTTTTTGCTTCCAGATTTCGACGTTACATGTAATAAATAAATATTAATGAAATTATTTTCCATATATGCAATTACAATGATGACATTTTTAGCTGTGAAAGAAAGTGAAAAAGTTCCTATAACACCGACGTCTTCCCTTGTTTCTGATGGTGTTGAAAATAATGTACCTGTACAAAGTGTTCTTCCGGTGCAAACAGATTCTGGCATCCAAGGAACTTCCAGAAGTATTAAACGTAATCGAATATGTTTTAAACTAATTAAGGAATCCGATTTTAATGTTTGGATGAATTTTAGTTTCCGAATACATCGGTTTTAAAATAATTTCGATACCTTGGATAAATGTATCGAATACTGATCTTAATATTTTAAATTCTACTAACAAGTAGGACTCTGAATTCCTCGATTATTCCAATGATTACATATCGCATTTCTTCTAGGTCACTACTATCACCTGATGCAACTGTCATTGGCAAGTCATTAGATTTTTTAATGGACGTTGCTATGAAAGATTTTCCTCCTGAAGTTTTTCTACAATATAGTCAACTTTTAAAAGTTTGTTTTTTTATTGTACCTTATATTATTGTAAATTTTAATGGATGTTATTTCGTTTTAGAATGTTATAATGTTGTTAACTGGGAATCGTGAAATATTCCTATATAATCGTATACCTCAGAAAGCGGTAAGATGTCTTCAAAGTTATGTAAAGTCATTGAACATGCGTGTAAATTGCGTACAAGATGCCGCGTTCTACAATATTAAACAAGGTTATTAACATTTATGTCTTTAATTTATTGTTATTTATAATATGCTGTGTTTCAGTTTCTCAACGTTGTCATAGCCGTAACACTGCTGATAGTTATAAAAGTTCAATGTCGTCTAATAGCTCTAGACCTCGTGGTGATGGTCAAGATGGCGATAACAAGTGATTAATTTATTTACATAACTTAAGTACCGTTGAATTGATGTAAATGATTGTGTTAACAGCGACTTGCCAATTCCATTTCATGGCGATTCTATTGATTTTGTGGAAGGCGATCATTCAATGGAAATTTCTTTATCTCAGTTTTGTTTGTTGCTTTTTGTTAATAATAGTCTACAAAAGTCATCAAACCCAGAGGTAATTAGAAATGCCTTCCTGTTATTTTCTGGAAAGTAATGCATTCATTTTTCAATTTTAGATTCTTTCATCACTTTTAGAGCTTTTGCACTTGACATGCGATCTTTTATCACTATGCATTAATGACCGAATATGGGATGACTCGAGTGATTTGGCTTCTTTATTGGTAATATTAAAGATGTAAATAGTTTAATTTTTATTTAAAGTTTTATCTGTTAGCGTGAACAATTGTTAAATTGTTATGAAAAGATTGCTACTTCCATATTGTATCATTGTGCCAAATATAAAGAGGAGTCGCCTAAACGTAAGATACATCGACTGGCATTTTGCGGGATGGTTGATGTTTGGATTAAGCTTTTGAAGGCAACGATTACGCCAACAAAGGTTACTAGTTTAATCAAATATATTCTTAATCAAATTTTAACGAATGTTTTTCATTATTTAGTTTAGTAATTTGGGACATTCAAGATCGTGTATGGAAGTATTACTAGTGACAACCATGGATTATTTAATTTTCAAGCATAGACCCAATTTGCATGCATCTTGCCGAGATTATTTGTTTGCTAATAAGGAATCAATTGGTGAAGCATTATACTCGGAAGCCTCCAAATTGACTGATTCGTTGAAGTCGTCAGCTGAATGTTTATCTGTGGTAAAAGCAGCGATAAAATGTTGCGAATTAATTATTTTTTAATTTTTTTTATACAGAAAGATAACGATTCGACGACTGATTTGTTTTTTCAAAAAGTTAAAGACGCTATAGCTTGTTTGTACTACTTTCAAAACTACGAAGTTATAGATATGTTTATTGAAAAGTTGTTGAAGGAAATTGAAAGGTATATAATATTGCAGTAATTTCATTGTATTATTTGGTTACAGTTTTTTTTTTTTCCTTGGTTTTAAGGAAAGGAGAAGTGAATTTGGGCTTTCATATAGTAATATCATTATTAAATTATAGTAATACCAACGTGAGGAAAACTATGTATAATAAATGTTTGGACATTGTAAAGGTTGTAATCGATAAACTATTAATATTCTTAGAATTTTAAAACTAATCATAATTATCCTTTAGACGTGCTTTTTAAATGCAGAAAATACATTCATATCACGACCATTTTACAAGTTGAAGATATTTGCTAATATTGAAGTATTGAAGCAGATAATAACATGTGGTTTCGAAGATAAAGATGAAGAAGTATTTAGAAAAAAATTATTTGACATTGTATAGTTTTACATTATATTTAACAATATTATTTATTTTAGATTCGATCAAGCTCAAAACAGATAATAACATTACTTATAAATCATAGATTGCTTTTGCCTAATGATTTATGGACTGAAATCATTCAATGCTTACTCCCAACGATGCCTTTGTTATCTGTAATCTTTACTTTTTTTAATTATTAATTTTACTTAAACTCATTTTTTTATACAATTGGCAGAGTTATGTTGATAGTTCATCAGAATTTGGCGTATCTGTGTTTAGTCTGTTTGGAAACGATTCCGATTTCACTATTATGGAGCTCATAAAAGCAAACATTCGACTATTATTCTCAAAAGATAAAATGTAAGCGAATACAGATTTATAAGTATATATGTTTTAACCAATTAATTCTAATAGATTACGATCTCGAACAGTGCCAAAAATTGCTTGGCATTTGGCTAAAGATGAAGAAGCTCTTTATAAGCTTCCATCATTGACTCAACTGAATGCTGCTATTTTAATCGACGCATTTGTTAGCGCGCAGCTACCTGATTCTCATTATGAAGTCGCAAGTTCTGTAAACGTAAGCATAGCATATAACTTCAAAATGGTTATTAATCATTTATTGATTATTTTGGTAGGATGTTGGTACGCTGATACGCTTATTTGTAAGCTTAGACAGCGATTTTACAACCAGGAGAAAAGCAGGTTATGAGTTATCATCTTCTTTAGATGGTAAGGCTTACTTTTAGATGTTTGAATGATTATTTTAGGTAATTAATTTTAACACTTAGATGAAAGTTTGTTATATCATTTTAAAATCGAACACGGCTGTGAACAAATTTTAAGTATTTTACATTCAATTGTATCAACTAGTAATTATTTGGGAACAAGAGAGGTAATATTTTCCTATAATCAAATCGTATCATTTATCTTTTTTTAACAAAGTTTTCTTTTTTGTTAAGGAAAATTATAAAATTTTACCAATTGCATTGGAAATTATATGGAAAGTGGTTGTTAATGATTCTAATTATTTTGAATTATTTGCTACTGAGTCGGTGTATTATACGTTACTAAGAAGTACTTTATAAATTCATTTGAATTAATTTCGGGATTGGAAATACTAATGTCTAATTTTTCTTTATAGTTCTCATTTTAAAGCATAGCAATGAATCTATAGTCGGTTTTATTTCTTCAATATTAACTGTTATGGTTTTTCCCAATATATTTGAAATTAGAACTAAAAGGTTAGTTTGAATTATATTGTGGCATGAAATTTTAAAAATCTTATGAAACTTCATTTTCAATTAGAAACACATTGACTATCATGACATCATCTCTTACAGTATACGAAAAGTAAGATGCAAGAAATTTATTGCTGTATGATATAATTTTTAAAATGTTTTGTATTGCTATAGGTTTAAATTTCCATTCGATGAGGTTATACAGTGCAATATTGGTAATGCAGAAACAAAAAACTTAGTGGTAACGGAAAATGGTCTCTTGGATTCGTTTTTGAGGTTTGCATGGACTGAAATTACTGAAAACAACTCACAGCGGTAAATTTTTTCTATAAAACAAGATTTAAAACTATTTTAAGTCAAATTTTTTGATAGGTTTTCTTTGAATTCCAATGAAGAGGAATTACAAAGTCTTACTTTGAAATCTAAAACTGGGGAAAATAGTTTAAATGAAATTATTACGGCTACATTTCATAAGCCAGTAATTGTAGCTTTAAAAACGTTATCGCTGGAGATAATTGCTAATCACACTGAAGACAAATGTGAATTAGATCTCGACTTGTTTCAGAGAGCTTTTGATAGGTAAATTATTTGTGTGTAGATGTTTGGTTTAATTGTACTATAAATCATCTTTATAGATTTGTAAGTGTCCCACCTAGGACGAATGAGGATAAGTCATTGTTGAAAAGCATTTTGCGGTTTTTTTGTTTTTCTTTGAAATGGTGTTCGGGAATTACTGAGCATTTATTAGAGAAGATGTACCGTATGGTGTTGGTTCCCACAGGAGCGTTTCAACGATTAATATCCATAAATGACTATCAGTTTGAATGTGATAGCACTGCTGACAACAGTAAATCATACTGGTATTGTATAATATTTCATTTGACAAAATTATGATAGTACGGTATGCCATTAATTTGTTATAATTTTAGTCCTTTAGCTAAGGAAGTGTTTAAATTTGTAATTGCATTATTATCTACGACCCCTTATTCAAATGAGCAGACGCTTTCTGAGCTGGAAAAGTCTTCACTGCCAATTTTTGTCAAATTTGTACTACAACACTTCAGTTTGAATGATGCTCCGCAATTTTACAATTTGGCGGCTTTAGAAACAACACTTCATTGTCTTGTTCATATCACTGCCAGGTTCAAAAAGAAATTTATTTTTAAATTTGCAATAGATTTATGGTAATGTTATTTTTTATATAGACCAAATTTTAGTCATGGAAAGAATGTCGAGTTGTCTATAAATATATGCCGGCAATTAATTAGTTCTCTTATTGAGGTCATTACTGCCTTTCATTTGAATCGCGATGGTAGTCCGCATTCTTACATGGGACGTGGAGTTACTTTATCAGCAACTATTTGTCTTGGTCAGATTGCTAGAGAAATGACTGTCATTTGTGAAGATGAGGTATGTGAAAATTTGATTTTGTTTTTTATATTGATTTTTGTCTTTAATATTGAATTTGTTTGTCAGAAATGGGTGTCTTACTGGCTGTATAATTACGGATCTCAAAATGAAGAACATAGTTTTAATTGGCTAATTCCACTATGGACTCATTACGATGTTGAAGTATGATTTCTGTTTTGTTTTAACTGTTTTGAGAACTTTTGTTTTAACTGTTTTGAGAA